>CANSNZ010000199.1:0-120369 GCA_947646795.1 Beta lomatogona
CTAAATGCCTAATCTAGTTATGCATGAAGTGTATGAATGATGGACTATGCAATGCAAAAGGATTCTAGTATGAATGCAGTCCTAATGGATACGAAATCCTAGACTTGACAAACTTACGTTGACTTTAGAATTTTACATTTGTGAGACTTTCAAGGATGCTAGACTCCTAATGTGCATGAAACTCTAGTGGACTTAGACTCGTAATGTGCATGAAACTCTAGTGGACTTAGACTCCTAAAGTGAATGAAACTATAGTGGACCTAAACTCCTAAAATGGATGGAATTCTAATGGATTTAGACTCCTAAGATGGACAGAGTTCTAATGAATTTAGACTCCTAAGATGGACATAATTCTAATAGTTTTAGACTCCTATTATGCATGAATTTCTATGGATTACGGGACTTCTAAGATGCCATTAGACTTCTTAGATGGGTGAACCTAGACAGGGGTTAAGAATGCTATCATGGATGGAGTTAGATGAGGTGAAGAACTCTAAATGGAATGAACCTGGATGAATCTAGACATTTGGGTCGGATGAGCTTCTAATGGAGTTAGAATTCCTACATGGATGAGACTTTTACAACAAGATGGACACTAAAAGGAATCCTAGATGGCGTACACAAATGATGGATAATATACATAGAAAGAATGAATTTTTGAAAAAAATATGAGATAGGGGAAAAAAAAGGTGGAGATAGAATTTTTGAAGTAGATAGGAGATCGAAGATGGGATGAAATTTTGAAAAAGATAGGAGAATGATTTTTGAAGAAAAGATGAGGATGAATTTTCAAAAAAAGATGGGAGATCAGTTTTTTTTTTTTTTTTTTTTTTTTTGTTATATAAAAAGATAGGAGATTAGAGATTGAAAATCTTCTTTTTTATTGACTTGGAACAATGGTCAAAGGATCAATAAGCATGGGAAGAATAAAGCGTGTGCCGGGGAAATTGATGCGCGCGGCACGCTAAGGCTATGCGTCTCGCGCAGAACGATGCGCCGGGCGCAAATTAATGCATTTGGCGCACTGCTCTGCGGCATGCGTATTGGTAATTTGACTAGAGTTTGGACGAAAATGACGATCTATTTTAGACGCGATTTCGAGAACGACGCATAATAATGACAATTTGACAGGGATAATCACGAGGCAAGAATTGCAATCACAAGCAAATGTAATATAACATGGATGCAACAGTTCCAACCTAAAGTTCGGTTCTACATTCAACTATTGGTCGGGCTTAGGTTAAGGCTAAATAGGGTTCATGACTAAGAGATTGATCCCACGCTTCGTACCCTCGCTAAAGAGGTAGCCACGTGTAAGACGCACTCCGAGTCTCAAGTCGGGAACAAGAGAACAATGTCATGGTTGGGTAGGTTTGCTTATGACCAAGATCCAACACTATCGCTCGAGAAGCTTTTTGGAAGGACAAAGCGCAAACCCCCGGGGTTACCTTACACATAGAACATGTGCTAATGAGGCAAGGTAGATTGTCCTTATGGTGGGTGAACAATAGCCATGCATATGCAAAGCGTATATTATTCTAAGGCATAAAAATAAGAATGAATCGTATTTTTCAAGTTTCACCCACTCATTTAAAAAATTAATTTTTTAAAATCCTCCCTAGTGGAGTCGCCAAATTGTAGGCGTGGATTTTTCAATTCATTTAATGCCTACACGCGGCTTGAGCGCGTTTATTTGACTACCCCATTGTTAAGGTTTTATTAAAAATATGTTTTGAAGTCGCCAACAATTCTTTAAAGGAAGAATCATAAACCTAATTGGATATTGAAACGGAAGGGACATCTTAGGGACTAATCCAATGTAGATTTCCCCGTCTTGACTCCATAGATGGTCAAAATGAACCAAAGATTGAGTTCGGGGGTGAGGGTACAATATAGTCGGGAACTATATTTCCCATTCTTTGGCCTCTACTAAATACCTGATTCACAAATGATTTTATGCAAAAGAATAATCATATAATATTTTAAAGCACCCTTAAAATAATTAATCTAGATTGGTTCAGGAAACACACAAAAAGACTAATTTTTAGTGGTAATTTATTAGACAATCAATATTAATGGGTTCCTAGCAGGTTGTCCATGTTATCTAAATTAGTTAGAACATTTATTTAGGTCTTGATTAACAATAAATACAAGGTGATAAATATCGCAATCAGGCATGAAAAATAATATGTTAATAAAAAGAAATAAAAATAAGAAAATAAAATATTGCAGGGAGTTAGTATAATATATACAATACTTACAGCGCAGGGACGAGTAACAATCTACATCATTAATAGAATGTTAGTAACTTCAAGAAAATAATAAAAATAAATAAAGAAAGCAAATAAAGTTAGTTAATTTAATTGACCCTCAGAAATTATACCACCGTCCGGAGTCGTTGATTTGCACGGATCTTAGAAAATTGAATATTGAACAAGTCTTTAAAAAGTTGTGTCTTTTGTTACGCAATATGTATTAGGCGCAACCGCGCAAGATGTTTTTGTATCAAGTGTATTAGGCGTTGACTTTTGTAAGATTTGGTATTTTGTGCTGATGATGATGCGGTATATGATGATGCGGTATATGATGATTAAGGATGATTGATGTAGGTGATGTAGTTATGGTGAGGTGGCGATGGGTATTTGCTGTTGGATGGATTTTAGGATGCAACAGTAGTAGATTTATGTGGGGGAGAATTAGGGAGGGTTTATATGGAGTGCCGAGGGATAAAGGGTGAATTAGTGATGATGAATTGTGAGATAATGATTAGGTGAAGGATGGATCGAATGAGAGCTATGAAGGGTGGAGACGATTATTGTGTATTGTTTGTGTGTAAATTAGTTAGTCCCATGAGTTAGGCGGTTCATGAGTATTATATAGTGAAGGTAGGTTTAGGTAGTTAAATTGCAATAGGTTTCCGAAAACAATTGGGTTTCTTAAAAGATTTTTATAAAATAGTTAGATAAAGATTTTTGAAAAAGAGTTAGTAAGAGATATTTAAAACCACTTTTGAAAAAGATTATTTTTTATTGAAAAAGATTTAAGAAAATAGTTAGATAAAAGATATTTAAAAACACTTTGGGAAAAGATTATTTTTATAAAAAGATATTTTTATTAATAAAACTAATCAATATAATTAATTAATTCTATTAATTAAATTGGGCTAGAAATGGGGTTTTATAAAATTGGGCTTTCAAAAAATGATTTTTTGAAAGGTTTTCGGAACATGGGCCTTTAAAAGGTTATTAAAAACATTTTAGCAAGTGAGCTTAGTAAAACTAGTTATAAAAAAGGTTTTTAGAAATGGATTAATAAAATGAGTTAGAAAATAAATTTGGGCTTAAACATTTTATTTTAGACTCGATCCGGACCAATTGGAGCAAGGTATTGGTCATCATAGGGTGCAATATGGGGAGACACGATTATGTGTCTACAACTATGTTTTAAACCCTCGACCAAAAATACATTATATATGGAATGTGAGTGAGATTTACCAATCTTACCAACTGCTACTATATTAGCTGTAAGATTGTCTCCAAAGGTCACAGTTCCTCCATTGTAGACTGAGAGTGAGAGAAATTTGGATCTATCTCCTGTCATGTGCTTAGAACAACCACTATCGAGGTACCAGAGCTTGTACCATAGAAAACTAGTTATTGGTAGGAACCCAGTCTAGCTTGGGTTCCTTTGTTGGACTTGAGTCTTTCTTAATTTTCCAAACCTGTTTCACTAGGTACGTGTTCCTCTCAATACGTTCTTCTCTGGTGGAACAGTCAGACACAATGTGCCCACTGTTCCCACAGTAAGAACATATTTTACTACTTGGCAGATCAACATATTTTTTCTTTTTGTTCTTCTTCTTGTGATTGAAATCGAGACCATCTCTTCCTTTGTTTTGATACTTTTGTATCCATATGACTGGATCAGGAAGCTTGTTCTTTGAGGGTTCCAGTTTCTTCCTTAATACCAGGTTTTTTTGTAAAATATTTTCATTATCATTTTTCAAATTATCAGCATTAATTCTGGTATTAGTTGAAGAGACTATTCCTTCAGGAACACACAGTTTCAATTCTGCCAATTCCAAATTCAAAAGATAATTCTCGTTTTTGACTTTTTCAAATGCTTCTTAATGAACTCTACTCTTGTCAAAAAGTTTAAAGAATCTTTTTTCAGTATCACACTTAATGTGTTAAGCCAATTTGAATGGTTCTTAGTGACTCTCAAGGCATTAGTTACTTGATCTCTTTTTGCACAAACTTCCTTGTAGTCATCTAAGGTTTCTAATAAAAGTTTTAGTAATTGGCGTTTATTAAGTTATGTAAGTTCCTCTTCAATGGCATTAAAACTTACCTTGGGGTTTGATGATTCCACTTTATCCTCGATATTCGCCATGAGACATAGATGGGCAGTTTCTTCCTCAGCATGTTCCTGCTCCTCCTCTGAGTCAGACTCTCCCCATGCTGCAACCATTGCTCTCTTCAGATCATTTCTCGAGAAAGATTTTTGTTGTTACTTGCCCTTCTCTTTGTACTTCCCTTTTGCTTTCTCGTTATCCCATTGAGGACACTCCTTAATGAAATGGTCAAGGCCTCCACACTTATGGCAACTTAGCTTTGTTGGTTTCTTTGTGACCTTTCCTTTGTAGTTCTTGTTGAAGAATTTTTTAAATCTTCTTACAATCATTGCAACTTCTTCATCATCAGTTAATGAATCTTCTTGTTCCTCTGACTTGAGAGCCAGAGCCTTAGGCTTCGATGATTCAGTTTCTTGAGTTTCTAGATGTAACTCATGGGTCATCAAGGAACCAGCAAGTTATTTAATATTGAACGTTGTGAAATCCTTGGTTTCCAACAATGTCGTTGTCTATCCATCCATTTCTCATCTTGTTGTAGACTCCTTAGTACCTTATGAACCTGTTCCTCTAGAGAGATTATCTTTCCCAAAGATTCAAGTTCGCTCATGATGTTTGAGAAGCGTGTGAGCTTGTCTTGAATAGGCTCCTTTTGTTTCATGTGAAACAATTCGTACTTATGCATAAGCATATCAATTTTTTATCGTTTCACTTCGCTTTTTCCTTCATGAGTAATTTGAAGGAGTTCCCACATTTGCTTAGTAGTCTTGCATCCCATGACTCGATTGTGCTCATGGGGACCAAGACCACAATGGAGCAGCTTTTTGGCCATGTTGTTCATTTCCATTTTGTCGAAGTCTTCTTTGTCAAACTCATCAAGGGGTTTTGGAATCAGCTCCCTTTCTCGTTCTTCTTTGTGACTTCAAAGTCACCAATTTCAATTACCTTCCATACTTGGTAATTCTCTGCTTTGATAAATATTTCCATACGATTCTTCCTGTATGGATAATGTTGCCATTGAACATAGGTGGGCGTTGAGTTGAATACCCTTCATCAAGTTTTTCTCCCGTAGTATTCATTGTTCCAGGTACAATTTCCTCAGTGTTAGCTGATTCTGAAGGTACTAGGCTCTAATATTAATTGTTATTCTAGTATGAATACTAGACCAACTACAAGATGGGGGTGAATTGTAGTTGAGAGAAATTTTTGAATTGTATTGCTGAATTAAAATAAACTTAAAATCAAAAGAGACAAACACACGAGATTTTTACAAGGAAAACTTCCTAGGCCCAATAGGAAGAAAAACATTGACCACGAGGGATTTTTGACTCAAACTCTCTTTACTATAATAGGCCAAAAGACTCGATCTTTTTACAACCTACTAACGGACCTTCTTTGTTCCTTTAGGAACTTGTTGCCAGTCACTCGGTTCCCCCTGAACTGATGACACTCACTTTGAATTCACTCGAAGTCTTGTCTTTTCTCTCTTGATTACAAGTATATTCTTTAATTTTTCTCTCACCCAAACAATATGAATATTACAATAATAAGTATGTAGAATATAAGAGGAAATTACAAGAAAACTTTCTAAGTAATTCTCAATTTTTCGCTCAAGAAAGTTGGTTTTTTTTCTTCTAATAATCTTCCTCTTATATAGCTGCTCGCTATTAAGCTTCTTCTTTCGGAATTATAATGCTCCATGTTCTCCTTGATTAGCGTGAGTAGAGTAATGGAGATCATGGCTCGATTTCCGCTGCACTTGCTCCACGTTTATTGCAACGGAAACTAACTACCTTCCACTATCCATTAGTGGATGTGAAACACGCAGGTAGTTGAGTTTGTTGGAGAACTTCAAGCAGTTTGTTCCACTTTATATGCCACGCTCATTCAACTGTTTTTTCAAGCACTAACAACAGCAGCAAATAGCTAATAACTTGGAAAATCTTTTATTCAAAGATTCTAAGTTATTAGAATATTAAACATACCATATGATAAAACTTCAAAGTGCCCAAAATAATATCTTGACTTAGATTAAATAAATAATCTTTCTCCACAAGATATATAAATAAAAATTAACATTACATTAGTTTTGGATTTTAAATTTTTTGCAAAATAAAAACTATATGACAACCTAAGTATTTGGCATCATCAAAACATGGAATACAACACTTAACAATGAGTAGATATAACCAGTTCCAAGTCGCTGAATTGTTGTTCTTTTTCTTTGTTATTGTTGCCAACAATTTCATACGCATTATTACATAGGGAATCTTTCTTTCTTAATATGCCTTGACTTCCATTCTAATCCTCAGTATCCTACATCAGAAGTCACATACTCCCAACACAACACCTCATTTCCTTCTATACTCCAAGCATATGCTCGAAACATCATGTTCTTGGAACCTGAAACACGAAAACCATCCTTCATCATCACCCCAAAGCTCGTGTCTAACATTGCAGCAACAATTCATTGTTGTAAGCCCATTTCTTAGAGATTAGAATTCGAGGTGGTGGACATGATATTGAAGGCTTATCCTTCACTTCAAATATGAACAAGATTGTCATCCTCAACATGTTCAATCTATGAGCTATCAATGTAAACATACAAGAAGAGACTGCATGGGTTGAAGTAGGGGATCAACTAGACGAAGTTTACTACGGGATCGCCGAGAAGAGTCATGTGCATGGCTTCCCAGCCAGGGGTGTGCCCTACAAGTGGGAGTAGCGGGGCACTTTACGGGTGGTGGGTATGGTAACTTGATGAGGAAATATGGGCTTGCCACCGATAACATAATTGATGCAATTGTTATGAATGCCCACGGTAGGGTTCTTAATAGAGAAAAATGGGGAGGATTTCTTTTGGTCCACCTTTGGGGGTACTCCTTGCATTTAAAATAAAGCTTGTTCGTGTTCCTCCTACTTGTGGCCGAGTCTTCCAAGTGGCACGGTCTCTTAAGCAAGGCGCCTCCCGTAACCGTGTACGGATGGCAAGAGGTGGCGCCAAATCTACCCAAATAGCTCTTCATACGAGCTCGGATGTCAGTTATCAAGGATCAAAATGAAGGCCAAAACAGTTTGGTCATTACCTTCATTGGGATGTTTCTTGGAGAATCCAAGGACCTTGTAAACCTCTTAGCAAAGAGCTTCCCTAAGTTGGAACTATATGGTAAGGATTGCAAGGAAATGCCATGGATTAACTCTACTCTTTTTTGGGATGGAATCCCAAGTGAAACCTCCATTGACGTTCTACTTAGTAGGGAATATGAAAGATTTTCCAGGAAAGTAAAATCAGACTATGTCAAGAAACCGATACCCTCGACGGGGTTAGAGCTCATGTGGAAGGAATTGTTAAAAATGGATGGATTCGTAATGGAATGGAACCCTTATGGTGGGACAATGAGTGAGATCCCGAGCGATGAGATTGCGGTTTACCATGAGAGCGGAACACTTATTCAAGATTGTGTATGACTTTAAATGGCATAAGGAAGGGAAAGAAGCGAGCAACGACATCATGTAGAGTTATCAAGAAGATTGTATAATTTCATGTCTCCTTATGTGTCTATGTCACCAAGGGAGGCATTCTTAAACTATAGATATCTTGATATAGGGACTAATCCTGGAAGATTTAAGAAGACTACTTGTTGCATTTGGGGAGAAGTATTATGGAGCCAACTTCCGTAGGCTATTGAAGGTCAAATTTGAGGTAGATCCTGAATTTTTTTTCGGGAATAAACAAAGTATTCCACCTCTAATTAACCTTATCGATAGTTACTGCATGGATCTAATCAAAGGGGACTAATTTTGACATTGATGGATAGGGGCTGCAGCTAAATAAATTACCTCCAATTAGCACATTTGTCAAAAGAAAGTTTATAATAAAACCCGATGTATTCATCATTAGTTTGTACCTTTTCCTCAACCATTAGTTATAACATTGTTTTGACCTCTAATAATAAAGATCATAACATAGATACTTATGAAAAGGCGCTTTAAATGTTTGAACCATGATTTGTTTTGCCACCATCCACTTAGATTAAGTGGTAAAATATTGAAAACATTGATTATGGAGTATATAATTATTGTATTAACAACTTTTCCACACAATAGAACAGTACATGTGCCTACACATTCCTGACAAGGTGTTACTTGTTTGGTAAAGTATCTTGATTTTCTTTACGCGCTAAAAGTAATTTCAAGAAGAAAATAAAAGGCATTATCCAAAAATAAGAACTATCCACATCCCTCCAACCTCTCCCCCCTTCAAAAAGTAAACGGATTGCAGCGTTAAAAATAAGAAATTTTGTTATAGTTTTCATTATTCAAGTATAACAAACTTACAAAGACTTGATATGTGCTAATTACACTTACAACTTATAAGAAGTATTTTTAAACTAAACTCAACAGATGATACAAGAATGAAGAATGGTATCTTTGTGTTATTGACATGATGTGCAAATTGTTCCAAATATTGGAAAGGAAGAAAAATGTTAAAGACATGTTCTTTTAGGATAAACATCATAGGATGGTCACACGACTAAAGTCAAATTTCTTCGAAAGCTAACAAGTTTGCTTTGCCTCATGAACACTCGATGGATTTACGAGCACATCGACGAACCCTCCTGTTCAAGATTCCATAATCTAGAGTCAGAGAACTCAACCAATGATATTTAGCTAAAGTCTCGAACATGTTAAATCAAGGACCGAGAAAGGGAAAATGGAAATTGATAGAAGTTACGAAGTTGTTATAAGCTCCGAATGTCATCGTTGAAAGAATTGAGCAGCCTCCGGATTTGCGGGACTTGAAGGATTAGGGTCGGTTAGAAGGGCTGCAGAGAGCAAAAACGATATAGAAAACAAGCATAATTTTATTTCTTTCAGCATAGAACAAATCAATTGACAAAACATGTATTGCATGTTCTTTTGATTCGGGGGCTCAAAGCACATATAAGTATAAGAAACAATCGCATATTGAAGAAAAATGAAGGAAACATTAGGAAAGTGAGGTAGGAGAAACGCACCACGAACAAAAGAAAGGGCTCGACGTTTGGACTTAGGAAGGAAAGTCAAAGAGTCGGACAAAGAAGATAGTCGTAACTCGAACAATAAGTGTTGAGGATTCCTAACACGAAGATGATACAACCGCACTTGTTTAAACAATTGGTACAACAAATTTAGGATTTTAATGTAGAAAACAGGTTTTAAAATTGTCAACAAATAGCTCAACACCGGTATGAATTAGATTCAAAAGAGAAGGCTAGTGTCGATAGTCTCGACACATTTAATTCAATAAGTAAACATGACGCGGAATATCATATAAATAGGTCGAATAAGTGTCAATTTTCAAATTTGTTTATATTCAATACGAACTCGAACACAATACGGAAACAACCGTTTGCCAACTCTAATGTAGCAGGGGCCAAAAGTTCTTTTTTTTCTTTTTTCAAAGGAAAAGTTAGACCCGGATATTATTACAAATCAAGGTCTGTGGAAGTAATAAAACTTTGGGGGATATTATTACCAACTCTAATGTAGCAGGGGCCAAAAGTTAAAAAAAAGAAGATAATTATGAGTATATGACAATTATTCGCAAAGAGGGGATAGGGAATACTTGATTGAATTGCTTCTTTTTTAATAGATATGATTGGGAAATCAAGAAGCTGCAGTAGCACATTGGTTAAATCTTATGAGAAATATTCCGACTTCAAATCCTGGCTGCAAAGAATACTTTTTAGTTTCAAGTTTCAATTTTTTTGGGTTTTACGGGTTTTACGACTCTCTCCTTTGTCCTCTTTGAACTCCAAACTTTGAGCCCTTTCTTTTGTTCGTGGTACGTTTCTCCTACCTATTTTTCCTAGTGTTTCCTTCATTTTTCTTCAATATGCGATTGTTTCTTATACTTATATCAGTTTAAGCTTGTAATTTTTGTATAATTAAGTGTTTTTGTTCAGGTTTTTCTCTTTGAGCTCGAAGATGAAATTATATCTTTTTGATCAATTTGATTGATATGTAATGAATTAATATCATTTTTCTCTTGATTTAGGTAGATGTAGTTGAATAAATATCATTCGAGTTCTTGATTGTTTTTATTAAGTGTTATCTTTTTTATCGCGTTAGATAAGCTTGTCAATAATTTTTCTGGATATATCATTCTCTGATTAGATTTCATCATGCAACAGGATATTGTTGCTCGTTTCAGGAGTTACAAATTTTCTAGAGAAATCATAAATTACTAGTACAAATTTTTTTTTCCGGGAACTTGATTTGCTTGCAGTGCTCGGAGTCTCGGGACCGATGCGGTGCAAGCGTCTTGCGTGCAGAGCGGCGGTGGACCGATAGTGGCGTGGACATGTGGTGCTCCGGATTGGCGAGGTAGCGGGCATTGCTTCGCCCGGTGCACTTTCCGTCGCTTGTGGGTGTCGACCAGTGAGTGAGTGGTTAGTTTTTTCTTAAAAAACTCTTACTTCTTTTTTCATCTAATGTTGATTGTTAATTTATAGAATGGTACTCCCTCCGTTTCATTTTAATTTACTCACTTCACTTTGGGGGTGAATCAAGGAATAAGTACAAAAGTATGAGAGCGAAAAGGTGGAGAGAGAAACCGAAAAGTGAGAGAGAGAAAGTAAAAAGTGGGTTAAAATATTAAAAAGTGGATCACATGGGTGGAAAAAGAGGAGAATAAAGAAAGTTTCAAAGATAGAATTTTTGTTGATGTTTTGGAGAATTATCCAGCAACTCTCTGTTTCATTTACTCATTTTTGTGTATTGTGTTACAAGAAAACGGCTGCTCACCAACCTTGTCTTTCATACAAGGTTCTTCTTGAAACCTAGGAGACATCTCTGTACTAGAAAACAAAAGAAACACCTAGCACCCAATCTCGCCTAGGATCAATACAACATATCATTTAAATTAAAACAACAATGATTATTAGCGGCCCGTCATTAGAAACCTTTGTGTTGAGCGCACAACCAAGATTTTCAATACCCTCCCCTCAAGTTGGAGCGAAGGAACAAGGCCCAACTTGAAGGATAAATGGTTGTGCTGCTGTTCACTCAGAGATTTGGTCATGATGTCAGCAAGCTGGAGGAAGGACTTAATATGCAGCACATTGAGCATCCCATCTTGGATGTGATCTCTCACATAGTGGCAGTTAACCTTCAAATGTTTGGTTTTTTCATGGAAAATGGGGATTATGTGCAAGATGATTTGCAGATTTGTTGTCACAAAACAAGTCAATTGGCTTTGGGACAGGATAGCTCAAATCTTCTAGGATGCCATCTAACCAATCAATCTCACTAGTGGTGTGAGACATGCACCTATACTCAGCCTCAGTTGAGGATTTGGAGACTGTTTTCTGCTTCTTTGTCTTCCATGAAATAAGGCACTCTCCCAAGAACACATAATAGCCAGTAAGGGAACTTGCACTAAAAGCACAACCGCCCCAGTCGAGAATCACAAAAAGGCCGTGAGCTTGAGAGAAGTGTGGTTGGGATAGAACAAACCCCGACCCAAGGTGCCTGCAAGATACTTGATAACATGAATGGCAGCTTGAGAATGTGGTTTTCTAGGAGTGTTCATGAATTGACTCAATTGTTGAACACTATAGGAAATGTCAGGTCTTGTTAAGTTAAGGTAGAGCAATTTTCCAATAATGCTCCTATATACTTCAGCATCCTCCAGAGCTTCACCTTGCTCAATAGATAACTTCACACCTTTAGGAAAGGGAAATTTATTTGGCTTGCACCCTTCTAAGCCAGTGGATCTAAGTATATCCAAGATAAATTTCCTTTGGTTGAGCATGAGACCTTTAGTATTTCTTGCAATTTCGATGCCAAGAAAATATCTTATTTCCCCCAAGTCTTTTATCGTGAAAGCAGTATGCAAGCTTTCTTTAAGCCTTCTTATCTCTTCTTGATTATCTCCTATAATTAGGAGGTCATCAACATACACCAACACAATGCTTTGCTTTCCATTTTGAAGCTTGGAAAACATAGAGTAATCCCTCTTAGACTGAACATATCCTTATGCTATGAAGTGCTTACTGAGTTCCAAGTTCCACTGCCTGGACGCCTGTTTCAAACCATAAAAACTCTTCTTAAGCTTGCATACTTCACCCTCTTTAGCTTGCTTATAACCTTTTGGAGGCTTCATATACACCTCTTCATCTAGATATCCATGCAAGAAAGCATTATTGATATCTAATTGATGAAGTTTCCGGCCTAGAGAGGAAGCTAGGGCAATCAAGGTCCTCACAGTGGTGAATTTAGCTACTGGTGAAAACGTGTGCTTGTAATCCTTTCCATAGACCTGTCTATCCCCTCTAGCCACTAGTCTAGCTTTCAGCTTGTCTATCTTCCCTTCAGGTGTGAATTTGATCTTGTAAACCCACTTGAAATCAATTGCCTTCTTGTCCTTGGGAAGCTTGGTGAGCTCTCAAGTCTCATTGATCTCCAATGCCTTCAGCTCGTCTTGCATAGCCTGTATCCAACCTTCATCTTCACAAGCTTCACCATAATGCATAGGTTCTCTCATTCTTAGCACATTGTTGAGAGAAGCCAGGTAGTCTGGTGAGTAGTATTCAGAGTCAACTAGTTTAGCAGTGATGAAGTTTGCTGAGTGTGAGGTATCCTTTTTGCCTGGGAGATCCACTATAAAGTCCTTGAACCTTGCTGGCACCTTACTGTCTCTTACAGGTCTCTCTGGTGGTGGTATCTCAAGGACCTGAGGGGAAGTGCTGGGCTCAGGTTGCAAGGGAGATGATTCTTCATTCGTTCAAAATGAGTCTCGTTGTCCTGCTTGCAACAGGTTCTTGTTCTTCCACCTCGCTCAAAATCACTCGAGAGAAAAGTCATCATGATCATCACTATTTTGAGTTAGATCATGTCTGAGTTCAGTTAAGAACTCACTGGTACCCTTCTTGATTAAGAAAGGAAAAATGTTTTCCTTGAAAACTACATCTCTACTAACAAAAATCTTTTTTGTTTATAAATCAAGCAACTTGTACCCCTTTTGACAGTATAACCAATCATTATGCACCTAATTGCCCTGGGAGCAAATTTATCATTCGGTTTTCTATGGTGACTGGCATAGCAGAGACATCTTATAACTCTCAGATGTTCATAGTTTGGTTCTTTCTTCATCAGCCTTTGATAAGGTCTTTCCCAGTCCACAACTGCACTAGGCAACATATTAATCAAATGTGTTGCGGCAAGAATGCACTCTCCCCATAAATAAGATGGCAAACCTGCGTGAAGCTTAAGAGCTCTTGCTGTCTCAAGCAAGAACCTATGCTTTCTTTCCACCCTAGCATTCTGCTGGGGTACTCCAGCTACACTTCTCTGGTTAGGGGTGTTCACCGGTCCAGGACCGGACCGGACCGGAACCGGCTGGACCGGTGGACCGGAATCTGGAAAAAATTTGGACCTGGACCGGACCGGAATCCGGTCCGGTCTTGGACCTGTTGGACCGGAATCTTTATTTTTTTTAAAAAAATATTTTTTATTTGATTTAAAAATATTTATAAATTAGATATATTAAAACTTTAATAATATTAATAATAATATTTTTAAAGTTTATAAATAGTAGTTCTAAATTTCTAACTTTTTACTACCTTTTAAACTTTTTTAACATAAACTTTTTTTTTTTACTAAAAATCAGAAATTCTGGTCCACCGGTCCGGACCGGAATTTTCCGGGTTTGGACCGGACCGGACCGGAAACCCGGAATCGGGATTTTCTTCGGACCGAGGACCGGAATCTTCGGTCCGGTCCGGTCTAAATTCCGGTCCGACCCTGGTCTTTGAACAACCCTATCTCTGGTGGGTAATTACTCTGTTGGCAAGAATCTCACTGCATTCACTTTGAAATATCTCAGTCCCATTACAACTCCTTATCACTTTCACTTTTGTGTCAAAGAAAAATTCCCTTGACTTGTTCCTTATTGGACAACAACTGAGTCCAAGTAGCCCTACTGTAATCATCTACGATAGTGAAGAAATAGGATGCTCCTGTGATATTCTTGGTCCTATATGGACCCCACAAATCAACATGAATAAGATCAAAAACCTTTTCAGCAATGGATTTGCTTTGCATAAAAGGCAAATTGTGATGTTTTGCAAGAGAACAAGTATCATAGAAGAAAGTTTTTAAGTTTTCACATTTGCAATAAATTAAATGCTTCATCTTAGAGACAGAAATATGTCCTAATCTAGCATGTAGAGTATCTAAGCTTTCTACTTTATTACACTTAGAACTCTCTTTCTTCTTCTCAGCAACAAGACAACCCATTCTTCTTCCTTCATAACTCAGATTGTAGAGATCATGCTCATTTTTTCCAAACTTCACATTTCTGCTAGTGGTAGGGTACTGTAGAGAACATCCATCCTTGTCAAAAACAAGATTCAAATCATTTTCCTTCAAAAATTTGCTCACAGACAAGAGATTGTGCTTAAAATCATCAATGTACATAACATCCTTCAGAGTGATATTATCTCTTAGCTCAACATCACCAATTTGTTTCACAATCTTCATAGTCCCTTCTGGTAAGACTACTCTAATGTATTTACTTAGACATTTCAGATTTTTCAACAAGGATTTATTACCTATCATATGGTCACTTTCCCCGGAATCTATGATCCATGTGCCGATTGACACTTAATGTGATGCTTATAAACATTAGAAGAGACTGTTTTACCTACAAAATTGCTTTGTGATGAGGTGCTTGCACCATTCTGCTCAGCAAAAGCTTTCATGACTTCCTGCACAACAGAAGATATGAGAGCACTATCGTTTCTACTTGCATTTCCAGTAGACTAACATTCCATATCCAAAGGATTGTTTCCCGCAAAACATATCTCCCTGTCTTCCAAGTATTTGCAGCCCGCCTCAAATTGTTCTTCCCTTTTGGTTGCTTGAACCACTCGGGATATCCCACTAACCTGAAATATTCTTCTTTTAGATGTCCCTTCATACCACAATGATCACATTTCTTAGCATTCTTCTCATCTCTCTTCTTGTTGTACTCCTTCTTAGTGAAAAGTTCCAAAGGTCCTGGATACTATTCTGGCATGTAGTGTTCCAGAGGTCCTAAGTACCTCTCTTGCCTGTTTACAGCCATGGCACCCATCTTTGCCCCAAGACTAATTTCTCCTGTAATCTGTTTCTGCTTTTCAACTTGAGAAATCTAGTTATATGCTTTGTTCATAGGGAGTAAAGGATCCATACTTAAAAAGTTGGTTTTTACTTGATCATAACCTCCATTGAGCCCCATGATAAACTTCATGAGCTTGGTAGTTGCTTCCCTTTCTGCAAGCAATTTCTCAATGTTGCAAGAACATTTCTGCAAAGCTCCACACTTGCACTCTGGTAGCTCTTCCAGTTCAGCTATATGGTCCAATAGGTCCTTGAGTTTGCAGTAATACTCATCAACACTCAAGTTGTTTTGCTGGAACTCCCAGAGTTCCTTCTTCAACTGGTAGAGTTGAGGTGCATTAGACTGACCATACCTTTCCACTATTTCTTCCCATGACCTCTTAGTAGATCGCATTGTGACCAAGGTGCTTGCTATATCAGATTTCATGGTAGCAAGGATCCAAGACCTGACCATATAATCACACCTGGTCCATTTTTGCACCTCATCTGCACCAGTGCTGGGTTTGCTGTGTTTTCCTTCGAGAAAGGCTAGTTTGTTTTTTGCTCCTAAAGCAATTTTGATGCTTCTACTCCAGTTTAAGAAGTTGTTTCCATCAAATATGATGCTTCCAAGAGGAGTAGATGCATTTTCACTTACTGCAACAAAGAGAGGGTCCTTGTAAAGGTTCTCTTTGCTTGATTCTGTTACTTTCTCACCCATGAAGAAAGATTGAATTTTTGATGTTAAAAGAAAACTTTGAAACTTTCCGTTTGTTAGGATCTTTCAACCTCAAGCTCTGATACCATAAAGAAAGTTTCAAATATAGAATTTTTGTTGCTGTTTTGGAGAATTATCCAGCAGCTCTCTGTTTCATTTACTCATTTTTGTGTATTGTGTTACAAGAAAACGACTGCTCACCAACCTTGTCTTTTATACAAGGTTGCTGCTAAAACCTAGGAGACAGCTGTACTAGAAAACAAAAGAAACACCTAGCACCCAATCTACCTAGGATCAATACAACATATCATTTAGATTAAAACAACAATGATTAGCAGCCTGTCATTAGAAACCTTTGTGTTGAGCGCACAACCAAGATTTTCAATAGAAAAAGTAGATGTGACATTGATGCGCTCAAGTTATACGATGTTCTTGTGGTATTTTAGGTGCACATTGCTAAGGGATTTGTTCGTAATTGTTAAGGTTTGCATATAAATCATCCTTAGCGGAAGTTCGGAGTTTTGCGATATAAGTTGTGTTAATGTCATGCATTCCGAGCTTCCAAGGTGAAATGCATTTGAGCCGAGCATCACAAGCCACAAGCTCGCCAAGCCAAGCTCGAAGCATCGCTCAGCAAGCCTCGCTCGTCGGCGCACATCGCCCAGCGGCCCGCACACCCGCACGCGCTCGCCCGGCGCTCACGCCCGGCGCCCGGGCGCTCGCGACTCGCGAGCTTCCTCGCACCTCGCGACGAGCCTTGCTCGCACCTCGCGAGGAATCTCGCACGGTGCGACCTGCGTGGTTTGGGCCAGTTCTTCAGCTCGTTGCGAAGGCAGTAGCTCATCGCACGGTGCGACCTGTACCGCACCTCGCGACCCCTATGGCGGTCTAAATGTCGGCTGACTTTTGAACCTTAGTATAAATACTAAACTTTGTTTTTGGACCTAACACACACACATTGGAGGAGAGAGAATATCCAACACTCCATTCTTCTCTTCTTCTCTTCTCTTTTTAGTTTTTGTTTTCGAGTTTAGTCTTCGTAGATTTCAATTATGGGATTGGCTATTGCTATGCCGATTGTAGCTTGAACCGTTCTTGAACGAGATTAATATGGAGCTTCAAGCATTATTGTGAGATCTTTCCTCTCTATTTATTTTCTTTGATTATGGTTTAATTTCTATGCTTGCTTTCAATGGTTTTTGCATGATTATGCTAGGAATATTACTAGTTTGATTGTGTAATTAATCTAATGCTAGATTTAAGAATAGAATCGGATTGTTTTATTCTTTTATCAATTAGTAGCAAACTAGGGAGTAACTTAGATGCGAGATCGTCTTGGTTATTTCTTGGGGAAATTGAATCAAATTGTTAAATGTTTATCGCTTGTATGACGTTAGCGGGTCTATTGGTTCTCTGTGTTTATTGCTGCTATCGGATTGAACTTAGACGCTATCGGACTAGGTTATCCTTTAGTTAGGGTTTTATAGTCACGGCCGATCGTGCTATTCAACTAAGAATAAGGAGAATGCGAGATTAATTCTCAACAATAGATAATAATGGAAATGAATAGAGTCGAGGTTCAATGATCGATATTGAATTGAAGTGCATGTTAATCGGATTCAAGATCTTCCTATATTGATTTCTCATCGTATTTATATGTTAGTTAGTTGTAGTCTAATAACAACTCTTTGAAACCCCCCTTTTGTTAATATTAGGTTTCTTGACCGTTAAGAGTCTTCTAGGTACTAACGCACGCTAGGTATAGAACTCGTCCCCGTTTCCCCTGTGGATACGAACCTTACTTCCCTTATACTAGTTTAGTGTAAAAGAGAGTAGGAGAAATTTTATCTTTGGACGGGCGGCGTTCACGACAAGCGCGGCCCGCCAAATTTTGGCGCCGTTGCCGGGGACACGGTGTTACTTGTTTATATTTAGTGTATGCTTTTGGATTGTATTGCTGATGGTTTTTGTTTATGGTTAATACTCGTGCTACTAACCAAGAACCTTTGCAGTACGATCGAGATCTAGAACTAACCCTTTTCGGGTTGAGAAGAGAATTGCGTGAAGACTTTAGAGAGCTCCCTTTCTCGCTTGAATTTGAAGAAGAGATGCCTCCTAGAGTTGAGCACCGCACTTTAAAGGAGCTCACTTGCTCCTAACCTTGACCAACAACCTTTGTGTATCACATTTCCGGAACCGGAAGTGGGGGACACATTTGAGCTAAAGTCGGGGTTGATACATTTGCTTCCCTCATTCCATGGGCTAAATGGTGAAGATCCAAATAAACATTTGTCGAGTTTCATGTGGTATGCAAGCAAGCATGAAACCAAGTGGAGTTTCGAGAAGATAGAATCAAGCTTAAAGCTTTCCCCTTTTCGCTAAAAGACGCAAGCAAAGGATTGGATGTACTACCTTCCGTCCGACAAAGCATCACCACTTGGGCTCAATTGAAAAAGAGCTTTCTCGAGAAATACTTTCCCACTTCTAAATCATCTACATTGAAGAAGGAGATAAGTAACATTGAGCAACGAGGTGATGAGTCTTTTTATGAGTATTGGGAGAGGTTTAAGAAATTATGTGCTAGTTTGTCCATACCACGGTTATTCGAGAGGAAGATTTGGTGCTATACTTCTATAATGGCTTATGTGATGAGGATGCTAGGATGGTCAATGCAGCAAGTGGTGGATCCATTGTGAATAAAACCGCACTCGTTGCTAAGGAACCGTTAAATGAGCTTCTTTGAAAGCTCGAGGCGGTTTAGTAGAAGGTCCGGAACTCGACGTGTGGTCTCCGAGGGTTCTAGTTCTTCTAAGCTGGAAGATCGGTGCAAGCTCTCACATCCGTGATGCGAGACTTCATAGTGAAAGAGAAAACTCACCAAGTGAAGGCTTGTGGCATTTGCTCTTCACATCATCCAACCGATTTTTGCCCTCATCTACAAGAACCGAGTGAAGAGGTTAAGGCGGCCGATTTTCGGGGCCAAGGTTTCCCGAGAAAAGATATGATCCATATTCTGGTACCTACAATTCGGGATGGCGAGATCATCCTAATTTGAGGTACGGGAACTCATCGAGGAACCAAGCAGCCGCCTCGGCCAGTATAACCGTCCACCACCTCCTTATTCGAGGGCACCTGGAGCAAGGAGCTCCATATTTTCGGCCGCAAGGCCAACCACGAGGACCGAGTACCGGCATGTCTACGAGAGGATATGATTAATGCTTTAACTAAAAATGTCACTAACATGCGGGGAAATATGGTTCGGTTCGGGGAGGAGACCCGTTCGAGCATCAAGAACTTGGAGAGCCAAGTAAGCCAAATTGCGGGAGCCGTAACCAAGTTAGAGGCTAGGGATTCGGTGAGGTTTCCATCCCAAATAGAGCTCAACCCTAAGATGAACGTGAGTGCTATCACATTAAGGAGTGGAGCGGAAATTGCAAGCAAAGAGAGGTTGGTGGTTCGAGACAAAGAGATAGTGGAAGAGGTGATCGAGCATGAACCGACAACATATTGTAAATCATTGCCACCTCAACAAGAGGAGAAAGTCCAAAAATCACCTCCTCCACCATATGAACCCAGAGCCACCATTTCCCAAGGCATTAAGAGAAACCCGCAAAACAGTAGCGCACCAATGACATTTACGAAGTCTTTCGTAAATGTGAGGTAAACATTCCCCTTTTTGATGCTTTAAATCAAGTACCTAGGTTTGCTAAGTTCCTTAAAGAATTATGTACTTCGAAAAGAAAGCAAAAACAAAGGGAGTGCAAAAAGTGAAGGCTAGCGAGCATGTTTCGCTATCTTTCAAAAGAAATTGCCTCAAAAGTGCAAGGACCCGGGCATGTTTACCATCCCATGTACCATTGGTGACACCATGTTTCCTAAAGCCATGTTAGACTTAGGTGCGTCAATTAATGTGATTCCATATTCATTGTATAAGTCTTTGAAACTTGGCAATTTGCATGAAACTCGGTGTGGTGATTCAATTAGGCGATAGATCCAATGTTTATCCTAGGGGTAAATTAGAGGATGTGTTAGTTAAGGTTGGGAAATTGCAATTTCCTGCTGATTTTTATGTTTTGGAGATGGAGCCCGATAAGCATGCCGCCCCCCATCCTTTTGGGGCGACCTTTCTTGAAAACATCTTGCACTAAAATTGATGTTTGCGCCTGGTTCTTTGACCATGGAATTTGAGGGAAAGGTAGAGGCGTTTAAAATCGATGATTCTAAGCCTTTGATTAAGGATGATAACCCTCTTTGCTCTATTAACATTGTTGACTCTGTTTTGCATGATGTTCTTGACATTGTTGAGGTATGTGCATCTCCTACTAACATGCAGGTTATGGTGCCGGAGTGGAAAGAGCGTAAAAAGCCTCCTGATTTACCACCTTATTTTGAAACTGTACCACTAACGATGCATTGCAAGAGTTCTTCTCCGTTAGTTTTGCAGGTACTCGAATTGGAGGTTGACATGGAGCCTCCATTGTCACACATGGAGCACAAGCCCAATTTTTGAGCTTAAGGTACTAAGTCGAGCTAACGACTTTAAACAACAGCGCTTCTCGGGAGGCAACCCGAGACCCCGAGACCCCTTTATTTTCTTTCTTTCTCTTTATTTTTCATCAAATTTCCACCACCACAACAAATTTTCTTTCACCCACCGCCCACCAACTAAAAAGATCCACAACCAATCTTAATCCACTTGGAACCAAAATCCACAAAAGAAAACCCGTTGGGAGGAGTTCAATAGCTAGGAGTTGGTACAACTAGAGGGTTGAGATTGTTAATGTATCTTTTCGATCTCTTAAGCTAAAAAAAAAAAAACTCACAAATTCAAAACTTTTGAACTTGTCATTTGTTTGAGTGATTCGAGGGAGAGGGTTGTGAGTTGAGTTATGAGATTTGAGTTGGTGTTGTTAAGAAATTTGAGTTTGACGAATTGCTTTTCATGAGTTTTGAGAATTCGATCTTCGATTTACTCGATTGTTGGTTTCCCCCCCCATTTTCAGTTTACTTTTGCTTTTAATTGTCGACACATTGAGGACAATGTGTAGTTTAAGTAGGGGGGAGGGAATTCTCAGTCTCATGTATCTATGTTGTATTTATTACTTTCAATTTGAAAAAAAAAAAAAAAAAAAAAAAATGAAAATGAAAAAAAAAAAAAAAAAGAAAAAGAATATGAAAAAAAAAAAAGTGATGAAATGAATCCCGCTGAGTTGAAAACCCACAAGGGTGGGCGACTCAGGCAAAAATGGGGGCCCGGATAGGTTGAAAACCCGAAAGGGCAACTTATGCAAAAAAGTGGCTTATATTGAGCGGGTAAGATGGTGAGATGAAAAAAAAAATGTGAGAAGCTAGGATGAAAACCCGAAAGGGCTCCTAGGCAAAATGAGAGATTAAGAGAGAATTATGTATTTTGAAGATTCATTTGCCGGAGATTTGTTTTGGCTTTCACTTTCTTTTGGTTTATTGTTTTTGGGAGTAAGCATGGAATTTATCCCTTTTTGTCTTTGTTCCATAGCTTGCTTATATAGGTTGGTTGTAATAGTAGTAGTAGTTTATCTTTTGAGGTTTTAGGCGAGTTGTCATTTTGATTGTGGCGTTGGAGTGAGTTCAATTCCTTTGAGATCCTTCAGGATTTGAGCTCACATTTTGGTTGTCGTTTGGTGATTATTGTTGTCGCGTCTTTTTATTTTTCGGGTGAGCTCGAATCTAAGTGTGGGGAATCATCGTCCCTTACGTTTAGGTTTTTGAGCGGATGTTGTTAAGATGTGATGATGATGATGTAGTTGATGGGGAGTGTAGGTTGGTGTCGTTAGTTTGGGTGATGATTCATTTGGTGATCCTCATTTTGAGTTTACTCGAGGTCGAGTAAAGTTCAAGTGTGGGGGTATTTGATGCGCTCAAGTTATACGATGTTCTTGTGGTATTTTAGGTGCACATTGCTAAGGGATTTGTTCGTAATTGTTAAGGTTTGCATATAAATCATCCTTAGCGGAAGTTCGGAGTTTTGCGATATAAGTTGTGTTAATGTCATGCATTCCGAGCTTCCAAGGTGAAATGCATTTGAGCCGAGCATCACAAGCCACAAGCTCGCCAAGCCAAGCTCGAAGCATCGCTCAGCAAGCCTCGCTCGTCAGCGCACATCGCCAAGCAGCCCGCACACCCGCACGCTCAGCCAGCGCTCACTGCCCAGCGCCCAGCGCTCGCGACTCGCGAGCTTCCTCGCACCTCGCGACGAGCCTTGCTCGCACCTCGCGAGGAATCTCGCACGGTGCGACCTGCGTGGTTTGGGCCAGTTCTTCAGCTCGTTGCGAAGGCAGTACCTCATCGCACGGTGCGACCTGTACCGCACCTCGCGACCCCTATGGCGGTCTAAATGTCGACTGACTTTTGCACCTTAGTATAAATACTAAACTTTGTTTTTGGACCTAACACACACACATTGGAGGAGAGAGAATATCCAACACTCCATTCTTCTCTTCTTCTCTTCTCTTTTTAGTTTTTGTTTTCGAGTTTAGTCTTCGTAGATTTCAATTATGGGATTGGCTATTGCTATGCCGATTGTAGCTTGAACCGTTCTTGAACGAGATTAATATGGAGCTTCAAGCATTATTGTGAGATCTTTCCTCTCTATTTATTTTCTTTGATTATGGTTTAATTTCTATGCTTGCTTTCAATGGTTTTTGCATGATTATGCTAGGAATATTACTAGTTTGATTGTGTAATTAATCTAATGCTAGATTTAAGAATAGAATCGGATTGTTTTATTCTTTTATCAATTAGTAGCAAACTAGGGAGTAACTTAGATGCAGATCGTCTTGGTTATTTCTTGGGGAAATTGAATCAACTGTTAAATGTTTATCGCTTGTATGACGTTAGCAGGTCTATTGGTTCTCTGTGTTTATTGCTGCTATCGGATTGAACTTAGACGCTATCGGACTAGGTTATCCTTTAGTTAGGGTTTTATAGTCACGCTGATCGTGCTATTCAACTAAGAATAAGGAGAATGCGAGATTAATTCTCAACAATAGATAATAATGGAAATGAATAGAGTCGAGGTTCAATGATCGATATTGAATTGAAGTGCATGTTAATCGGATTCAAGATCTTCCTATATTGATTTCTCATCGTATTTATATGTTAGTTAGTTGTAGTCTAATAACAACTCTTTGAAACCCCCCCTTTTGTTATTATTAGGTTTCTCGACCGTTAAGAGTCTTCTAGGTACTAACGCACGCTAGGTATAGAACTCGTCCCCGTTTCCCTGTGGATACGAACCTTACTTCCCTTATACTAGTTTAGTGTAAAAGAGAGTAGGAGAAATTTTATCTTTGGACGGGCGGCGTTCACGACAAGCGCGGCCCGCCAGACATGTTACCTAAAATAGAAAAAGCAACAGTGTGTAGATTAAAAAAAAGCCCAAAAAGGAAAGTGTGTAGATTAAAATGAAACGGAGGGAGTATTATAGAAGGAAATGGATTCGTTTATCATTTTCGTGAATAAATTACTTACTTCGTCTATTACCTTGCTCAAAGCTATCTATTACATAGTGGTACTCAATACTCATATGGTTGGATCTATATCTTGTAGATTGTAATTCCCTAGTTATGATCTGTGACTTGAAGATTTGAATTTTGTATGGCTTGATTGGTGACAATGTGTCCCCAATTTTGCTTTAGGATTCACGTCCATGTCATTTGCAAAATATCTTCTCTGCATCCCTAACAATTGACAATGTTTTTTTTTTCTCTAAGCTTTAAACAATGTCATTTCTAGTGTTGCACTCTTGAGCAGATTTCCCAAACAAAGTGCAAAAGATTGTTAATGAACAATATTGAATATTCTGCATGTACAATTTATCCTGTCATGTCCTTTTCCCATCATTCTCTGTAACATATTCTTTCCAACTCTGAGTGTACTTCTGCATGACACAATAGTTGGACCATGCACTATGCGTCCCAAGGGCCAGGAATGCCTGGACATTTTACTAGTTTATGTTGCAGTATATGATTTTTATCTCCTTAGTTATGCAGGATGTTCAGTAAAGGGTTCTACTATTGAAGTGTTTCAGTAGCATTCTTATTAATTCAATTAGCTTGGGCTTTCAAGATTGTGCGTCCTATAGGAAGCTGTACTTTCCTCAACATCATGTATAAATGGATTGTGGGTCTATGATAGAAGCACGAGTTGATGAAATTGGTCCTCAGATTATATGTAGTTTGCATAACTGAAACCAGTCAATTGCTTTGTGGACTAGAAAGTTGACTGCTTTGTCGATTTTTGAGTTACTTTCAGTTTGTCTTCTTCAAAGACAAGCAACACTTTTGAACGATCCGTTCTTTTGCTTCAAATATGGGAATTTTGTCAACTTTTGTATTTTGTTCTTTAATTCTCTTAGCATTTTGTATTGCAGATATATGGCCAACAACCTGAAGTTGAAATGAAAGAGTCAATTTTAAAGAGAATATCATTTTCAATAGTTATCAGTTTTCACCAAAGAGCATGATGTTAGTATTCATGAGAGGATTTGCCCCCTCTACTTCCAAAGTAAATCCTTGTATACTTCTCTTCTATAATAGATACCATTCAAATAGCCGGCCATCTAGTGCTAAGAGTCCCTCGACTTTGGACGATAATAGTGACGATTCTAGGCTTCATCTTGGAGGGGTATGCAGTTTTCATGGCTTTGTCAGGGTCAACCCCAACTTGATAGCCGTGAAATCAAAGTTGTTGATTTAGATGCTTGGACAATTGCTTGTGGTTTGGCCAGTGTGTCAAAGAGAGAAAAAAAGGAGTCACAGCTGAGATTGCTTGGGGTTGAGGAAGTAGATGATGGATTTGTTTATAATTCTAAACATGCTGAGGATGAACCTGATATGATGAGATTGATGATATCAGAATCCGTGGAAACCTGTTTTACAAGATTGAGAAAAGTTCAATGGAGTTTGAAGAATACAAATTTGACTTTCATGGAAGAAAGCTAAAATATAATACAAGTGATGACAAGGAAAGCAAGAAGAAAGAAAGTCTGAAATGTGATTCGGCTCAAAATGATAAAAAAAAACTTCCAAGGGTAAGGTCAGTCAGCAAGTGATCAGCAAGAAGTCAGGCTTAAGAGATGTCTCCTTGCTCGCTAGATCTATCAAGGAAAAATATGTTGTTTGTACACTCTATGATCATGATGGTTTTTCTGCTCGGACGAAGCAAAGAAGCCCAACTTTCAATCAACTCACTGCACCTTTCCATGAGCCATTTTGTCTAGACATTTATGTGTCAAAAGGTTTAGTCCGTGCTTGTGTAGTCCATCGAGTAACAAGCAAGGTCGTTGCTGTCGCACATTCCATTTCCAAAGATATCAAATTCGATCTTGGATCTACTAAAAGTAGAGTTGCTGCTGCCACTGTGGGTAAAGTTGTAGCACAACGAGCTTTGGTTGATGATATCCACGATGTGATCTATACACCAAGGAAAGGAGACAAGTTAGAGGGAAAGATTAAGGTTGTCCTTCAATCAATTATAGATCACGCGGTTATTGTGAAGGTGATGTTTAAACAGAGAAATCCTAGTAAAGCTGTCAGAAGACGTCCAGATGATTAAAGTGGATGAAGGATGATCAAATTCCTATTTTTATTTATACCCAATTCTCAACCGTTGTGTTATTAGATCTCAATCTAAGAAAAAAAAAAGAAGTCAAGTGAGAGAGAGAAAAATTAAGACTAAACTTCACTCACAAGTTACATATCATGTCATCTTCTTCTTCCTCAGCTCAACTTCGTCTTACGTCCAATATCAAATCCATCATCAACGAGCCTCCTGAGGTCATCATCATCATTTATCACACCCTCTTTTTTTTATTTTTTTTGGTTTCATTTGTCGCGGAGACGATTTCTTATGACGATTCGTGTTAGCGGACCCTAAATTACTTTTTTATAGAAAGTAATAATGGGTTTAATTTGGAATTAAAGTTTCAGGGTTGTAGTGCAAGTCCTGTGTCAGATGATAATCTCTTTGTTTGGAGCGCCACCATTTTTAGCCCTGATAAACCGCCTGGGAAGGTACATATGGAGTAATTATTCACTCCTCGAGTTTCGAACCCGAGATCTGACAATTTTGCACTGCCATATATTTTCTGTTTAAATTGGACACTTTTTCTATTTTTTTATCTTTAATTTGGCAGTGGAGCCATTTTGCAGGCGGAGTTTTTAGTATAAGGCTGACATTCACTGACAGTTATCCAGAAAAACCCCCTCGAGCTCGTTTCACCTCCGACATTTTTCATCCTTGGCAAGTTTTTTTTCACTCTGCTATTCTCATTATTGATTTTGCTCATTTAAAATTGAAAGATACTGTAGTATTTAGCAATTAAGGAGAAATTTCCAATTCATGTCAGTGATCTAGATGTATCAAATTGTAAATCAAATGACATTTTTGTAAAAAAGAATGTCACAATGATACAGATTTATCTCATTTATATGATAATTCAAAAATCTATTCGGTTGTAGAACCTTAGATATGTAGTCGTAGTTGTTAAATATACAACCATAGATATGAGGAGTTGTGTGATGTCAATTAGCTTAGTTAAGTCTTAGGAGGTGGCGTCCAAGGCCTGGGATCAAATCCCGTCTATATCAATTACCCTTGTGGCTCTCTCTACACCAAAAATAATATTTTTTTTTTATGGCCAACAGGCAGGAGTTAATATTGATAATAAGTCAAACGGCACTTACAAGAACAAGATATCAGATCTAAAACCTGAATATAATTTTTTGCACCTACTTCACTAATTGCATCGCTTCTGCTAGGCTGCAGAACCACATCGTGATTTTTTTTGATGTCCATGCATCTTTCCCAATTGCAACCACCTTTGATTTCTTCTTCTGACTTGGTATTCTCTTTGCTCTTGTCATTGATACTAGTAAAATCTATTCACTTAACAACTTGTTAGTTCATTACTTAGTTTGTATCTTTGTTCCTTTGTCATCATCAAAACTAGGGTTCAACAGTGATGGTTTTGGTGACGATGAAGATGGCATGCCTGGTATACATGACAATGTAGATGACAATGATGAGGGAGGATATCTAGGCAGGTTGTCTAACAATGGTAAGATGTATGTTGCTGAAGAATTTGGCAAGATAGAATTAAGGCCTTGGATGATATCTGTTGACAAAGAACACTTCAAGGGAGTTCTTAGATATTATTGTATACAATGTGGATTTGCTCTGGTTGTTGCCAAGAGTAACCCAACTAGATTCACATGTCTTTGTAAAGATCTAAACTGTGGATGGAGGTTGCATTCAAGTAGGTTACCTGATGGTAAGACTCCGGCTATTAAGAATATATGGCCTTCAGAACAATTGCACATGATTAGATGAGAGAAATCCACTTGCTAATGTAAGATGGGCAGCTAGTAAGTTAATTCGGGACATAAGAGCTAACAATGACATCCTTGGGAAGACTTTACAAGAGTTGCTTGTGCATAGATATGGTGTGAGAATACCCATAGGCACAGTGTATATAAGGAAGAACTTTGCACTTCGTCGAGAGATCAATGAAGGCCATGATGAATCCTACTCCTATCTACCTAAATATGCTGAAATGGTGAAGTCCACTAACCTGGGGTCAACAACTTACTGTGCTTGGGCACCTTATTAAGATCCAGAGAGGCCTCTCACTTTCTCCAGTATCTTCATCTCATTCACTGGGGCAATAAATGGACTGTTTGCAGGCTGTATAAGCTTGATTGGGGTGGATGGTTGCCATTTAAAGGGAAACTATGGAGGAGTGCTCTTGTTTATAGTGGCACTTGATCGAAATAATGAGTTATTTCCCGTAGCCTAGGCCATAGTATCTGGGGATGACTCAGAAAGCTGGAAATACTTTGTGTGGCATTTTAAGAACATGCTAAAAGATGGAGGAAGGGGTGATATGTGGTGTATAATTTCAAACAGACATAAGGTATGAACATGGTTTTTTTTTTATTTCAAAGTCATATTTATTGCATAGCTTCATGTATATTGCGCTAATAATGATTGATGTATAGGGAATTGATGTATCAATTAATGGATTATGGTCTGAATTGCAAACAAGATACTGCACTAAGCATTTAGTCAAGAACTGGAAAAGAGCATTTCTTGGTCCATTGATGCATTCCTTATTCTGGCTTGCTTGCACTGCCACATCATTGTACAACTTCAAAAAAAGCATGGAGAAGATGAAGAAAGCTAACCCAATGGCTCCTATTTGGCTCTCCAAACTTGGAAGTCAGTTAAGATGGGCCATATATCAATTTGATCCACAGATATGCAGTGGTGAAAATGAAACCAATTTTGTAGAGAGTTTTAATGCAACCTTAGGAGTAAATAGGTGTAGGCCTGTCTTGACATTGCTAGAGGGTGAGTTTTCTACTGATTTGGCTAAATTTATGCAGCTTTACGTAAATTTGGCTAACTTTACTGATATTTATCTACTGACTTGCGAGTATTAGAAGATTTGCATGATTAGGAATTAGGATGGCTACAAGAAGAAAGAACTCAGAGTCATGGAATGAATCTGACATATGTCCAAATTAAGGTTTTTCTTCATGATTCCAGGACTTGCAAAGCCTATATGAGTGGTCCTCGTGAATATGAAGTTAAAGATGGCAAAGCTACCTTTCTAGTTTTTCTAAATAACAAGGTATGTTCTTGTGGAGCTTGGCAAATCTCTGGCATCCCTTGCAAGCATGCCATTATAGCCATCATTGCTGCAAAATTTGGACCCTCATAAGTTCACAAGCACTTGGTATACAGTTGGTGTCTACAAAAGGGCATATGGTTATAATATCAACCATATACCAGATGAAGAGCAATTAATGGCCAGAAATTGATATGCCAATAATTTTCCCAACACCTATCAAGAGAGGAGTAGGTATGCCAACAAGGAATAGGAAAAGATATGAGACTGAGGCCCTGTTCTTTTGAACTTATTTTGGCTGAAATTAAGTTAAATTAAATTAACTGAACTGAAATTAACTGAAATTAAATTAACTGAACTGAAATCAAATTAAATTAACTGAACTGAAATTAAATTAAATTAACTGAAATTAAATTACAATGATTATTATTATTATTATTATTATTATTATTATTATTATTTATTATTTATTATTTATTAATATATATTATTATTATTATTATTTATTATTTATTATTTATTAATATTTATTATTATTATTATTATTATTATTATTATTTATTATTGTTATTCTATTATTATTATTATTATTATTATTATTTATTGTTTATTATTATTATTATTAATATCATTATAATTAGTATTTATTATTATTATTATTATTATTATTATTATTATTATTTATTATTATTATTTATTATTTATTATTTATTATGTATTATGTATTATTTACTATTATTATTAATTATTTATTTATTATTATTGTTATTATGAAATATTATTATTATCATTCTATTATTTATTATTTATCTATTTATTTATTATTATTTTTATTATTACATTATTTATTATTATTTATTATTATTATTATTATTATTATTATTATTATTATTATTATTATTATTATTATTATTATTATTATTATTTATTATTATTTTTTATTTATTATTATTATTATTAGTATTATTATTATTATTATTTATTATTATTATTATTTATTATTTATTATTATAATAATAATTATTTTTTATTTTTTATTTTTTATTTATTATTTTTAATTTATTATTTTTAATTTTTTATTTATTATTTTTAATTTATTATTTATTATTTATTATTTATTATTTATTATTTATTATTTATTATTTATTATTTATTATTTATTATTTATTATTTATTATTTATTATTTATTATTTATTATTTATTATTTATTATTTATTATTTATTATTTATTATTTATTATTTATTATTTATTATTTATTATTTATTATTTATTATTTATTATTTATTATTTATTATTTATTATTTATTATTTATTATTTATTATTTATTATTTATTATTTATTATTTATTATTTATTATTTATTATTTATTATTTATTATTTATTATTTATTATTTATTATTTATTATTTATTATTTATTATTTATTATTTATTATTTATTATTTATTATTTATTATTTATTATTTATTATTTATTATTTATTATTTATTATTTATTATTTATTATTTATTATTTATTATTTATTATTTATTATTTATTATTTATTATTTATTATTTATTATTTATTATTTATTATTTATTATTTATTATTTATTATTTATTATTTATTATTTATTATTTATTATTTATTATTTATTATTTATTATTTATTATTTATTATTTATTATTTATTATTTATTATTTATTATTTATTATTTATTATTTATTATTTATTATTTATTATTTATTATTTATTATTTATTATTTATTATTTATTATTTATTATTTATTATTTATTATTTATTATTTATTATTTATTATTTATTATTATTATTTATTATTTATTATTTATTATTTATTATTTATTATTTATTATTTATTATTTATTATTTATTATTTATTATTTATTATTTATTATTTATTATTTATTATTTATTATTTATTATTTATTATTTATTTTTATTATTTATTTATTATTATTATTATTATTATTATTATTATTATTATTATTAATCATTATTATTATTATTATTATTAAGTTGAACTTAACTGGACTTAAATTAAATTAACTGAACTGAAATTAACTGAAAATAAGTCCAAAAGAACAGGGCCTGAGCCAGAGAAGAGCAATTGGTCCACACTTGTAGAATAAATGCTAATTGCGGCGGTCATTAAATGACCTATTGCTGCTGTTTTAGGCGCGCCGCAATTAAGGGCGCAACAATAGGTAATTACCTATTGCTGCGATTTTTAACCGCAGCAATAGATCAACTTATTGCTGCGGTTCCTATCTAAAACCGCAGCAATAGGTATGTTTTTTAATAAAAAAATGAAGCCTATTGCTGCGGTTTTGGGTAGGACCTGCAGCAATAGGTACTTACAGGTAACAAAAAAAAAAATTTAACTCTTTGCCATCAAATTTGAAAGGAAAAAATGCAAGAAGAAAATAAAACACACAAATTCAAAGTAATGACAAAGAATGCTTATACAAAAACATAAAAGATACAAAAAATCAACATATATTCATAAGAAAAATATGAAAAACAATAACAAAAAATCAAAATCCCAAACATCATATTGATTCTTAACAAATAAAAATGATGAAAATCCAAAAAAAATAAAATAACACCACCCTAGCCATTAGATCTGATCAATAAAAATAAAATCTAACTACAAAAGAGAAAAAAAAATAACAAAAAAGAAAGAAAACAATAATAGGATGTCGCAACGAACATTGACTCCGGCGACCGTGCGCACGTCGTCAGCGGTGAATTCCCTCTACAAATCGTCGTCGAAACAGTTTAATTACAAAAAAGAGCCCACAAAAAATAAAACTTAGATACAAAATCCTAACATCTTACTAATTCAGGAAAAAAAAATCATCTCTTATACCATCTCTCCATTAGATCGAAGAATGAAAAAGAACAAGAAGAAAGTTGTTGAGTACCATCAGATCAAAGAAAGAAAAAGAAGAAGAAGAAAGTTGTTGATTCGGCAATGAACCACAAACCCAAGGCGCCGGTGATAAAGAGGAACCCAAGGCCACAATTGGATTTCGACGAACAGCAGCCGGATTTCGACTAACGCATAAGTGAAGACGTCAGCGATAGTGGAGGCAAAGTGGTGGTGGATGAGCTGAGGAAGGATTTTGAGAGGAGGCGAAGAGGGATAAGGACGCTTGAAGAGGGAGAAGGACGCTTGAAGAGGAAAGGGAAATTAAAGGAGTGAAAGGCTAAAAAATGAAAAAAACGGCTAATTAAAACCCTAAGTCTGGTGCCTTTTAAAAGTGAATGGAGATATTGCTGCGGTTTTCACCCATAACCGTTGCAATAGGTGTATTTTTTTTTTCCTTTTCTTTTGACTTGGTTTATTGTTGCGTACGGGTAAAACCGCAGCAATTCAATCGCAGCAATAAGCAATTATTCTACTAGTGCCACTATTGTCCAATGCAAGAAATGTCAAGATTTTGGCCATAATTCTAGGACTTGCATGGGTGGACCTACAAGGGGGGAGCAAGCACAAGGCATCGTAGTAGAGCTGCACAAAAGGCTTAAAAAGACAAGTGCTAAGAAGATAAGTGCTAAGAAGTCACAGCCCGTGGCTAACTCACAACCAGTAGGTAGTTTTTAACCTGTGCCTAATTCACAACCATTGGCTAACTCACAACTTGTGCCTAACTCAGAACCAATGACTAACTCACAGCGATAGACTAGATCAAGGAAGAGAAAGAATGCAATACTGGGTTAGGGAGCAAACATTGACAAGTTGTTTTTTGCTAATGAACTCAACACTTATCGGTTTCATTTTGCTTTGAATTAGTGTCATATTTTTTGGGGAAATTTTAGAATGAATATTTGTTCTTCTGTGCTTGGGGATACAACTTCGACAGTGTATGTTTTTAGGAAATTGCAATTGCTAAATTATAGTATATTTTTTGGTCACCAATATCAGTGTTATATATAAGTTGAACACAATGTATTGTACTAAAAATTTAGAGCAAAAGCAATTGCATAATCAATGTCTCACATTTCATATCATACTCATTAATAATCACAACAATAGTGCTTAATAAAGCTTACAACTTCATTTCAAGGCAAATTACAACTTCATTTCATTGTATCTAGGAACTGTGGGTTGTGGAAGGGGATTTTTTTTGTAGTTGGAAAGGACTATTGGGTGACAAGAACCTCTAATTGTGGTTGTGAAAACTCATTGGCTGATATAAGCTCCACTTCATAAGTTGGTGCTTCTAAAAAGGATGGTTGCGTGTCATATCTAAATGTAGTTGTGTGTTTGAACTACATCTAATTCTTTCACTTTTCCTATGAGGCACCAACTTCTCCTTAGTTTTCCTAGGTTGCTTTTACTTCCTAGAACTCTCCCCTGTGTTTGTTTCAACAGGATCCTATTTCATGTCATACCATTTCTCATCACAAGCCCGACTAATGCCCTGGTCTAACAACTCATTCACAGGCTGTTTTTCAGGTTATGTAACATTCAAAGGATTAGATTCAGGTTGTGTTGCTTCTTGTATAGGCACCTTGTCTTTGTTTTGAGTCAAAGCTAGTTTTCTAGCAGCCACAACACATACAACTGACTTAGATACTTCACCCACCCATACAAATATTTCTCCCTTACAATTCAACCTATCTAACATAGTCATCAAGACCTTATTAGAGTTAATCTCATGATGCTTCATCTTAAACACATAAGTAAATGTTAGGTAAAGTGGGGTTTTGGGCATGGGAGCATTATTAGTCCTAGCTAATTCCTCATACTCATTGATAAGATCAATCCACATGACCTTATCAATATCATCAACAACTGCATCTGTATCTACCCCTTTATATTGAAACTTCAAGACAACTTTATCACCCATTCTCGCATCACATACAAGCACAATTCAACAACCTTTATTGGCTGATATGCAATGATACAAGCAAAAAAGCGCAACACATTGCATCACTAAACCCTAAGAACTAGAATTCCAAAAGGCAAAACATGTAAAGAATTGAAAGAGATTTAACACGAAAAAAAGTCATTAATGTCACGTGGTTATCAACAACTGTGCCATAAGGTTACTATGAGTCATCCAAATTTCAACAATTCACCATGAAGATTGGTTCTTTTTTTAATGTTTTCTAATTAATATTTAGAAAAAATAAATTAAAATCTTAAATTTAAACCGAAAAAAAGATACGTGAATGGGTTACCTACAATAACATGTTGTTTACCTGTTAAACCTATTAAGCTAATACCCTTACAAGCTTTGCTTATTCTTAGTTAATCAAATGTCGACTTATTATAAGCGAGACTAGTCAAAGGTTCGTTTAAGCTTGCCAATTTTTCCTATATGTTTGTATTTGAAATAAATTCAACTTATACAAGACTAACTTAAAACAAGTATTTTTACTTTGCAATATTAACTAATCTCATTGATACATTCATTAACCTTATACGATAACAACTTGTTACAATTGAATTAGATGTTTTCGGTTCCAAAATGTATTCAACTTAAAGATGGTTTATTTAAGTAGAGTATTGTTATCTTGAATTCGTTTATTGACTTACATTGATACATTCATATAATCCAATAACAACATGTTTCAATTCAAGTAAATATTTTGAGTTTCGATATGAATATAGTTGAATGACCATTAGCTAAACTTGGGTATTGCTACCTTAAACAAGCTTATTAACTTACATTGATATATTAATCTTATCCAATAACATGTGTCAGTTCAATAAAAGAGAATGTTGTATTGTTATTTTGAATTAACTATCGGCCACCATTGACACATTCATTTAGTCCAAATAGTACTTGAAGTCATCTAAGTAGATGTTGTTAGTTCTCAAAAGCATTTCACATGAAGACGATTAACTTAAATGTTCCATTGTTATCTTAAATTAGCTTATCAACTACCATTGAAATATTATTTAGTCCAATAAGTACTTGAAATCATTTGAGTAGATTTTTTAGTTTCGAAATAAATTACACTTGTCGACGATTAACTTAAATGATTTTTTTACCTCTAATTACCTTACCAACTCATATTGATACATTGATGCAGAATATCGCTATGAATTAGGATCCATAACTAAACATATCTTAAACTTTATCCAAAACGATGTGATTCGAAATATCAATCAAGTAAAATATTAATAAAGTACACATTTAACGATGTGAAATTCGTACACGTTTAATTTTTTGGGAAGCATAGTAGGCACTTTTTTCATCAAGTACTGAAATTAACCGAGAAGTGTAATTGAACCAATGTGATTTTACTCAAGAACTCTTGAGATATATATTAGTTATTATGTTAACATTATTTTTTAAGAAGATTTATTTGATTTGTAAAGATAGTTTCCTAATTAGATACACATACAAACTCTTGTGTATATTAGTCAGTGAGATCAATGAAAAATCAATGAGAAAGCAAGACAAATAATTCAGCGAAAATTATTCTTTAACATGGTTACAGTCTAGGAAAGTTATCCTTACCTCGCGATCATGGCCCACGATAGCGCCGTTCCACCACCACCACCACCAATAATCGATTCTTCTTCACCTATTACCTTGGCCCGTAAGACTGGCCTGAAGATTTCCTTACTCCCAATCATCTCAATGAAGATAATTATGATGACTGGGCGGCCGACATTTAAACGGCTCTTGAAACCAGCTGTAAATTTTGTTTTCTTGGTGGCATTGTTACATCGCCTTCCTTCCCGTGTACCACCACAGATTGACCTGCTTTACCATCACTCCGGAAGTTAAAACCTCCATCCCTAAATTCAAGGACCCCCGTCGTCTTTGGGACACTCTCAAAGCCCGCTATGCTGTGGCCAATGGCCCCTAGATTCATCAATTACAGTCTTCCATCGGGAAGTGAACAGACCAAGACGATGTTTGTGACTACTTATTACTCTCAACTCCACGTTCGGTGGGAAGAGCTGCACTGCCACGAACCCCTTCTTGATTGCTCTTGTTATTCCGCTTATGATGCCGGCAACGCTATGCCAAACGCCATGAAGACCGCAAAGTCCATCAATTTCTCATGGCTCTTTATTCCCCTTATTATGCCCAGACCAGTGGCGCCATCCTTGTGCTTGAAAATCTTCCTTCTCTTGACCGGGTTTATCAGATGGTTATTCAAAATGAGCGAGTACATCTTGCTACCCAGCACCGGAAGCTGTTGGTTTATCTGTCTGTGCCGACTTCGGCCGTGGTCGTGGTCCCGGATATCACCCTGTACGCTCTTACCTTGTATGTACTCACTGCAAGAAATATGGTCACGACATGGCCACTTGCTTTGAACTTATAGCTATCCAGCTCACCGGCATGATGTTGACGGCCGTGGTCGTGGTCACTCCTTTGGCAGAGGCCACGGTCCTCCAGCCCGAGCATACACTGCTGCTCTTGGCAGCCCCATTGACTCCTCTTCTAGTGTTGCGGGCCCTCCTTCCTCTCTATTTTCGGTCGAACAATGGAAAGTCCTCGTGGGGATGTTTGGCAATGTTAAAACTTTTGAAAACATATTAATTCATAAGCTTAATACTCATTTGTGGATTCTTGATACGGGTGCTACTCACCATGTTATCGGAGATATTACTTGGTTATTTGATGTTCATGATATTCTTGTTTACCTCATTGGCCTTCCTAATGGTAGTACTATTGTGGCCAATCAAGAAGGCTCATTTAGGTTATGTAGCACTATTGTTCTACCCATGTGCTTTATGTGCCTCAATTTCATTGCAATTTATTATCCATCTCTTGATTGTGTGATAGTTTGCAATAGATAGGGAAAGTAAGGATTGAACCCACAGAGACTGTGTTATAATCTTAAACTAATTATTTAATTATATAAATAACTATTACTATATAATATAGGGGGTTTTCAAATATCAAAACAATACTAAAGCTATTAGATTAAAATAATAAAAATATAAATTGCTGGAAATAAATTCGATTTTAAAAAAATAATAAAGAGGCTGATAGGAGACATGTAATTTCCTCTTGAGATAGGGTTTAATATAATCATTGAATTATTAAACTAGTCGATAGATAGATTGGTTAACAAATAATCTCTTGAACGCAAGAAAATTAGTTGCTTTATCATTCATACTAACTAAACCCCGTGAACGCACACAAGTTCAGTCCTAATCAAATATATCAATTTAACAATGAAAGCATGTATTAAATTAACAAACTTAACCGCTTTAAGAACACTAATTAGTTAACTTTAATCAAGCCAGAAAGATGCAACTAAATCAAAATTAACATCACACAAAATTCCAGCAATAATATCAGACAAGAAAGCTTCAACCTAATAACATTACTGTTAATCCAAGCAAATAACCATGAATAAAACTCTAGGTGATCAATCTAAAATTAACATTCATAAATTATAAACTCAGATAATGAATTTCGTCTGAATACCCAATCAAACTAATCAATTGAACAAACATATTTCATAATCTCATAAACCCATAACAAGATTCAATTACATGTTCCTACTAGTTTAAACTACTCTAAATTAGATATGAAAACAAAGAAAAGAAATAGAAAAGAGTAGAGAAAACTCATTGTGGATGAGTTTCCGGACTACATCTTCGCCATCCTCTTGCGTCGACCTCTATATTTCTGTTCTCCTCATTACTGCTTGCCGCCTCTGTACTGTTGTTATGCGATGTTGTGTGTGTTCTGCCTCCAGCCAAAACCCTCTTCTTTTTCTCAATACCCCACGTGGTATTTTTGTAGCACAACAAAACAAAAGGCTGCCTCTTATTCTCTATTTTCTTACATATGTTGCGTGTGTTTTTGTTCTTTGGAGCATTGGGTTTATTAGGTTTTGTTGCTAAGTGTGGCCCCAACCATTAATATTTCAACTCCTTAATACAATTAAAAAATATGGGCTGCTTCCCTAAAATGTAATTTCGACCCAGTAAACAGCTGAATTAGTTTTTGCTTCCTTCTCCAAAGTTGTAGGTTTCGATCTCAGCTTTCTTTAGCCACTTGAATCGTCTCGTTTTGACTGCGTATGAGTGAGATATGACCAAAATACTATATCAGCCCTGTAGAATTAGTAATACTCGAATTTAGTGCATCTTTCCAAACTCTTAGTTAAATAGGTTATCACTAACTAATTAATATAGACACAAATTCATCTTTGAAACACTAAAAATAATTATCAAGTGATTAAACCGAAATATCCTAAAAGTATAATATTTAACGCATATAACTCAACAGACGACACTAAGAGTATTATATTAGAGGGTAAAAATATGTATATATAGGCACTTATCAGAAGGCTTAGTTTTGGTTCTACGTATCATCGTATGGGGCATCCTTCCAAGAATATTGTAAAATTGCTTCCTCCTGTTAGCCATTTTAAGGGTAGTTTCAATAAAGCTTGTGACATTTGTTTCTACGCTAAACATCCTACGGATCAGTTTTCTACTAGTGACATTAAATCCACTCGTATTTTTGAGAAAGTTCATTTTGATTTATGGGGACTTTACAGACATGCTTCTTCTTGTGGTGCTCATTCTTTTTACCATAGTTGATGATTATTCCCGTGTTGTGTGGATATATATATTGGTTGATAAAATAGAAGGTTTTAGCATGTTTATATCCTTTATTGCTATGGCTAACAGACAATATTCTCAAACGATCAAAATAGTACCAAGTGATAATGGCATTGAGTTTAACGTCTTCGTGATTATTTTGTTGCTATGGCTATCCTTTTCTAAACCTCTTGTGTTCATTCCCATCAACAAAATGGAAAGGTTGAGTGAAAACATCAACATATCTTGAATGTTGATAGTGCTTTACGCTTTCAATCTCACCTTCCTATTTATTTTTGAGGTGAACGCGTCCTTGTTGAAGCTCCTGTATTATATCGCATACTGATAGGCTGTCGTAAAACTATCATATATAAAATCCTAACAAAAGATCCTAACAATGTAGTAGGCAAATAGGATCGAATCCATAGGGATATGATTGTTTCATCTAGCTTATAAATTATGGAGAAACAAATGAAAAGATATAAACTAGCGAAGTTCTACTTGGTGACCTCCTATTTTAGAATTTTCTATATGGTGGAAACAAAAATTTCATCCAATTTTCTATACGTGGTGACCTTGTGGTATTGTTTTACATAAAAAAGTGACATTAATGAGATTTTTCATCCAATTTTGTGTTAAATAATTTATTTTTTGAAAAAACTCCTTTCCTTCCTCCTCCCTCCCCTCCTAACCTACACCACCCCACCCAGCCCCCCACCACTGTTGCGCCATCACTACCCTACAGCTATCCTCGACCCAGCCCCCTACCCCCTCCCTCTTCTTCCTCCCTCATTAACCCAACACCCTCCCCACCCCCACCCCTACTGCGCCACCCCTACCCCAGCAGTTATCCTCGACCCATCCCCCTATACCATCTTCCTCTTCTTCCTCCCTCATCAACCCCACACCCTCCCCCGGTGTTGCCCTCAAATCGGCCAACCCGGAGACACTACCACTAACACCGCCTCTATCTATCTCCTCTATCTGTGTCTTACACTCACGAAACCCACCACCACTAGCTGCACCTCCTTCCGCCCCTTCTCTATCTGTTGTTGCCTCCCGTGAAACCCACCGCCAGAAGCCACACCTCCTTCCTCCTCTTCTCTATTTGTCTTTGTCTCCCATGAAACCACCACCAACAACCGCACCTCCTTCTTCTCTCTCTCGAAATTTCTCGTTATGTGATCTTTGCAATTTTCTCGATCGGGGAAGAGGGAGATAGGTGGTATAGTGAATGGATGGTCGTGTTGGGACATGGGAGGGTGGTGCTGGTTGAGGAGGGAGGAAGTAAAGGAGTTTTTTTATAATTTGATTTTTCCTTTTTTTTAAGTTAGTTAACAGAAAGTTGGATGGAAAAGGTTAGTAATTTCACTTTTTCTTGTAAAACAATAGCACAGATTCACCTCGCATAATCCTTTTTTTTTTTCCACCATGTAGATTTTTCCATAGTTAAGAGCCACCACGTATAATTTCTCTTTTAAACTAAAATAAAAATATCTAGGACAATGGTTCACCATGAATACATGCATGTTAGAGTTGAAAATATAAATCACACAACAATTAACTGAACAAAACTATCTAGGGAAAACAAGTTCTCTTGAATCAAAGTCTCCCTTAGAACACCAATCTAACATGCTCTCACAATTTATTAGATTTAGTTATACCTGTTGTTGTTAGCCTAAACATCATATTTATACCTCTTGGTGCATATGTAACAACCCATAATTTTGCTCCTAGTTTTTTTTTCGCAAGAATTTTCTCTAAAACTATTATTTTCCCTAAATTAATTATTTTTATTTTATAATTTTGGGAGCCGAATTATTATTTTTATTTTTATGGCGTGTCAATGTGTTTATTTCATTTATATTTATAATATAATTTATTAGAATTATTTTTATTATTAAGTATTTTCAAAGTTTAGGCGCGATTTAGGAATTAACCGTTTTATCGCGTATCGGGCTTTCGGAGCATGGATCGTTGTTGAATTTGGGCCGAAAGTTTTTATGGGTGTGTGGGCTTGGGGCAGCCGGCCAAGTGGAAGAAATAGGGGAGCCTTCTCTTTTCTTTTCTCTTTTTTTTTCCTCAAGACTCTTTGATGCCTTATAACCCCCATAACCCCCCCTTAATGATTTCTTTAATTAAACCTCATTAAACCTCTTAATTCACTTCAAATTCTGATTAGAAAATCAGAACTTTTGGCTGTCATTCTTCAACATTTTCGTCCATCATCATCACCATCATCACCATTTTCATTCTCTCAAATTTTCTTCATTTCTTCTCTTTGATAATTGTTCGTGAATTGTTTTTGTGGTTTTTTCCTTATACTTGGTGCTTGGAATTTGAAGAAGAAGAGGGTCACACGCCTACTGTGGGGATTTCCAGAAGTTTTCAGCTCGCCTCCGACGATCCAGGTAACTAGTTGTTATCCTAGAATCATAGTGATTAGAGTAGTATTCGGTATTAGACTAAGACGTTAGGAATTATCTAAAATACTTTTTGAATGATATTTTTGACGAAATTTTACATGAACATACGTGACACATGCTATGTGAATACTGTGTAGAGAAAAATAATTTTTGCATGATTTTTAATATTTATTTGATTTAATTAGTATTTTGTGCGTTTTTGGCTAAATTTCATAATAATTATTGAACGACTGTTAAAATTGATGAAATCATTTTTATTAGATCATGTTACATGCGTATAATGTATTCCATTCCTTGGAATAATTTTTATCTACTGTTTACGGTTTTAATTAATTGATATATCTGTTTTTGTAAATTCTGTTCAGTCAGTATATAATTCATGAAAATTATTTATAGTGGCAGAAAAATTAATTTATTTGGATAATATGTATTTCCGTGAGTTTTTACATGTTATGTGAATTTTTAGTAATTTTTGGGCGTCTGTTTATATTTTTAATTATTATAATGGCTTATTTGAGGAATCTGTATATTAACTGTTAAAAATACTTTTTGAGTCCGAAAATTATAAATAAAAATTGTGCCATGTCAGTAGAGCTATTAGGGTTATATGATAATTTTTGTGTGAGTTTACTGCTCGAAATTGTTGGTTTCATAATTATTATGGTGTTTTTGTGATGAAATTGAGGACACACTATTAAATTGTTTGAGGGCTTGTAAATCAGATATAATTTATAATTTAATATATTCTGGGTTGCTAATTTTCAGTAGTATACAGTATGCATCATTTGGGTAACCACATGTTTAGGTTTGATTTATGGAATAAAATGATTTAATTGTTATTACTCTTTTAATGAATATGATTTAGAGTTAATTGGTGATGTACTTGTGATTGAGTGTGGTTGCTGTAAAAACCAGTATATTGTCATTGTTGATGTCTGGGAATGTTCAAGTGTTATTGTGAGAGTTATTTGTTGAATATATTATAAGTGATTTATTTTGAGGAATTATGAAGAACTGTTTGATGAATTGTGGGTATAAGGCCGGGTGGCATCCCCTTTTGACGAATATTTTGATAAATGATACTTAGTTTGTATGCATGATTTATTTTGAGATAAGAATATCCGGTGGGATAGATGTAGTCCCCCGGTTAAGAACATGCCAACCACCTGGTTTTGCGAACTAGGGTACACCTGGGTTAATTGTTGTCGTCCGAGAGGTCAAGGAGTTCTGCGTGTTCTACCCCGCATCGGGAGTTTGGCCATTCTTAGACACAGGCGGTGGGGAACGTAAGCCCATAGACTCGACCTGGAGATTGCGATCCGACAAACCTTAGGAAGTGATTTGCGAATCACCGGCGTTCGGTTTTCGACTCAATAACTTGTTGTATTTTTGATTTATTATTAGTATTTATTTATATTTGAATTATGTCACTCACTATATTATGTTTACTTATTGTTAATGATCTCTTGATTTATCTATGAGCTTTATGATTTCTATGTGCATGATATGATGTAATGAATTGCATGTTATTCCTTTCTTAATAATCTACCTCTGAATAGTGCTTTGATTGCTATTGTTCTGGGAGAACCGCTAGTTACTCCCCACCGATCGTGGAAATATGTAATATAATCTTGCAGATGGAAATGGTTGCTAGGCTTGTGACTCGCCTGGGCTAGCAGTGTGAGAGTTGGTTGTGAGAAGAAGCTTCTAGTTTTGTTTTTGGTAGATGAACTTTATATAGGTCATAGGGAGACTTATTTTTGGATTGTTTTCAAGGATATTAGTTTTATTTAAGTTATTTTGGGAGACTTGCATGTCTCATGGTATTTTGGATTTGATAGTTTGATACAATTTGGGATACTTCTTTTATGTTAGAACTATGATGTTTACTAGGAGATTTATTCTCTTTTAAAGCTATGAATTTTGAGTTATTATCTTTATTTATGGTTTGAAGAGTAGCATACCGTCCCGACGTTATTTCCGCTAACGTCATTTTAGTACTTCTTCAATTGATAAGGTTTAGTATCTTAGTAGTAGAAGGACGGGGTGTTACTGTTGGTATCAGAGCAAAGTTACCCGAGACCCTTACTTAGCCACTAAGAAACTCCCGGGAAATGTATAGTTGAAGTAAATAGGGTCATTAGAATCTTAGACTTCAAGAAAAGTAGTAGTGAGAGGGTCACTTGGGTAGGAAACCACGGGAAAATATTTTTTTCTTATTTTGATGTGATAAGTTGTTAATTTACAACTAATAACGTGTTCAGTAACGAATGTTTAACTTGTGTTTGTAGAATGCCTCGAGGTTTGACTAGTGCTAGAAAGGAGGCTGCCCAGAAAAAAGGCGCCAAGCACTTGAGAACGCCATTATAGCTATGGCTAACCGGTCTTCTGCTCCGCCTAGTGGGCAATCTGTTTTTGATCGGTTTGACCGTCACCGACCGCCTACTTTCGACGGGACTTCGATCCTGTTATCGCTGGAAGGGTGGTTAAGGGAGATGGAGAAGTTTGTTCTTTGCTCATTGGATGCCTCCTTCTTGAAATGGTGCCTATTGGTACCTACTATCTCGAAGATGGAAGGCGATAACGGTGGAGTACTGTTCGTGCAAGCTGCATGGCTACACCGGGATATGGATGGGATGAGTTCCGTGTTAAGTGAAGGAGAGGTTTTATCCCTGATGAGCTCCGTTGGCGAAGCGGGGAAGAGTTCTTAACTCTGTCTCGGGGTACTACGAGTGTGCAGGAGTACACCGATAAATTCACCGAGTCTGTCCGGGTTTGCTACCTGAGTTGTACCTACCGAAGGCCGAGCGTGTGAAGAGGTACATCAAGAAAATGGATCCTAGGGTGAGGACCCATGTTTCGAGTTCGGGAGCTTCGACTTTCCGGGGAGCATATGAAATAGCTCGAGTATTCATGCCTCTTTGAAAGAGGAAGATTCTGCTAAAGGCTGCTGTCTTCGCTAAGAAGCCTGCTGCTACCTATGTTCGGTTCCCGGCTAAGAAGCCGAGGTATGAGCCGTCTGGTCGAGGGGGTTATCAACGGGGTTCGGATCGGGATTTCGTCCGAGTTTTGATCCGAGCAAGTGACGAATCTGTGGTAAGGCTGCTCATCCGGGGAAGAATCGTGATGGATCGACGGTCGTCCTGTTTCTATTGCAAGGAAGTGGGGCACAAGTCTTTTCAGTGTGCTAAGAATCCTAGAGCTCCGTCTTTTTCTGCTGGCCCTGCTAAGCCAGTTAGTTCTTCTGCTCCTCCGAAGAACAGGATTTATGTGATGACGCAAGCTGAAGCCGATGTCCATTCCGATGTCATCTCCGGTACTTTTCTTGTAAATAATGCTCCTGCTTTTGTTCTGTTCGATACTGGTGCTACAGTGTCTTTTGTTGCTAGTTCCTTTGCTCGAAAAGCTAATCTTTCCTCTAGATCTCCTATTAAGTCCCTAATTTCTCTTCCGTCTGGTGAGAATTATCCCTGTCATTCTGAGTTTAAGGGCGTGCCTGTTAGTATTCTGGGTTCTGAGTTGCCAGCCGATCTTAAGGAATTTCCTATGTCAGAGTTTGATGTGATCCTTGGAATAGATTGGCTATCGAAGTATCATGCCTGCATTCAGTGCCGTGATCAGAAGGTGGTGCTCAGAGATTCTAAGGGGAAAAGGATTTCTTATTCGGGTGTTGTAGTGAAGAAGGGTGTTAAGTGGGTTTCCGCTCTGAGAATGCGGAAGATGCGTCAAAAAGGTGATGTGGTATACCTTTGCATGGTGAAGGATTTGTCATCCGAAGATCAGCTCGAGAGTATTCCGGTAGTTCGGGATTATCCTGATGTATTTCCTGAAGAGTTGCCAGGTATTCCTCCTGAAAGAGATGTGGAGTTCGGCATTGATTTAGTACCGGGAACTGCTCCTATATCCAAGGCTCCGTATAGAATGGCGTCGTCTGAATTGCAAGAGTTGAAGACTCAATTGCAAGAGTTGATAGATAAGGGCTTCATAAGGCCTAGTGTGTCTCCTTGGGGTGCTCCTGTTCTGTTTGTCAAAAAGAAAGACGGGAGTATGCGTCGTGCATCGATTACCGTGAGCTGAATAAGGTAACGATCAAGAATAAATATCTCGTTGCCTCGCATTGAGGATCTGTTTGATCGGTTAAAAGGTTTGGGGTATTTTCCAAGATCGATCGAGATCCGGATATCATCGATTCCCGTGAAGAAGGAGGATATTCCGAAGACTGCTTTTCGCACCAGATATGGGCACTATGAATTTGAAGTGATGCCATTTGGTCTCACGAATGCTCCTGTGATTTTCATGGATCAAATGAATCGCTCTTTCCACGAGTACTTGGATACTTGTGTGGTCGTGTTCATCGATGATATTCTCGTCTACTCTAAGGATGAGAAGAAGCATGAGAAGCATGTGAGACTGGTGTTGGATGTTCTGCGCAAGCAAAAGTGGTTCGCAAAGCTGTCTAAGTGCGAGTTCTGGCTGAAGGAAGTTGCTTTTCTAGGGCATGTAATCAGCAAGGAAGGAGTCAAGGTGGATCCCGCTAAGATCAAGGCTGTTGTCGAGTGGGAGAGTCCTAAGAATGTGACCGAGATTCGGAGTTTTCTGGGTCTGGCTGGTTATTATAGGAGGTTCGTTCAAAATTTCTCCAAAATAGCTCAACCTCTGACTCGCTTGATGCGCAAGGACTGCAAGTTCATCTGGTCTGAGGATTGTGAAGAGGCATTTCTGAAGCTGAAAAAGAGTTTGACCTCTGCTCCTGTTCTTACCTTGCCATCTGAGGGCGTTGGGTATGAAGTGTTCAGTGATGCATCGAAGAATGGTCTGGGTTGTGTTTTGATGCAGCAAGGGAAAGTGATAGCCTATGGTTCGAGGCAGCTGAAAGTGCATGAGAGGAATTACCCGACCCATGATCTGGAGTTAGCGGCTGTGGTGTTTGCACTAAAGATATGGCGACACTATCTGTATGGTGTTCCGTGTAAGGTGTATACTGACCACAAGAGCCTGAAGTACATCTTCACTCAGCGTGATCTTAACATGAGGCAGAGAAGGTGGCTTGAATTGATCAAGGATTATGATCTGACCCTGGATTACCAAGAGGGTAAGGCGAATAAAGTAGCGGATGCTCTGAGTCGCAAGAGTAAGCATTCATTAAACGCTGCTATGGTGGTGCCTCGTGAATTGTGTGAAGAGTTTCGCAAGCTTAATATCGAGGTTGTTCCTCAGGGTTATGTATCTGCTTTGTTGGGTTCCATGAGTGCTGAGCCTGAGTTGTTCCAGGAGTTAAGAAGCAAGCAAAAGGGTGATCCTAAGCTGGAGAAGATCCGTGAAGCAAAGATGCAAGGTCGTGCAGAGAATTTTGAGATCTGTGCTGATGATAGCTTGAGGTTTATGGGGCGTTGGTGTGTGCCCAATGATGGTGAGCTTAAGAGAAAGATTCTCGAAGAAGCTCATAGTACTCCTTATTCCGTTCATCCTGGGGGTGACAAGCTTTATAAGGATCTGAAGGCTAATTTTTGGTGGCCTGGTATGAAGAGAGAGATTGCCGAGTTCGTAGCTAGGTGTTTGGTTTGCCAGAAGGTGAAAATTGAGCATCAGAGGCCTGGTGGTTTGTTGCAACCTTTGCCTATTCCTGCTTGGAAGTTCGACTCGATCTCGATGGATTTCGTGATGGGTTTGCCTAGAGCTGCCGGTGGATTGAATGCTTTGTGTGGGTGATTGTGGATCGGTTGACTAAAGTGGCTCGTTTTATTGCGATGAAGAACACTTGGTCTATGGAAGAGTTAGCTGAAGCTTATGCTAATGAGATAATTCGTCTTCATGGGGTTCCCAAAGACATTGTCTCTGACCGTGATCCGCGATTCCTATCCCATTTCTGGATTGCTTTGCAAGAGGCTTTTGGTTCGAAGTTGAAGTTGAGTACTGCATTTCATGCAGCTACCGATGGTCAGACTGAGAGGACTATTCAGACCTTGGAAGATATGCTTCGTGCTTGTGCCTTGGAATTTCAGCAGTCTTGGGTCAAGTCTCTTAGCTTGGTGGAGTTTTCTTATAACAACAGTTATCAAGCTAGTATCCAAATGGCTCCGTATGAGGCTCTCTATGGAAGGAAGTGTCGTAGTCCTACTTGGTGGAGCGACATCAGTGACTCATTGATTTTAGGCCCGGAGTTAATTCAGGATACAGTTGAGCAGGTGAAAGTCATTCAAGCGAAGATGAAGGCTGCTCAAGATAGGCAGAAGTCGTATGCTGATTTGCGTCGGAAACCTATTTCTTTTGAGGTGGAGGATAAGGTGCTTTTGAGGGTTTCTCCTATGAAGGGAGTGATGCGGTTTGGTCAAAAGGGCAAGTTGAGTCCGAAGTTCGTAGGTCCCTATGAAATTCTTGAAAGGATCGGGGAGGTCGCGTATCGTTTGGCTTTGCCGCCAGAGCTGTCGAAGGTTCATGATGTGTTTCATGTGTCCAGTTTCGCAGGTATCGTAGTGATCCTTCGCATGTAATCCCTGTTGAATCGGTGTCGGTTGAGCCGAATCGACTTTTGAAGAGCGACTGTTCGTATATTGGACCGTCGAACCGTGCTCGAGAAGGAAGGTGATTCCCTTGGTTAAAGTACTTTGGAGAAGTCAAAAGTACGAAGAAGCAACTTGGGAAACCGAAGAGTCAATGCGACTGAAATACCCGGAACTATTCGTTTCAGGTACTATTTGTGTTCTTGTCTTGTTTTTGTGTTTTCGAAGTTTCGAGGACGAAACTTTATTTAAGGAGGGGAGATTGTAACAACCCATAATTTTGCTCCTAGTTTTTTTTTCGCAAGAATTTTCTCTAAAACTATTATTTTCCCTAAATTAATTATTTTTATTTTATAATTTTGGGAGCCGAATTATTATTTTTATTTTTATGGCGTGTCAATGTGTTTATTTCATTTATATTTATAATATAATTTATTAGAATTATTTTTATTATTAAGTATTTTCAAAGTTTAGGCGCGATTTAGGAATTAACCGTTTTATCGCGTATCGGGCTTTCGGAGCATGGATCGTTGTTGAATTTGGGCCGAAAGTTTTTATGGGTGTGTGGGCTTGGGGCAGCCGGCCAAGTGGAAGAAATAGGGGAGCCTTCTCTTTTCTTTTCTCTTTTGTTTTCCTCAAGACTCTTTGATGCCTTATAACCCCCATAACCCCCCCTTAATGATTTCTTTAATTAAACCTCTTAATTCACTTCAAATTCTGATTAGAAAATCAGAACTTTTGGCTGTCATTCTTCAACATTTTCGTCCATCATCATCACCATCATCACCATTTTCATTCTCTCAAATTTTCTTCATTTCTTCTCTTTGATAATTGTTCGTGAATTGTTTTTGTGGTTTTTTCCTTATACTTGGTGCTTGGAATTTGAAGAAGAAGAGGGTCACACGCCTACTGTAGGGATTTCCAGAAGTTTTCAGCTCGCCTCCGACGATCCAGGTAACTAGTTGTTATCCTAGAATCATAGTGATTAGAGTAGTATTCGGTATTAGATTAATACGTTAGGAATTATCTAAAATACTTTTTGAATGATATTTTTGACGAAATTTTACATGAACATACGTGACACATGCTATGTGAATACTGTGTAGAGAAAAATAATTTTTGCATGATTTTTAATATTTATTTGATTTAATTAGTATTTTGTGCGTTTTTGGCTAAATTTCATAATAATTATTGAACGACTGTTAAAATTGATGAAATCATTTTTATTAGATCATGTTACATGCGTATAATGTATTCCATGCCTTGGAATAATTTTTATCTACTGTTTACGGTTTTAATTAATTGATATATCTGTTTTTGTAAATTCTGTTCAGTCAGTATATAATTCATGAAAATTATTTATATTGGCAGAAAAATTAATTTATTTGGATAATATGTATTTCCGTGAGTTTTTACATGTTATGTGAATTTTTGGTAATTTTTGGGCGTCTGTTTATATTTTTAATTATTATAATGGCTTATTTGAGGAATCTGTATATTAACTGTTAAAAATACTTTTTGAGTCCGAAAATTATAAATAAAAATTGTGCCATGTCAGTAGAGATATTAGGGTTATATGATAATTTTTGTGTGATTTTACTGCTCGAAATTGTTGGTTTCATAATTATTATGGTGTTTTTGTGATGAAATTGAGGACACACTATTAAATTGTTTGAGGGCTTGTAAATCAGATATAATTTATAATTTAATATATTCTGGGTTGCTAATTTTCAGTAGTATACAGTATGCATCATTTGGGTAACCACATATTTAGGTTTGATTTATGGAATAAAATGATTTAATTGTTATTACTCTTTTAATGAATATGATTTAGAGTTAATTGGTGATGTACTTGTGATTGAGTGTGGTTGCTGTAAAAACCAGTATATTGTCATTGTTGATGTCTGGGAATGTTCAAGTGTTATTGTGAGACTTATTTGTTGAATATATTATAAGTGATTTATTTTGAGGAATTATGAAGAACTGTTTGATGAATTGTGGGTATAAGGCCGGGTGGCATCCCCTTTTGACGAATATTTTGATAAATGATACTTAGTTTGTATGCATGATTGTATTTTGAGATAAGAATATCCGGTGGGATAGATGTAGTCCCCGGTTAAGAACATGCCAACCACCTGGTTTGCGAACTAGGGGTACACCTGGGTTAATTGTTGTCGTCCGAGAGGTCAGGGAGTTCTGCGTGTTCTACCCTGCATCGGGAGTTTGGCCATTCTTAGACACAGGCAGTGGGGAACGTAAGCCCATAGACTGACCTGGAGATTGCGATCTGACAAACCTTAGGAAGTGATTTGCGAATCACTGGCGTTCGGTTTCTGACTCAATAACTTGTTGTATTTTTGATTTATTATTAGTATTTATTTATATTTGAATTATGTCACTCACTATATTATGTTTACTTATTGTTAATGATCTCTTGATTTATCTATGAGCTTTATGATTTCTATGTGCATGATATGATGTAATGAATTGCATGTTATTCCTTTCTTAATAATCTACCTCTGAATAGTGCTTTGATTGCTATTGTTCTGGGAGAACCGCTAGTTACTCCCCACTGACTGTGGAAATATGTAATATAATCTTGCAGATGGAAATGGTTGCTAGGCTTGTGACTGCCTGGGCTAGCAGTGTGAGAGTTGGTTGTGAGAAGAAGCTTCTAGTTTTGTTTTTGGTAGATGAACTTTATATAGGTCATAGGGAGACTTATTTTTGGATTGTTTTCAAGGATATTAGTTTTATTTAAGTTATTTTGGGAGACTTGCATGTCTCATGGTATTTTGGATTTGATAGTTTGATACAATTTGGGATACTTCTTTTATGTTAGAACTATGATGTTTACTCGGAGATTTATTCTCTTTTAAAGCTATGAATTTTGAGTTATTATCTTTATTTATGGTTTGAAGAGTAGCATACCGTCCCGACGTTATTTCCGCTAACGTCATTTTAGTACTTCTTCAATTGATAAGGTTTAGTATCTTAGTAGTAGAAGGACGGGGTGTTACAGCATAACCTAGCATTGCCAAACTTAATCAATCAAGTCTGGCCAAACCAAATTCACAAGCAAAAAAAACAAACAATCGGAAATAGTAAAATCAAGTAATTATTGAAATTAAATATAACAAAATCAATCCGTTTCATATATTCATGAATCCCGTCAAACCCTAGAAAGGAAACTACTCTATCATCAAATAAAGATGAAAAACTAGATCTATAAAGGAAAACATAACTAAATAAAATAATAAAAAAAAGTGAAAGAAACAAAAATATTTCAACGAATCAAACTAATGGAGTTCATGAATTAATAAAGAACAAGAAAAACTAGGAAAACTAGAGAGAATACAGAAGATGAATAAAACTAAAAGCTCAAACTAAAAGAGATAGAGAGTTAGAGAGTGAGATCTAATATATATATATATATATATATATATATATATATATATATATATATATATATATATATATATATATATATATATATAATACTAAGTATCCTAATAAGAGTAGGAAAGTAGTTACAAAACAAGGAAAGTTGAATAAATCATCAATTGGGTGAATTTAGTGATCCGCGGATATGATAATTGATAACAGATTCCAGCAGAAACAATTTGAACTTCCGAACGGCATAACTCCTTGACTATAAGTCTCCTCGGGGCTTGCCACCTATCGTTAAAAAGCTCTTTAAATCTAGTTTCCAAACCCACTATAATTATTCAATTCTCAGAAACATATCAAATGTTATGGTAATAAGAGCAGACGTGACTCCTTTTCCATATTTCTTCTAATAATTTTCCGCTTTGTTTTCGCTTAAACTCGTACTAATTATACTCCAAATGATCCTTATGCAATGCACCTTCTTTCCAAATGTTCCTAATGCTCAAGCTTGACTAATTATACTCCAAATGTGTTCCCAATACCTGAAATTTATCAAAAACACGAAAACACACCAAATAGAGAAGAATAACATAACTTGATGATACAATTTAATAATGAGCCTAATAATGAATCTAAACGCTCTAAAATATAATATAAATGCACCTAAAAGCTATATATAAATATGAAACATCACACACCTACCCCTTTGTTAAACAATAAAACTCCTTTTGAATGTTTAATGGGAAATTCCCCTTCTTATGATGCTATTAAGGTGTTTGTGACTTTCTGTTTCACTCATAATCATAAAACTCATGGTGACAAATTTGCAAAACGAAGTTGGAAATGCATTTTTATGGATTATCCTTTTGGTAAAAAGGGGTGGCGTTTTTTTATCTTTAGAATAAGGAATTTTTTGTACGTAGGGATGTGTAATTTTTTGAGGATGTGTATCCTTTGGTACTCCGAAAAGTGTTAATATTATCCCGGAAAAAATTGTTGAAATTGAGTTGGATATTGATGATGATTTTTCTGTTGTTGAACAAACCCCCTTTGTTGCTCCCCCGTAAAATTCCCATATTGATCCTGTTACTAAGGGTATGCGGGATTGGACCGAGAATCGGATCGGAAAATTTCGTTCGGGTCTTTGATCCACAAAAAAATTGTGATTCCGAATTTCCTTTCTAATTCCAGTCCAAACCTAGAATTTTCCGGTACGGACCAGTGGTCCAGGTCCACATAATTTCCAGTTTTCAGTCCACCTTTCTAACCAATCCCTGTCTAATCCAGTTCGATCCTGGACCGGTCCGCACCCCTTCCTTTTACACCCACCCACTACAAAAATGCTCCACCCGCTGGGTCGCCGCCTCGGTGATCCAGCCCACACTACAAAAAGCCCCTTTCATTCTTCCTTGCCAATCGCCTCTATTAGCCCACCTGAATCAGCCAACGTTGCTGAGCCCACTAGTCCTTCCGGTTCTTCCTCACCTACCCTTGTTGGGCGTTCGTCTCCTTCAGGTTCTCCCTCGCCAGTGATTCCATTATTGGGCCCGCTACCACGGACCCTCCTTTGGTCCCAGTTCGCTTCCCGGCCTCATATGGGCTCGCCTCGCCTAGGCCTCCTTCCACGGATTCCTCTATTGAGTCACCTGCACTTGGGCATGGCCTATGCACCAAAGTGTCATCTGTTCTCTTGCGCGACTATGTTACTCATAATGTCGCAGTTAAAAGTCCTTCCCTAGCTTCATCTAGTTCTCGTCGCTCCTTAGGTACTCCTTATCCTATTGCACATTATATCAATTGTGATAGTTTTTTTTGCAAATTATCGTGTTTTTATTGCAGCTCTTACCACTAGCTAAGATCCCAGGTCTTTTAAGGAGGCCATGAGATATGAGAATTGGCGACGGTCTGTGCAAGAAGAAATCACCGCCCTAGAAAACAATGCCACTTGGACCACAGAGGATTTTCCTCTTGGAAAACGGGCGTTAGGAAGTTAGTAGGTGTTTGTGCAACTCTTTGTATGGTCTAAAACAGTCACCTCACTGCTAGTTTGTTTGTGCAACTCATTGTATGGTCTGAAATAGTCACCTCACTGCTGGTTTGCTAAACATATGACTTCTCTCCGACACTATGGTTTTCTACAGTGTTACTCAGATTGTTATCTCTTGACCTACACCAAAGGTATAGTTCAAATTAATGTGCTAGTGTATATATGTTGATGATCTTATATTTGCTGGGAGCGATTTCGCTTCATTACAGGCTTTCAAAGCCTATTTGAGTGATTGTTTTCGCATGAAGGTTATTGGTCCTTTGCATTATTTCCTTGGTATTGAAGTGGCTCGGAGTTCTACAGATTTATTTCTATGTCAGCGCAAGTACACCGTCGACATTGTCACCAAGGCCGACATGATAGGCGCTAAACCTTATGATTCACCTATTGAGCAGAATCGTAGGCTGGGTCTTGCTACTAGTGCCCTCTTACCGGAACCTGGGTATTATAGACGACTTGTTGGTCGATTGATCTATCTCGCAGTTACACGCCCTGACTTAGCTTATTCAGTGTACATTCTCTCTCACTTCATGTAAGCATCTCGCGAGGAGCGCTTAGAGGCAGCTTTACGGGTTATTCGCTATCTTAAAGGTAATCATGGTCAAGGCATCCTTCTTCGGGCAGACAGTGATTTGACTTTGCAGGGTTGGTGCAACTCTGACTGGGCCGCCTGCCCTATCACTCGGCGTTCCCTTACCGGTTGGCTTGTCTTTCTTCGTCACTCTCCTATTTCCTAGAAGACGAAAAAGCAACCAACTATTTCTCATTATCTGCTATTACCTGTGAATTTAAGTGGTTAAAAGGTCTTCTTCTCAGTTTGGGAGTACATCATCCAAAAGTTATTCCTCTGTTTTGTGACAGTCAGTCGACTTTGCATATAGCCAACGATTATGTCTTCCATGAGCACACCAAACACATTGAGGTGGACTGTAATTTTGTATGTGATGCTATCACTGATGGTTTTATTGCTCCTTCTTATATGTTCCTACCACTACTCAGTTGGAAGATATTTTCACTAAGGAACTTATGAAGACTAAGTTTGATACACTTCTTCGCAAGTTGGGCATTTTGGATCCCCATGCTCCAACTTGAGGGGGGTGTTGAGATATACTCCCTCCGGTCTTTATTAGTTTACCGTTTCTTTTGCACAGAGTTTTAGGAGAAATGATTTTGTGGGACATAGAAAGAAAGAGAAAAGATTAATTTATACTAAAGTTGAATGTGTGCGTGATGGAAAGTTAGTGGTCCCATTCCAAAAATAAAAACAAAAGAAATGGGTAAAGTAATAAGGGACATCCCAAAAAGGAATACGGGTAAACTAATAAAGACCGGAGGGAGTATATTGATTATATGTTAATATAATTATCTTTTAGGAAAGTTATATTTGATTTGTAAAGATAGTTTCCTAATTAGATACGGATACAAACTCTTGTGTATATTAGTCAATGAGATCAATGAGAAAGTAAGACAAGTCATTCAGCTAAATTTATTCGTTGACAAAAACGGATATGATTTTAGCTGGGAACTGAATTTAACCAAATCGAAACTGAAAATAACTAGAAATAACTGATCAGGTATAATTGAAAATAAATTGCAACTCAAACTAACTGAACCAAAAGTGAAAATAAATATCGATACACTACTGTTATGGATTAAACCATTTAGCTATTGAACTAATCGGGTTTAATTCGAATTAATCTACAACTGATCTGAACTGAAACTAAAATACCCGTTTTTCTGTGGTTAACTACTTTAAATTGAACCATTTAATTGTTGAACTTATTTGGTTTCGTTCGAAATTAACTGCAACTGAACTGCGACTGGAAAAAATTTAATTAAAACAAACTTAACCGGTCGAAAATTCAACTGAAATTAATAAAATTGTTAGTATTTTTAACTGTTTTCAACTAAACTGGCATGAACTGAACTGCTTGGGCAAAACCAAAATTAAGTTGTTGAACCGAATTGACAGCTCTATACAAGGGTATGCTTATGCAAAGTAATCCTAGTGTAGATACATAATCGTGTTTCTCCATTTAGCACCCTATGATGACTAATACCCTGCTCGTATTGGTTCGGATCGCGGAAAGAATAAAGAACGAGTCTAAAATAAAATGTTTTAAGCCCAAAACCATTTTATAGATCTTTTTATTAATCCATCTTCGAAAATCTTTTTTATAAATAATATTACTAAGCCCACTTTCTAAAACGTTTTTCTATGATATACCCCTGTGTTTTTTAAAATTCTATAATGTACCCCTAATGTTTTTTTATTCTACACTGCACCCCTGTGTTTTTTAAGTTTTCTACATAGTACCCCTACGTTAAATGAACGTAACTTTTACCGTTATCTCTTTGCATTTCTAGGCTTCTCTCTCAACCCTCCCACCTGCCAGCCCCCCAGCCCAGCCCCCACCCCTCCCCTCCACCCCCGCAACCACCATGACCGCCACCAGCCTAGTCCTCCACCCCCGTAACTACGATGACCGCCGCAACCACCAATGTTGTTATAAAAACCAACCCGGATTCAACGAGGGGAGGGGGTGGGGGCAACGGGATATCGAAGGGGAGGGGGTTGGGGGGCTGCGGGAAATCGAAGGGGAAGGGGTGGGGGCTACAGGAAATCAAAGGGAAGGGGGTTGGGGGCTGCGGGAAATCGAAGGGGAGGGGGTTGGGGTAACGGAAAATCGAGGGGGTAGGGGCTGCGGGAAATCGAAGGGGATGGGGTGGGGGGCTGCGAAAATCGAAGGAGAAAGGGGCAGGGGGGAGGGGAGTGGGGGGATACGGTGGAGGAGATGGGGGAAGGGTCCGAGCTGGTAGGGGAGGGGGTTGGGAGCTGCGGCGGTGGGGGGGGAGGAGGGAGGGGAAGGGGAGGGGGGGGTAGAGGGGATAGGGAGGTTTTCAAAAATATTTAACGTCCGTTTTCATTAATACACACTAGGGGTACTATGTAGAAAACTTAAAAAACACAGGGGTACAGTGTAGAATAAAAAAACATTAGGGGTACATTATAGAATTTCAAAAAACACAGGGGTATATCATAGAAAAACCCAAATAACTTTTTAAAAGCCCGTCTTCGGAAACCTTTTAAAAATAGTTTTTGAAAGCCCAATTTTTAAAACCCCTTTTCTAGTCAAATTTAATTAATTGAATTAATTAATAATATTAATTAGTTTTATTTATAAAAAATCATCTTTTTTCAAAGTGTTTTCAAAAATCTTTATCTAAGTATTTTATAAAGAATCTTTTAAGAAACTCTATTGTCTTTTAAAAACTTATTGCAACCCAACTACCTAAACTTATATAATACCTATTCACCTTACCTCATAATCTCAAGGCCTATCACTCATTTCTCACGGCTAACCTACAAATCACACGGCACTCTCTAAAAATCCCTCACAAGATCTCTCAACCTCCCACACTCGCACAACTCTAAAAACAAAAGCTCTCGCAGCACCCCACCAAATTCATCAATATTCATCATCAACAATTCTCCTTGCGATGGGTAGTTGTTTACTGTTATCTCATTAGGAACAATACAAGAGGGGGTGAATTGTATGTGTAGAAATAAACGTAACTTTTTGCGGAATTCCAAACTTAAACAAAGAAACAAGCTAAAAGAACACAAGGGATTTTTACGAGGAAAAACTTCTTGGACCCAACAAGAAGAAACAACCTCGACCACTAGGGATTTTAAACTCAACTCTTTCACTAATTAGGCCAAACAACTTTGTTACAACCTAATTCTACTCACGGGCCACACCTTGAGTTCCTAAACTCAAGTTCCTAAACAACTGTTCCCTTAAGGTTGTTCCTTTTAACTTCACTTGAAGTTTTCTCACTTTAATTGGCTTCACTCAGAGCTTCTCTCTTACAGAACTTCACTCAAAGTCGCCTTGCCCCAAAAACCAAAATTACAATGATCAATAATAGCTTAGTGGAATTAGAGTAAGAAGGCAAAGAACAAATGGCTTTTATGAGAGAATGAAGGCACTGACACTTTACTTAGTTAAACTCACTAATTCACTTGGTTAGACACAAATTGGAACTTCATTATACACTAGTATTTATAGTGGTAATAACTTAGAACGTGGTATTAAAACATGTGTTAGTGATAAAACCATTATCCCATGATGTTCCTTACTTGGAGGAACACGTTCCTCTTTTAAACCCATGATCTCCACGATCACTGTTAAACGTGGGAGATAAACATGTTACTGCTCCCTTAATTTTAATTACCACTTAAAGCAGTAATTCGAAAATCTGATTTAATTAAAAAGTATTTTAATTAATAAAACCAAAATAAAATCCTTTTACCAAAGATATTATCTTTAAAATATTTTCCAAAACCGAAAAGGATATTTATTATCTTTATAAAAATAAAATCTTTTCCTTAAAAATATTTTCCTTAAAATCAGATTTTACCTTAAATAAAACGGTTACCTAGAATCGAGGAGTAAATTAGTCAACAAACATAATTAAACCGTTGTACTGCTTCACCCTAGGTCTAGTTCCTTTTCATAGTTAGTTCCTTTAACATATTATGTCAACGCCAGTTCGTCTGTTCCTGACAAAGGAATAAACGTTCATTCTCATTCTAAATTGCCACAGTTCGGTACCATTCTTACTCGTTCCTTTACATTGGAACTGGAAACAAAAAGCCTTGCTTTAGTCTTCTTGTTCCAATGCTGCTCTAGTACCAAATCTTTGAACATCTTCACTTAGTCTTCAAAATCCAAACTTGATTTCTTCTTTGACTTAATATTCTCTTTGTTTCTTTCATTTATACCTTGAAATTCATTCACTTAAACAACATTTACAAACGAAAATTCCTTAGAACACTACCTTCTCTCTAATTTCTCTCTCTAGTTTTTTCTCTCAAAGTCGCTTCTTCTAATTAATTGGTAACTAGAGGTTCACCTTAGATCTTTGATCTAGGGTCTCTGGGAGTCATTTATTAGAAATTCTGCTCTTGCTTTTGTCCAATGGATACAAGTACCATGCAAGATCCAGTTCCACCAGATAATAATAATAATAGTAGTATGATTATTAGTCAGCCTGCAGATATTAATGCAATCACCACTATTCCATCGGATATGGAAATAGTGAAGGAACAGGAGAAAGGGTTACAAATTCAGACGAATAAAGGTGTGACAACATATCCTAACCCTAATTTTATATCCAATAGGGTGTCCTTTAAGGATATAGTTGCTAAATCCTCCCAATGGTTCCAGGAGGCTAAGGAAATATATCTCAATTCCATGGATTGGGATGAACCTGAAAATGTGCACCCAGTTGGGGAGAATGTTGTATTCTTCTCAAAAGATAAACTCACACAACTCCGTGATCCATGGAAGTTAACTCTAATGGGTAAATGTTTGGGGATAACAGTCAGACCGTCATTCATGACTCAAAAGGTCAGAGCTATGTGGAAACCTCGAGGTCCAATTGAAGTAATTGATTTGGGGAAAGGAATCTACTTGTTTCGATTCAACATGCAGGATGATTATGAAAGAGTGTTATTTGGGGGACCTTGGTACGTGTTGGTCCATTATCTGATGTTGAACAAATGGCAGCCAAACTTCAGGCCAACTCAAAATCCATTTGATAAGTTAGTAGTTTGGTTTCCTTTCCCAGAGCTACCTGTAGAATATTATGATAAGGAAGCTCTTTTCTCCATAACTAGCAAGGTTGGTAAACCTATTCGAGTGGATTATGCTACTAATCATCTAACTCGGGCAAGGTATGCCAGAGTGTGTGTAGAGATTAATCTTGAAAAGCCCATAATATCAAAAGTGTGGGTTAACAATCAATGGCAGGCGATTATGTATGAAAATCTTCATTCCTTGTGCTTCCGTTGTGGAAGAGTAGGGCACCAGAAAGAACAATGTGTGGAGCTAAAGGAAAATTCACATATTGGGAAGCAAAGTCCAAATTTCCCTGTGATCCAAATGGGGAAAATTCTGCCATTTGGTAAGAATCTCAGCCCAACCTCTTCAGACAAGGTAACATTATCTTCTGAGGCAAGCCCAATTATATTGACATCTGGTGAAAATAATCAACCAAAGCAAAGTCAAATTAGCCCATCTCCTAACCCACTGAATGCTGTGAATCCCACGAGTTTTACGGAAGATTATGGGCCATGGACCATGGTTTCACATAAGAAAAAGCCCAGCATGAATTCAACCCATGTTAAAACTCAAAAAATTAATAAAGGAAAATCTATTGTCCAAAATAATCCAGCTTTATTTCCTGAAAATCAAAAGAAGCCAACCATCCATTCAGCTTCCAATGGTGGCAGTACAAGTAATTACTGGAGGGATTTGGAAAAACTGGATGGGAGTACCAAAAATGGTTGCATTAATATCGAGACTGATTGCGCTATTCTCGAAAATTCTAATAATTCCACTGTTAGTTTACTCCTTCCTACTCCTTCTTCTTCCTTGGCTCTCCCCATTGCAACCCCTAACATTAACGTACACTTGGCGCATGAAACCTTACAACACTCAACCATGATTAACCCCAACTCAACTCAACATGAATGCATGCTAAATACCCCATCAAAGCCAAAATCTTTCACAGAAACATTCTCAACGGAAAAAAATGGAAGAAAACAAGGAAATCCAATCTCAAAGCCAGACCCCTCAATCCAGCCTCAACATCCAAAGACTCAGCTCAGACCACTCAGCAGATAATCGTTTAGAATGTTAGAGGGGCATCGAATAATGCCTTTGTTCCACATGCATGGGATGTGGTGAGACTTAACAAACCTTCGATCTTCATCATTTTAGAGACGAAGGCGGAAGAGTGTCGTGCGAGGCAAGTCACTCGACTTTTGGGTTTTGATGACTTCAAAGCTATCCCTCCTTATGGTTTAAAGGGGGGATTTGGCTAATGTGGAAAAAGACAATTGAGCTGGTCAATTAGAGTGAAGCTTCTCCCTATTACTTTCATTCCATGTTTAAATTTAGCCCAAAACATCTAGAGTTTCTTTTAACGGGAATGCATGCCCCATGCACGGCAAAAGAAAGGCATGAAATCTGGAAAAATATGGAACAAAACTTACCTCCAGATCAGGTGCCTTGGATGTTAGTTGGGGATTTAAATGAAGTAAGAAGTCAGACTGAAAAATCTGGTGGAAGGGCTTTTCGTAGCTCGCAATGTAAAGAGCTCAATTCTTTCGTGGATGCTGCTTGCCTAGTTGATCTAGGGTTTGATGGGAATCCATATACTTGGACAAACGCAAGAGAAGGTGCGGCTTTGATCAGGGAAAGGCTGGATAGGGCGCTGGCAAATCACTCTTAGATCTCATAATTCTCGGGGACTCAAATGCAAGGAAGCATGGTTGGCCCACCTTGATTTTAAAACGTTCTTTGTTAATAACTGGATCAACCCTAAAGTTGATTATGTTGAGGGCCGGAAAAGGTTTTTGCAAAATATCTCCTAGTGGGATAATCATATTTTTGGTAATATTAGTTTGCAAAAAAAGCTGTTAATTATATGCTAGGCTTAATGGGATTCAAATTTCTCTTGCTTTTCGCAACTCAAATTTTTTGATTGATTTTGAAAAAAAAACCTTCTTATGGACCTTAATAATATTCATCTTATTGAAAGGAGGATCTGGGCCCAAAAGGCAGGGTGTTATTAGAGAAAATTTGGTGACTATAATACACCGGTACTTTCATGTTCTTGCCAAAATTAAAAAATCTAAAGGTAAAATTCATGCTCTCAAAAATTCGGGACGGGGAATGGGTTTATGATGTTGTTCTAAAAGAGATGGCTCGTATCTGCTTTCATCAATATTTCTACTACTAAGCATTTCACTAGCCCTTATTCCTTGTCTTTTTCGGCATCTTTCGCTCTCTCTCAAATGATGTTGCTTTAGACTTAATTAAACCCGTTCTTCTTGAAGAATTAGGTTTAGTTATTAAGTTTATGGCTTCCCTCAAGAGTCCTGCCCAGATGGCATTCAACCAATCTTTTATCAAAGATTTTGGGAGAGTCTCCATGAACCTATTTTATCCGTTGTTAACAAATGTCTTGAGGAAGGTTCCATCCCTTCAGTGATCAACAAAACCTATTTATGCCTGATTCCTAAAGTAGAGGCTCCTCGCACTATTAATGACTTTAGGCCAATAGGTTTGTGTAATACAATTTTAAAACTGTTCACTAAAACCATTGCCTCAAGACTAAGACCTCTCATGCCTAATTTGGTTAATCCCCTACAGTCTAGTTTCATCATGGATAGAACTATTGATGAGAACATCATAATCATTAAGGAGGTTGCCCACTTTTTTAACAAATCTTAAAGTAGCAAAAGTATAATGGCTCTAAAGATTGACCTAACAAAAGCTTTTGATAGTCTAGAGTGAACCTTTATAAGAGAAACCTTAATAGGCTTTAACTTTCCCCCTAAATTGGTTGAAACTATTATGAGTGTCATTACCTCTCCTGCTATCTCAGTCCTATGGAATGGAGAGATAACCAATGAATTTCTACCTTCAAGGGGGATTTGACAGGGTGACTCCCTTTCAGCTTATATTTTTGTTTTGTGTATGGAAAGGCTTTCTCTTCTTATTGAGCAAAAAGTGGGCCTAAAATTGTGGAAACCATTAATGATTGTTAAGGATATTGGCTTATCTCACTTATTTTATGCTGATGATGTTTTTTTGTTTGGGAAGGCCTATTGGGTTAACATTGATGTAATCATGGAGGTTTTGAATGAATTTGGTAGACGGTCAGGTCTTTTCCTTAACATGCTTAAATCTACCTTAATTGTGCCTAAGAAGATGGATCATAATGTTAGACAATCTCTGGCTTCTCATTGTGGTCTAAGAGTGTCAACAGACTTTGATAAGTATCTAGGTGTCCATATAAGCCCTAATAAGCTTCGGAAGTCAGATTATTTTGATTTGCTTAATAAAACAAAACATAGAATAAGGGGATGGCAAGCCAAAATGTTAAACATGGCTGGCAGATGTACTGTCATCAAATCTGTTCTAAACACCTACCCATTAAATGCAATGCAGACTAATATTATTCCTGTAGGTGTTCTCAATGAAATCCAAAAAGATGTTAAACGTTTCTTGTGGAACAAGGTTGGTGAAAGACATTATATTTCTAGGACTTCTTGGGATCAGGTTTGTAGACCGATGATGGAAGGGGGCTTAGGGATAAAGGATTTACATAAATGGAATCTTTGTTTTATGGCCAAATTAGGTTGAAAATTCATGACGCAGCCTTCTAAACTATGGGTACGAATCTTAAAAAAGAAATATTGCAAAGGAACAAATTGTATGGATGTTATCCCTAATCAATCTCAATCTGCCATTTGGAGGGATATGCTTAAGGGAAGGAAAATTCTTAAACAAGGTATCGTTCTAAACATTGGGAATGAGGAGGACATATCTCTTTGCTTTCATCAATGGGTTGGAAAGGAACCTCTTTTTTTTTGGTAAAATGTAAGTATTATACCAAATAGCATGAAAGCTCCACCAAATACAACCTAGACTAGCTTTCCTAAGCAAAAGAAAGCAACACCAAACTGCAAACAAACAAAGATATCAGCAACCTTACTCCATACTACATAGTTCACTAAACCACTCTCTATCTGCCACATTCCATCTCTCTGTCATCTTGTTTCTAACTCTAAAACATATATCAGCTTGAATTTGCTTAATGACAATATATGGTCTCAACACAGCACCCTCCCATAAAGCATGATTTCAAGCCCTCCAGATGTGGTACACCACTGCAGCAAGGCTGGCATAACAGATTCTCTGCTGAAACTTAGAACTATACCTTCTGCCCTATTTCTTCCATCTTCTATACAGGAGCTCAGGAGAACTTAATCCAATGTGAAGCCACTTGCATTATATGCTCCACAGATTTGACCACTAAAAGCACACTTGAAAAAACAAGTGTTGACAAGAATCAGTACCCTGAGTGCATAACAAATAATCTTCATCTTGACAAACATCAGCTTGCTTCAGTTTCTGCTTGGTTCTGAGTTTCCCCAAGGCAGCCATCCATGCTATAAAAGCATGTTTAGGAATGTTATCTTTACTCCAGACCTAATGATGCCACTCCACTTTCACTTGACCTCTAGTCAACCATTTATAACCCTCTTTTATTGAGTACTCTTTTGAACCATCCAGCCATGAACTCTGATTGTAAGCTTGCTTAAACTGGTTCTTCACTTTACATATCATCTTCCACCCCCAGCTTGCTGTGCTTGGAGCTTCATATTCCCACCAGTTAGCATCTCTAATATACACACTATGGATCCATTTGATCCATAAAGTGTCTTCTTTATTGGCAATCTGCCACACATACTTCCCCAAGGCAGCTTGGTTCCACTTCATACAATCTCTAATCGCTAAGCCACCCATCTTCTTAGGCTTACACACCCAATCCCATGCAACTGTAGGAGGTCTATGCAAATTTGATTTTCCTTCCCACAGAAAAGATCTACACACTTGAGTAATCTTCTCTAACACACTCTTAGGCATCATAAAGACTTGGGCCCAATATGTATGAATGCTTAAGAGCACAGCATTTACCAAGACATTCCTAGCTGCATAAGAAAGATGTCTTGATGTCCAGCATAGAATTTTCTTAATAATCCAGTCCACCAATAAATCACAGTCTGCCACACTCAACTTCCTAGCAGAAATAGGTACTCCCAAATATCTGAAAGGAAATGTACCTTTTGTAAACCCAGTAACATGCAGCATTCTATCTTGAACTTCATCAGTGACATTCCCAAAATACAAGGCAGTTTTTTCCTTGTTAGCATGTAACCCTGAAGCCTGAGTGAAGGCCTTCATAGCTCTAACCATTAACAAAACTAAGTTCACATTACCCTTACAAAATAGCATAAGAAAGAAAGGAACCTCTTTATAAGCATCAAGACATTGTGATTCCGGATTCAATTATCATGATTAAAGTTATTCCCCTTCCAAGATTCACTACTGTTCCTGATGGTGTAAGATGGATTTTTTCCAATGATGGCAATTTTAATATTAAATCTGCTTACCATAATTATAGCCCCAAATTAAGTTCTCAGCTATCTGTCTCCAATATGTGGCCTAAACTTTGGAAGTTAGATGCTCCTTTTAAATATAAGATGTTGCTTTGGAATATAATTCATGAAATTTTGCCTACTGCTACAGTTTTGCAAATGAAAATTAAACATTTTGATCCTCACTGTCAATGTTGTTGTGTTCATTTTGAAACCCACCTTCATTTGTTTCGTGACTGTTTTCATGCAAGTATACTTTGGAAAAGAATTTTTCAAAACTGTCATGGAAGCCTCCAGTTCATGGATATCTTAAGTTGAATACGGATGGGTCTTGGAAAGCTAAGGACAAAGCAAGTGGAGGTGGAGTGATTAGGAGAACAGATGGCTTGTGGTTTATGGGTTTCTCTATCAAGATTGTTGCCATTAACCCAGCTGCAGCTGAGTTGGCTACTATTAGAGAGGGTCTTTCAATGGCGAAGGATCACAACATCAGCAGGTTGGAAGTCGAAACTGATGCTCAAGCGCTGAAGATTATGATGGATAGGGCTGAAAATTTTCCTCATCATCAATTAACTGCAATAATCTGTGATATTGTGAGGCTCCTTAAAACAAACTGGGTGGTCATCTTTTTGCATGCGAAGCGTGATGCTAGCATCGTCGCCCATAAACTGGCAAGATTTGGAATGGACATGGAGGAAGATAAAATCACTCACGCTACTCCCCCTCAATGTGTTATGCGGAATTACATGCAAGAGTCGGTGGATCCTATGGCTTAGGGTTGGAGCCGTTTTGTTTCTTCCAAGGTTTGATGGAAATGTATTTTGGGCTTATGTATTTTGGATATCTACTATGGCCCTGTTCTTTTGGACTTATTTTCAGCAAAAATAAGTAAAAATAAGTTCAGTTCAGCAAAAATAAGTTCAGTTCAGCAAAAATAAGTAAAAATAAGTTCAGTTCAGCAAAAATAAGTAAAAATAAGTCCAGTTCAGCAAAAATAAGTTCAGTTCAGCCAAAATAAGTTCAGTTCAGCAAAAATAAGTTCAGTTCAGCAAAAATAAGTTTAGTATACTATAATGTTGTAATTATTTTATTTGTTTTCAATATTACTATTAATATTGTTATTATTATTAATAATATTATAATTATAATAATGATGAATTTGTAATTATTTTAAAATTTTTTATTTTTATATTTTTTATATTTTTATATTTTTTAAATTTTTTTAATTTTTTAATTTTTTAATTTTTTAATTTTTTTAATTTTTTTTAATTTTTTTAATTTTTTAATTTTTTTAATGTTTAATTTTTTAAATTTTTTTATTTTTTTATTTTTTAAATTTTTGTTATATTTTTATATTTTTATTTTAATATTTTATTTATTTATTATTTAGTAATTATTTATTATTTATTATTTATTATTTATCATTTATTAATATTATTATTTACTATTTACTATTTACTATTTACTATTTATTATTTATTATTATTATTATTATTATTATTTATTATTTATTATTTATCTTTTCTTAATATTATTAATATTATTTTTTATTTTTTATTTTTTATTATTTATTATTATTATTATTATTATTATTAATTACTTATTATTATTTATTATTTAGTATTTATTATTAATTATTAATTATTTATTATTAATTATTATTATTATTTATTATTTACTATTTACTATTTACTATTTATTATTTATTATTATTATTATTTATTATTTATTATTTACTATTTACTATTTATTATTATTACTATTTATTATTATTACTATTTATTATTTATTATTATTTATTATTATTATTATTATTTGTTATTATTTATTATTTATTATTTATTAGTTATTATTATTATTATTATTTATTATTTATTATTATTATTATTATTATAATTTTTTATTTATTATTTATTATATATTATTTATTATTATAAAATAATAATAATAAGTATTGATAATATTATGTTAATATTTATTGATTATTATAATAATAAGTATTGATAATATTATGTTAATACAGTTTAGTTCAACAAAAATAAGTTCGGTTCAGCCAAAATAAGTTCGGTTCGGCAAAAATAAGTTCGGTCACCAAAATAAGTTCGGTTCAGCAAAAATAAGTAAAAAATAAGTTCGGTTCAGCGAAATAAGTAAAAATAAGTTCGGTTCAAAGAAAATAAGTTCGGTTCACACCAAAATAAAATAAGTTCGGTTCGGTTCATTTAAAATAAGTTCAAAAGAAGCAGGCCTATATGGGTACAATTGGGCCAGGTACCAACTAAAACTCTATGTTGCAATCGTTTAATATAATAATATAATGTCCTATTGTGTGTTAAAAAAAACAATTCTCCTTGCTGAATAACTTTGCCCCACTACCTGATCATCATCATTAATCACTCGACACATAACTCTCATATTCACAACACATCTAACAACTAATACTCCCTCATCCTAAGCTATTCCTACAGCACTGCCTAACACTTAGGGATGGGCATGGGTCCGGGACCCTACCCGGACCCTACTAGACCCGACCCTAATTTAAGGGTGCCGGGTCCAACTTTTTCATATTCTAAGGGGTCCTGGGTCTGCGGTCCAAATGATTTTTATAGGGTCCGAGTCCGAGTCTTGATATTCTCGGACCCAGCACCCGACCTTAGACCCTAAAAATATTAAATATATAAGTTTTATCTTTTTATTTAAAAAAAAAAACTGATTTCATAAAGGACCTAAACTAAAACTTTGAAAACCTATTTCGAAAATTCCTAATTCCTATTCCTAAATTCAGATTGTAAATCAACTACAGAATTCCGCATTTGTTATTGGACATTTTACGTAAGAACCGCTAATATAATTTAGTAATGAGAGGTCACAAGAACCTCCAATATAATTGAGTAAGGGTTTGATTGTTATGTTTCTTTGTTAGTGTGTTAAACACTTTTCCCATAGCTTCTGTGAAGTTGCTTCTTATCCCTAAGTATGGCAGATCCGTTCACATACTAGAAAATATGCAACCTATTTTGTGTTTGTTAGACAGATGGGTGAGAGTAGGCTTGGACCCCTGGACCCGGACCCTAGACCCTATAGACCCTAAGGGTCTAGGTCCGAGTCCAATTTTCCCAGACCCTTAGGGTCCGGGTTGCAGGTCCGCCAAAAAAATTAGGGTCCGGGTCTAGGGTCCAGCTGGACCCAACCCTTACCCATCCCTACTAACACTACTATCCACCTGATCACATATAATCATCAAACACCATATCATCCATCACCACATCTAATACTTGCGCCTAATACATAACAAATCGCACCACACTTTTCTTTTTAAAACCAAAGTCAATGCAAACCTATACACAAGACACAATTTTTCAAGACTCGTTCAATAATTCAATTTTCCAAGATCCGTACAAATCAACGACCTAGGACGGTGGTATAAAATCTGAGGGTCAACTAAATTAACTAACTTTCTTTTATTTCTTTATTTATTTTTATTACTTTATTGAAGTTAATAACATTCTATTTATGATGTAGATTGTTAACGTATTCCCGCGATCGTAAGTTTTGTATATTATACTAACTCCCCGCGATATTTTCTTTTTATTTTTTTTTATATAATATTCATGCTTATCTGATTGTCCTACATGCTTTTTATCACCCACATACTATTATTGCCAAACAAGACCTAAAGAATTTTTCTACTAAATTAGATAATTTGGACAACCTGGTAGGTACCTTGTAATATGATTGCCTAATCACATGTCACTAAGAATTAGTCTTTTATGTGTTTCTTGAACCAACCTTGACTAAATATTTTTAGGGTGTATAAAAACATTATATGATTATTCTTTCGCATAAAATTTGTTGTGAATCGATATATAGTAGAGGCCAGCAATGGGCAACATGGTTTCTGACTGTGTTGTACCCTCACCCCTGAACTCAATCTTTGGTTCATTTTGACCATATATGGAGTCTAAACGGGGAAATCTACATTGAATAGGTCCCACAATTTGTCCCTACGGTTTCCCATATTTAATTAGGTTTATGATTATTCATTTAAAGAATTGTTTGCGACTTCAAAACGTTTTCAATACAAAAAAACATTTACGAGTGGGATAGTCAAATACAAATATGCGGCTCATCTCCGCGTAGGCGAAATAAAAAACACGCCTACACCTAGCCACTCTATTATCACATGTAAATGGCACCAGTAAACATTATACATCTATCAAATTTGAGTATTTACTTGTATCATCTTTAAATTTCTTTTGTTTTTTATTCTAAATGCTTGTAAGAATATCTCCGTATACATGTCATTTAGAAAGTTAAAAATATTCCCCCTATTGCCATTCTGTTAATTTAATTTCTCCCCTCCCCCTCAAATTCCTTCTACTTGTTTAAAAGATACTTTACTTTAGGTTTGAAAGTGCATTTCTCAATAATCCTCTCTAAACCATACTAATAATTTGCACTTCACAATAAAGTCATTGTAGAATTTTGAGATGCATAAAGGTATGTGGTCGGATTTTGTTGAATTGCTTACAAACTCAATGGAGTTTTATTTATATCGATATATTAAAGTTGTAGTCATCGAGAGCTATAGATAATGTTTGTCGGTGATTTGTACCATATATCGAAAACAAGAATCGGTACCTGCTTCTCTCTCAAGCCCTAGCCTACATTAGTGTTCTTGTAAGGGTTTTTGTTGATTGTTATACTAATAGAAAACCCTAAATTTTGTTATTTTCTTCATTTATTGTTAGTTTTATTAGTTTATAGTTTATTTTTAATAATTCTCCCTCCTATTGTGAGGTTTGTATCTTCCTTTTGTTGTGAGGGTTGTCTCCATCAATATGATGGTTCTATCAACTCTCGCCATGAGAGTCTTGGTTTTCTGGTTAGCTTGGAAGTTTGAAGATGTGTGAAATCGTACTTATTGTTTGAAGATCAAGAATATCAAGATGAAGGTCATATTTCAATTCACTATAACATCAGGCATAAAAGATGTTGAGTCACTGAATTTCGTTTATGGTTCGAATATTACCATATCAAAAAGCGGTTATGAAGCGTTTATATTGGTAAATTGGATGAAGAATTTCAAATTGATGTTTTAGATTATCTTTTACATAAGCGCATGGCGGATCCATGATTTTAATATCGGGTGGGCCAAACTTGATCCGTTAGCTTTTTTTCAAAAATGTTACTTAGATGATACGTAAAATTTAAATACTTTTATATATCTTGGTTTAATCCTAAAGTTAAATAATACTCATCCCAAAAGTAGATACATAGTATTTTCTTATTGGATAAGTAGACATGATATGAGATAGTGGGATATAGATGTATGAATAAGAGATAGGGTATGAGACCTCATCTTTTTCTAGAGAGAAGGAGATGGATTACTATGGGAGTGGAATGACTCCTATACTAAAAGTGTAAATAGTATTAAGAGACGTATAAAAAGAGAAGTGTGAAAACTACTATTGGATAAAGGAGTATTCAAATGTATTCACAATTATACTATAACAACACTTAGAATGTACAAGACCACAACACAAGCATATAGACGAGAAAGTGGCATCACAGAGTGTTGAATATTTTTATTCGATAACTTAAGTGACGCTGTTCAAGATTATACAAAGATAAAATATTCATTGTGTATAAGCAACATATATGTTAAGTAGTTTTTAAGAATTTTTTGGGCTTTCTAAGAATTAGTGATAAATTGATAACGGAAAAATTAAAATGAAGTTTGCTAATTAAAACCATAACACCAGAGAAGAACATGGAAGTAAAAAAAAACCCACCCCTATAATAAAATGAATACAAGACAAGAAAGAAGTTGAAGGAAAATGACAGCATAAGTGCATAATCAAAGACCAAAAGTAAACGGGTAAGAAATGAGCAAACAGGCGAAATGACACTGTGTGTGGAGTCGAACTCGCCACTTGATGTATTCTAGTATTCTGTATTCACACCAACTGCGCTAGTACACAGCTTTTGCTTCATTTTTAAACATATGCTACATATAGTATATCTGGATCATGGGGTGGGCCACGGCCCGGGTAGGCCACCCCCTAGATCCGCGCCTACATAAGGGTTATTATTGTTGTAGTTGTCGTAAGATGATTAATTAATGACAATCTTCCTATTCCCTTTAAAGAAAAGTAAAAATTATCAATGATAAAACAAGAGTACTGGTTTAGTCAATTAATACATATATTGCACCTCTCATAGAATCCAAAAACATTATTATCTCTAAATTTATTTCTACAACATTTTTTTTTAATGTTCCTTACTTCCTTTTTGAGATGTTTCACAATATTGCTCCTATTGTGAGGAGTCGTTTGGTTTACATGGGAAGTCAAATTCCCATGAAATTGCAATTCATAGGAAATAAATTACTTAATCAAATTCATGGGAAATTGATTAAATTGTTTGGTTGACAATGTGGGAATTAAATTCCCATGGGAATTAAATTCCCATGGGAATTTCTACTTACCTAGGGGGGCCTATTGTAAAGCCCCGGAAATACATAACCTTAATCGTTAGCAAAAGCACAACTTAAGCCTGTAGGTTATGGCCCACTAATAAAATATTTGCCTAAAATGGCCTCTTAAGCGTACATATGCTCAACTTAAAGTAATAATAATTACCCTTTATACATAGTATTCTAGATAACCCAAATATATATAGAGTCGCTTCAACTCAACCTTTCCGGTGCATCCTTGACATAACTGATCATGAGCTATTTTCATAAACCTGAATAATTTCATAAAATAGGGAAAAGAGAAAACACAAGAAAATAACCTAAAATGAGTTGAGAACTCAGTAACTTCACTCCAGCCCGTAAAAAAAACAAGTTTTAGTTCGTAAACTCTTTCATGCACAGACATGTATCACATCATATTGGTAATTGTTCGGAAATACTAATAGAAATCGTCATCATTGAATAGTCTGCTGACAAGGACCATTTGCGTGATCATAGTTCATTGGCAATTACACGTTTTGGACATAACATTAACATTATCATATGACCCTTTTGGTCCGTGCTCATTCGTATATCGTAACAAAATTCCTCCACCTGTAACTTGCCCATTTACCAGTTCAGTTCATAACGCCAAGCCAGCAGAACCATCCACTTTTACAAACTTGTATGTATTTATATTTCCGAACAACACCCATAAATCATTATAACCAGATGCCATAAGTCATAAACATCATCGTTCATAATATACATGAGCATTGTCAAAACATAACGTAATTCATCATGCCACATAAAATTTGCAACACATAATCATATCATCACATAATCATCATCACAAAATCATATCCACATATTCGAGCATATCATTGCACATGACGCATACAGGCATGCATAGATGCTGGACATGAACGGTTACCTCAATCGCTTATTCCTTTCTTTTACTCCTTAAGTATCGTCATAATTTAACCTCCAAGAATCATCGTACGTAACCTCCTCAAAGTTATAACAACATAACCCATAATTAGAAATTACCCACTAAGCAACTAAATGATTTTTACTTAAATTACCTCCAATTTTATAGCTCCAAAATGTCATAATATATCCTATGATTAGAATTACTCAAACGGAACTAAATAAGAGAATTTGTCGATAATTCGATTCATTTGAACTCCTTTGATTCGTAATACTCAAAATATTTGTTTGAAAATACCCATACACTGATTATTAGCATAAAAACATTTATAACCATTTCCTATATTCATTCAAAAATGAAAATATTTAGTTTAGCATAACTTAATCAAAAAATAACATTAACCCAATTAAAAGAGTTAGACTAAGTGTCTTAATTAAAACTAATTAATTCAGTTTCGTCTTCTATTAGCCCAACTAATTAACCAAGTGACTTTGCTAATACTACAAACAAATCAGATTAAGGTCCAAGTTATATTTAATTAACAAAATAACTTTAGCTAACTCTTAAAAAAAATCAGATTTAGACCCAATAGAACTAACTAGTAATAGACTTGGGCTTAACTTAATCTAATCATCAAAGGCTAAATTGGGCTTTGGTCAAAAGTCAAAATTCAGAATTCATAATTTAAAAGAAAAGAGCGTACCTCTGCTCTACTGAGCAGGGACGGACAACAGGGGAGGATAGCAGAGCTCCGGCGAGCATCGAGGTACTCCGGCGAGAATGGGCAGCAGGCACGGCGACAGAAGGTGGTGTTCGTCGAGCCTCGGTGCAGCAGCGAGAACAGCGAACGGAGACAGGAGAGAGCAAAGGAGTAGAGCAGAGGAAACAGAACTCCGGCGAGAAGCGGTGGAGCACCGGCGAGTCTGGGATGCTGGGCGGTGGTGATGGAAGCACCGTGCAGCAGCGCCCGCGAGCAGGTAGCACAACCAACCAGGGGAAAAGTGCCGAAAGACAAACAAAAAGAAGGGAGAAACTTTGTTGTTTTTGTTTGTTGTGATTTGAGGATGATTTTCAGCTCAACTCAATGGGGTTTTTATAACCAAATTAAGGGGAACAAAATGGAGGTGGAATGAGGGGGATTGGTGGTTCATTCACCTTGGGGAGCAAGGCAGGAGACAATAGAAGAGAGAAGGTAGAAGAAAGGTATGGAGGTGGTCGGGTGGTCGGTTGGGAGAAGCTGAACATCAGCTTTGTTTCTTTCTTTCTCTTTTTATTTTCTTTGTCTTTTATTTACTTATTTTGTTGTTGGTGAACAAAAACAAAAGTCAAACTTGTGACCCTTTACAAGGGTTAAGTTAGTTTTGACTTCAAGACATCAACATTAAACATTAACTAAAAATTATTAATTCAAAATCATATAGTAAAAAGGTTTTCTTATTAAATCCATAAACTATATTATGAACACATTTTATCATAATAAATATCATTTTTCGTAATACTAAAGTAAATATATATTTATTTTAGAAAATAATCTTAACCATAATCATTTCGGAAAAATTTAGGATGTACTTAAGCTAATAAACATAATTAGTATTTAATAAAACGAGATTAAGGTTCGGGGTATTACACCTATGTAAGTAACTTCCTCCATTTTGTGGGAACTCAAAATTCCTAGGAATTTCTAATTCCTTCATTTTGCTATTTTGTTGTCAACCAAACAACTCACCAAATTTTCAATTCCTAGGAATTGATATTTCCCATGTTTTCTCATATCAACCAAACAACCACTGAATCTTATCTATTTTAGTAAGCAATAGCAAGGACAGAGAAGGAGGAAAACGTTTGTGGTTGGGGTAAGTGGGAGTAATAGAAGTGAGTTTGTAAAAGTTAAATAAAGGGAAGTTATATGTTTTTCATATATTTAATGTCGTGATCTTGTATATAGAGATTTTCTATCCTATATTAAACACTTGTATGGTACAAATTTAGTATTACTTATTTACTTGTCAATAAAGTCATAATGTAACTTTGGGTATTTTAAGTAAGATGGATATGCCTTGCACAAGTCGGGGTGTAGGCGTGTTTTTATTTGCATACGCGATGTGAGTGTGTATTTGACTACCTCATTCATGGGTTTTATTGAAAAACATTTTCGAAGTCGCCAACAAGTCTTCAAAGGAAGACTCATAAACCTGATTAGATATTAGTAATCTTAGGAAGAACTTTATGGCTTATCCGACGTAGATTTCTCTGTCATAACTTCATTAATAGTCATGAACCAAAGATCGGGTTCAGGGGTGAGGGTACGCAAATGATCAGGAATCACGTCCACTCATTGTTGGCCTATACTTAACTCGACTCATAGCAATTTTAATTGAAAAAAATAACCAAACAATAGATTTCAACACCCTAAAAAAGATTAGTCTAGGTTGGTTCATTAAACACATAAAAGACTATTTTTTTAGTGACGAGTTATTAGCAATTAAAATTATTGGGATCCTAAACAAATTGTCCAATTTTCTTATTAGGCGTTAGAACATTTATTTTGATTTTGTAATTACAAAATAATAACATGTGAGGTGCTGAAAGTATAAACATGAAAACATGATAGTATGTACAAAAATATAAAGAAAGAGTAGAGATGAAGAATATACAAAAAGAACGAATTTTGCTTAAAGATATACATCATGAATAGAAAGTTAGTAACTTCAAGCAAATAAATATGAAACGAACAGATTACAGACCCTCAGATATATACCTGTGTGGCTTGGTTCTGAAAGAAGAACGACCTTTCGGGAGCAGCAATCGTGGAGCCTTCAATGAAATTCAATGGAAGATCGAATGTGTATGTATGTGTTTAAAGTGTTTTGAATGTGTTTGATAATGGAAGATTGAATGTGTTTGTATGAGTTTAAAGTGTTTGTATGTGTCTGATGAGAGTATAATAGTGTTGTGAAAGAGTAAATATTCGTAAGAAAGCGTGCCAAAAAAAGAAAAAATTGTGACCTATTCATAGGAAAAATAAGTAGAAAGATAAGATTTGTCGTTGCATGGCACGCATCCTGCACAATGATGTGCGCTTAGTGCAATCCCTGTGCGTTCCCAGATTTTGTAAATTGCCTCATAGTTGTGCGTATGCAACAAGTTGCGTCAGACGCAACATAGATCTAGCCAGGTTTTTTATTTAATGCAATCCTTTAAAGTTTCTTTTTATCAATATCAAATATTATCATTTAAAATCTGAAAATCAGCTACCTTAAAGGGATAAAATCTGATTTTAATAAAATCCTTTATTTATGAAAAATTTTATTCAAAATTATAAATAATACAATTTAATTATCACAAGTTTGGATTATTTTAATATAATCACAAGTTTGTGATTCGTATTCTGTAGACACATAATCGTGTTTCCCCATTTATTGGTCCGACCTAAGGGCAGAGCAGTCCGAAGAGTCAAAACTATTTTTAAAAGTGTTAAAGCGTTTTTAATGATCCAAAATCGTATTATATTTTGAGACCAACTCTTTGAAAAGCCCAATTAATTATTTAATAATAATTAATTATTTTATTTAAATAAAATAAATATTTTCAAAGATATTTTTATAAATAAAATCGAATTTTATCCCGTAAAATCAGATTTCCGAAGTTAAAAGATAAAAGAAAATCTTTAAAACGCGTTTTTATCAAAACGTGTCAAAAGCAAGGCGCTGCGCTGAGCGCACCAATGTGCGCCGAGCGCACCAGCCTGCACCGAGCGCACAGTCGTGCGCCAAGCGCATAAACCTGACACGTAGACCTCTGTGTCACATAGAGTCGTGCGCCGAGCGCACTTCTCTGTGCGATTCACAGACTGTTAATTTTATCTTTTTAAAGCGTGTGCCACATGGGCACTGATGATTGGTCATGCCGCGTCAGGCGCACCAATGTGCGCCTGACATGTGTGATTGTGCGTCACACAGCCACCTACGCCTAGCGCAGCTGGCGCGTGAAGCGCAAACTCATTTTCCCTATAAATAGGCTTCGATTTTCCAAATTAAAGGACGTATTTTCATACTTTAACACTTGACTTTTACATCTACAAAACTTCTCTATAAAACTCATACTTTTCAAATCTACAAACACAAACACATTCAAATCAACTTATTTTCAGACATTCATATTTTCAGGCTTCACGATTACTCGTGCCGAAGGTTGTCAATCTCTAAGACCCAAGCCACGGTATAATCCTGACGGTCCTTGAATAAATTATTTTTATATTGAAGTTACTAACTATTTCTTTCCTGATGTAGATCTTTAATATAAAAAGTGCTATTTCGTACATTCTAATCTCTTTCTCTCTTTTTATTTATTTTCCTATATTATTATATGCTTGCTCGATTGTCTTGCATGCCTTTTCATCACCACATGTTATTATTGTTAATCAAGACCTAAAGAATTGTTCTCATGTTAATCAGATAATTTGGACAACCTGTTAGGAACCTTATAATATTGATTGCCTAATAACATATCACTAAAAAATAGTCTTTTATATGTTTCCTGAACCAACCTAGACTAAATTATTTTTGGGTGCATGGAAATATTATTTGGTTATTCTATTGTATAAAAATTGACATGAATCGATATTTAGTAGAGGCCAACAATGGGCGAATGTGTTCATTATGACCGTGTTCGTACCCACACCCCCGAACTCAATCTTTGGTTCATTTTGACCATCTATGGAGTCAGGAAGGGGAAATCTACATTGGATAAGTCCCTAATTTGTCTCTACGGTTTTCCAATATCCAATTAGGTTTATGAGTCTTTCTTTAAAGACTTGTTGGCGACTTCTTCCAATACAAAATATTTTTCAATAAAACCTTAACAATGGGGTAGTCAAATACGCGGTCACACCGCGTAAGCGAAATAAAAACACGCCTACACTTCCCATATTGGTCCCAAGTGAAAAATGACTGGTTGGTACATGTTAAACAAGTCACCATGTATAGACACATAATCATGTCTCCCCATTTAAGGGTCCAATGATAAAACATACCGCAGTATTAGTTAGCGCGACCTAACGGAAGAGCAACTCCGAATAACCAATCCAAAATTGTGTTTCGAAATGATATTCTAAAGCCCAATTAAATATTCATGATGATCAATTAAGCCCATAAAATATTTTGAGTCCATTTAAATTGTTTATTATTTTAATAAATATTTTTTTAAATATTTTTATTATCTTTGATAAATATTTTAAATACAAATCTGATTTTTATTCCGTAAAATTCAATCTCCTAATTTTAGGGATAGAAAAGTATCTTCAAAGCACGCGTTTAATAAAAAACTGGAATATAATGGAATATGCGCTGGAGCACATTGGCCAGACCACATCAGGCGCGCCAATGAGCCCCTAACACGTGGACTTGTGACTCTCACAGAGTCCTGTGCCTGACGCAGATGCTGTGTTAGACACAAGTTTCTTTTTTATCTTTTTAAACACGCATTTACACGTGTTTAACCCTGATAGGGCTGGCTGCGTCAGGCACACCGATGTGCGCCGACGCGTGGACGTGCGCTTGACACGTAGGCATGCGCCAAGCGCGAGGTTAACGCGTGAGACGCACGCTCTTTTTCCTATAAATACTTGTGATTTCCCCGAATTACGTACGTTTTTTCGATTTATTATTGCACGAACACAAAAACTCTCGAATACTTACGAATTAAATTACGAACATTCAAGCAATCAAACACTTTCAATACTTCAATTCCTTCTCCAGTTCCTGATCATACTGTGTTCTTGGTTCCACGATTGCTCCGCCTGAAGATCGTTGCGCTCTTCGACCTAAGCCGCATAGGTATAATTCTTGAGGACCCTTGAATAATCAATTATATTTACTGCCTGGAAGTTACTAACAATTTATTCATGATATAGATCTTTAATTAATGATTGTTCTATTGTATATATTTTAATCCCTTTTGTATACTTTATTTTATATTCATTATTATTATTCACATTTATACATATTATATGATTGTCCTACTTTATTACTTTTATCACCCACATGTTATTTTTGCTAATTAAGACCTAAAGAATTGTTTCAACTAACTCAGATAATTTAGACAACCTGCTAGGTACCTTGTAATATTGATTGCATAATAACTTATCGCTAAAAATTAGTCTTTTATGTGTTTGCTGAACCAACCTAGACTAAATATTTTTAGGGTGCTCAAAAATATTATATGATTATTCTCTGGCATAAAATTTGTTGTGAATCGATATTTAGTAGAGGCCAGCAATGGGTAACATGGTTCCTGACTGTGTTGTACCCTCACCCCTGAACTTAATCCTTGGTTCATTTTGTCCATCTATGGAGTCGGGACGGGGAAATCTACATTGGATAAGTCCCTAAATTGTCTCTACGATTTTCCAATATCCAATTAGGTCTATCAGTCTTCCTTTAAAGACTTGGTGGCGACTTCAAAACATTTTTCAATAAAACCTTAACAATGGGGTAGTCAAACCAAATACACGCTCACACCGCGTAGGCGAAATAAAAACAAGCCTACAATTTGGCGACTCCACTGGGGAGGATTTTAAAAAAATTAATTTTTTAAATGAGTGGGTGAAACTTGAAAAATACGATTCATACTCTTTTTATGCCTTAGATTGACATTACAGTTTTGCATATGCATGGCTATTGTTTAAGCCACCATAAGGACAATCTACCATGCCTCATTGGCACATGTTTTATGTGTGAGGTCACCCCCGGGGGTTTGCGCTTTGTCCTTCCAAGAAACTTTCGGAGCGATAGTGTTGGATGTTAGTCATAAGCAAACCTACCCAACCATGGCATTGTTCTCTTGTTCATGACTTGAGAACTGGAATGCGTCTTACACGTGGCCACCTCTTTAAGCAGGGGTACGAAGTGTGGGATTAATCTCTTAGTCATGGGCCCTTTTCAAACTGAACCTAAACCTGACCATAGTTTCAAACGCAGAACTTGCCTTTTAGGTTGGAACTTTGCATACTATTATCCTACTTGTGCATATTTGCGTGTGTGTGCCCTTAATTGTTCTATATTATCGATGTTTCGATTCAACCTATCGAATTAATGATCGCGACGAACAAAAAGTAAAAAAAATCATGTCTCGCTTAAGCTGCGCTTAGAGCACACTATCAGCGTCTGACGCGAGTGCGTCTCGTCCCATGCTCCTTCCTGCATTCCTCGCGTTCTCTCTTCCGCGTCCCGTGCATCTTCCTCTGTGCCACGCTTCTTCCTTGCGATCTACGCAGTTAGGCTAAGTACCTTGCATTGTGCGCAGCTGGCTTGCTTCATCGTGCGCCTATCACCAATTTCGTATCATCCACATTATTTGTCCCAATCTCCATATTTTTTTAATATCTTAATCAATTTCGAAAACTTTATCTTATATCTTTTTCAAATCATATATCTCCCATCTATTTCAAAAATTCTATCCCCATCTTTTACCAAATAATATCTTCTATCCTAATTCAAAAAATAATCAGTCTTTTCACGCAAGGTCGAGTCGGTCATAAAAATATGCATCTAGAAAAACGGTCATGATAGAGTTAGAATTGTCATGCATGTCTACCTTCTCCCTGCTGTTCAACTAATCTTCCCTATCAATCTTACCATACCATGTTCAACAAATTCCAAAATCTTACATTTTTTAAAATCAATCCTACACCCATGTCTATTCTACCTTTTTCAAAAGCATTTTTTAATCATCATCATACACGACATTTACAAAAACATTTTAAAAATTAATCCATCATCTTTTCCTAACAAAAGAGAAAAACAAGGGTTTCCTTTCAAAAACGAATTTCGAAAATTCTAAGCCCATTCCAAACACCTTCAATCCAATCCAATCAATCCAATTCACTTGCATTCATTCTAGGCCCATATGCATTAGAGTCTATTTTTGCATTCATATTAGGTCCATCTAAATTTAAGTCCATGCATTCATCTTAGGCCCATATAAGTCTAGCTCATGTCAAAATCTAGGCCCATTTGCATCTTTATGTGAACCCTATTCTATGTCAAGCCCAGTCCAAGTCTAATCCAAGTCTATTCCAATCTAAATCCAATCCTAGTCCATTTCCAATGTCAAGCCCATGTGCATTTTCGAGTCTAATTTCGAACCAATATCAGTCCAAAATTAGGTCCATATAAGGCCCAGCTCATTTCCTAAGTCTAATCAAGTCCATTTCCAAACCCATATAGGACGAAGTCCAAACCATTAAGTTTAGCGAAGCTAGCATCCCTTAAAGACAATAATGGCACCCATTGACCTAGCGAAGCTAGTCACCCTTAAGACCATAACGGCACCATTTGACCTAGCGAGGCTAGTCACCCTTAAGACTATAACGGCACTCCTTGACCTAGCGAAGCTAGACATCCTTAAGACCATAAGGGCACCCTTTGACCTAGCGAAGCTAGTCATCCTTAAGACCGTAACGGCACCCCTTGACCTAGCGAAGCTAGTCATCCTTAAGACCATAACGGTACCATTTGACCTAGCGAAGCTAGTCATCCTTAAGACCGTAACGGTACCCCTTGACCTAGCGGAAGCTAGTCATCCTTAAGACCATAACGACACCCCTTGACCTTGCGAAGCTAATCATCCTTAAGACCATAATGGCACCCCTTAACCTAGCGAAGCTAGTCATCCTTAAGATCATAAGGGCACTCTTTGACCTAGCGAAGCTAGTCATCCTTAAGATCATAACGGCACCCTTTGACCTAGCGAAACTAGTCATCCTTAAGACCATAACGACACCCATTGACCTAGCAAAGCTAGTCACCCTTTAAGACCATAATGGCAGACCTAGCGAAGCTAGTCACCCCTAAGACCATAACGGCAATTTTTGACCTAGCGAAGCTAGTCACCCCTAAGACCATAAAGGCACTCTCCGAGTTTAGCGAAGCTACTCCTACCTTACATATATAGTAGTCCAAATCCTCGAGTCTAGCAAAGCTAGTCTACCCTAAGTCCATAGTGTCCCCAAAAACTTTAAATCTAGCGAAGCTAGTCCATCTTAGATCCATCAAACCCCAAATCATCAAGTCTGGCGAAGCCAATTCCTTCCTAAGTCTAGCGAAGCTATAATAGGCAATCCTTTTGATTCTAGTCTGTTTACAAGTTCAAAGTCTAGTCCAATCCAGTCTAGTCCAGTCCACATCTGCATATGCATATAGTTAGGCCCATGTCGCCATCATAACCATAATCATACCCATTTCTAATCATTTCCCATTTCCATTTTCATCCTCATTTCTCATCTCCACTTCCATTTTCCCATTCCCATCCCTCATTTCCATCTCCCATTTTGAAAATCATTTCTTAAAACTTACAAGCAACTCGATTCTGTTCATGACCGGTCGAGAGATTACAACTCAGTAATGCCTAACGGAGGAACAAAATGTAAGCCTATTCTAAAGCTTATCAATCGCACTATCACCACCCAGACTTTATTTAGAGTCATGAAGATTACTTTTGACCGTCTTCACAATAGAGGCGCGATCACTTCCATAGGGTCTACCGTTTTAACATTAGAGGCGCGATCGCTTCCATAGGGTCTACTCGAACCCCCGCACCTAAAAGATAATTTAAAAGGTGCAACCTACATTTCTACCGTGAATTCCAACAGAACAATGAACATTTGCCATCTAGTGTTAGATCATACAAATGCACTACTACACATAGTCGATGACGATAGACTACTAATACTTGCTACAACGAGAAACAACATCACCAGCAACCCTTTTGTGCAGTGTATCAACAATTCAAAGGCTTAGTCTTTTATTTATGGTTTCCTAGGATGAGTTAGAGAGTCCTTACCCTAAGCCATTTCTGTCCTTTTTCATCTAGTCTATGTCATTATAGGACTTCATCTATTATAGCCTTTCCATTTTCCTTTCATTTTATTTTTCTTTTTATTTTCATTGGCCTTTCACCATCATTTATGCTGCTAATTCAATGATGAAACTTAAATCACCTAATGATCTTGACTAATAATAATATAAAAAAATGCGGAAAAAAAATAATAATAAAGAAAAATGAAAAAAATGACATATTTTGGATCAGGAGTTATTCCCCTCTTTCTTCCATCATCCTCCATGATACTTACCCAAATAAACCTTTCAAAATCAAAGTTCCACAAACAACCTCCAAACCTTCCACTACCCTAAACCAATAACTTGTGTGCAAGCCTCAGTACAAAAAAATCAATGGCATGTAAAAATAAAATAGTGAAAAAGTTCAAAGTGCGAAAAAAAAAAAAAGACAAAAGCAAAAGAAAACGTACAAGACAAAAAGGAAAGAGAAAAAAAAAAAGAGAAAAAGTCAATGGCAAAGAAATAAAAAGGCACGCTAGGGGGCTTGCACACAAGTTCTACCCCTCATTCAAATTCCTTCAATCCATCAAAACCTTAGCCATATAATCCAAAATCCTTCAAACATATATCAATGACCCCTGCCTGAGCCCATTCAATGAAACCTTCATCAAACCTAAAGCCTTTAACCTTTAAACCTTTCATTAACCCAAACTCCTTTTTCAAGGTATGTCCAAGCCCGCTAGGTTGAAAACCTGAAAGGGCGGCCTAGGCAAAAGTTAGGGCTACACAAAAAAATCAGATCAAGAACTATGAATGGTATGATTCCACTAGGATACGTAGGAATCCTCATATCAAGGTCCGACCGCTTCAATAAAAAAAATAGTCAAGGTCTAATGATTTGACTTTCTAGAATTTAGGAGCATACTCTTTCTAGATCCCGACATAAGACTCGAGTCTCAACCTAGCTACGTCAAAGCCTTTTCCTACCTATATCTATTTGAGTCATAAATTTAAACCTTTTTATTTTTCAATCCAAGCTCCCCTTGTCCCTGAAGGACTCTCCGGCAATTCCATGGTTTCTGGCGATACTTGACTTTGCCCAAATCACTTCCCAAAGAAGAATCCCCAATGACAACTTTCAACGCTCAAGACAGATCAGCTACAATTTAATCAAGACTCAAGGTGCCTAATTCAAGGCAAGCTCACCCAGAGTGGGGGCTTCCTATATATGTGGTGGTTCCTCCAAATCAAATCAAACTCCAGAAGAGTTGTAATTTGCGGATCTCGTTTACGGACCCCAATTATTTACTAAAAAACGATTTTCGAAAATCATTCTATCTATTTATGATCATTCTATTTATCTACATATCCAAATCTCCTAGCCTTGCAAAACCCTGACCTTGCATTGCATTACATACATATTAGTCTTGAACAACCCTAACCTTGCATGACGTGTCATCCCTTAGCTTTGCATAACCTTGATCCTTGCATAGCATCTTGTGCATCCTTATAGAGTCTAAGTTTGCATTATTGCATCATTATGTGCTTATGTGAGTTGTTTGCACCTATATGCTAATATTTGTTCCTGCAGGTAATAAAATTGCTTGTAGTTATTGTCCTGCGTACTAACTTTGTTTTGCAGAGACCGACGTATATAGATCAGTTCTAAACTGCAGAGCATTTAGAATCGTTTTCTATCCTGACACTGTATACTTTGACTTTCGATTTCCCGAACCTCAGTCAAAGTGGGGGCTTCTGTAGACACATAATCATGTCTCCCCATTTAAGGGTCCAATGATGAAACATACCGTGGTACTAGTTGCCACGACCTAACGGAAGAGCAATCTGAATAACCAATCCAAAATTGTGTTTCGAAATGATATTCTAAAGCCCAATTAATTATTCAAGATGATTAATTAAGCCCATAACATATTTTGAGTCCATTTAAAGTGTTTATTATTTTAATAAATATTTTTATTATCTTTGATAATATTTTAAATACAAATCAGATTTTTATTCCGTAAAATTCAATCTCCAAATTTTAGGGACAGAAAAGTATCTTCAAAGCATGCGTTTAATAAAAAACTGGAATATCTTTGGAATATACGCCGGGACGAGGCGGTCGCGCTCAGCGCGCCACGTGTGTCTAGCACATTGGCCAGACCACGTCAGGCGCGCCAATGAGCACCTAACACGTGGACATGTGACTCACACAGAGTCATGCGCCTGGCGCAGATCCTGTGTGAGACGCAAGTTTCTTTTTTATCTTTTTAAACACGCGTTTACACGTGTGCAACCCTGATTGGGCTGGCCGCGTCAGGTACACCAATGTGCGCCTGACGCGTGGATGTACGCTTGACACATAGGCCTACGCCGATTCTGAGGTTAGCGTGTGAGGCGCACGCTCTTTTTCCTATAAATACTTTTTCCCAAATTACGGACGGTTTTGTTCGATTTATTATTTCACGAACACAAAAACTCTCGAATACTTACGAATTAAATTACGAACATTCAAGCACTCAAACACTTTCAATACTTCAATTCCTTCTCAGATTCCTGATCATACTGCGTTCTTGGTTCCACGATTGCTCCGCCTGAAGATCGTGCGCTCTTCGACCTAAGCCGCATAGGTATAATTCCTGATGACCCTTGAAAATCAATTATATTTACTGCCTGGAAGTTATTAACAATTTATTCATGATGTAGATCTTAATTAATAATCGTTCTATTATATATTCTAATCCCTTTTCTATACTTTATTTTATATTAATATTATTATTATTCACATTTATACATATTATATTATTGTCCTGCTTTATTACTTTTATCACCCACATGTTATTTTTGCTAATCAAGACCTAAAGAATTGTTCCAACTTACTCAAATAATTTGGACGACCTGCTAGGTACCTTGTAATATTGATTGCATAATAACTTGTCTCTAAAAATTAGTCTTTTATGTGTTTCCTGAACCAACCTATACTAAATATTTTTAGAGTGCTCAGAAATATTATATGATTATTCTCTGGCATAAAATTTTTTGTGAATCGATATTTAGTAGAAGCCAGCAATGGGCAACATGGTTCCTGACTGTGTTGTACCCTCACCCTCGAACTCAATTTTTAGTTCATTTTGACCATCTATGGAGTCTGGACGGGGAAATCTACATTGGATAAGTCCCTAGTTTGTCCCTACAATTTTCCAATATCCATTTAGGTCTATGAGTCTTCCTTTAAAGACTTATTGGCGACTTCAAAACATTTTTCAATAAAACCCTAACAATGCGGTAGTCAAATCAAATACGCGCTCACACTGTGTAGGCGAAATAAAAACACGGCTATACCATGCCACGTGTCTCATTTATATTGATCTTATTTAATTTTTTTTCTTTTTAATTTTCCTTTCCTTCCTCCTTTCATTTCCTTTTTTCACTCTCCTCCTCCTTCCCTTCCATACCCGACAACCACTAGCACCTGAACCACCCTCAGCAGGCTGTCATCTTCCTTTTGTTTTATCTCTCATCCTCCTTCCCTTCACAACCCATAACAACCACCACCGTCACCTTCTTTCGTTCCATCCCGGCCTCCTATTCTGTTTAGGGTTTTCAGGGTTTAGGTAAGTGGGTTTAGCTTTTTAGGGCTTTTCAGTTGGGTGAGTTTAGGGTTTTCATGTGGGTGTCTTAGGTTTAGAGTGGCTGGTTCAATTTTTAAGGGTTTGTAGCTATGTTTTCCAAACTGGTGGTTTAGGTGGTAGAGAAAACGAGAGGAAAATAAGGAGGGAGTAGGGTTTTTGAGAAAAGAGGTGATGGTGGCGGCTGGGTAGATGGATACCGGTTTTGGTGGCACAAAAACGAGAGGGGAGGGAACATGGGTTTGAGAGGTAGGAAGTAAACCCGAAGGTGGTGGTGGTGGTTGAATAAATGAGAGGGTGGGAAGGAGGAAGGACAGTGGTGGTTACAGTGGATGGTGCTTGGTGGTTTCGGTGGATGATGGGAAATAGGGTTATTCAAAAAAATCTGTTCCGACTGATCCGATCCGAAAATTCGGATATCCAATCAGATTTTTGAGGTTTCAGATATTTCGAATCGGATATCCGAAAAAAAAGGATCCGGTTACAGATCGGAAAATTTTTATTTCGAATATCCGAAATATCCAATTTTCTTAAAAATACAAAAAAAATTAAAACTTTTTGGAAGAAAACTCAAACATTTTAGCGAAACTCAAACCCTAAACTTGAAAGTTGAAACAAGCCCAGCCCTCCCTATCCCCGACTCACCACTTTAGCGCTTCCCCTCGACGACCACTCCTTCATGGCGATTGCAACTGTAGGCCACTCATCGTCCTTCCTTCAAGCAGACTGCACTATCAAAGCCCAGTCCTAGTGCCCTTCCTTCATGTAAGCCGCAATCATTCCCAGCCCTATCCTTCAACTCCTCGTCCTTCCATTATGGCCACGACGATTTCGGCGGCCATAATTCTCTTCAACTTGACCCATTGGCCGGGCGGCCACCAAGCCCACCACCATGAGTCAATTTCACACCCATTTCCTCGGGTCTCTTCCTTTTCTTATCTTTTTTTTTAAAATTTTGAGTAAATTTATGTCAACAAAATATGGCAAAATGTTTAAGAAACTCACATTGATAGTTTAATACTATGGTAAGTGATTTTTCAATTTTTTGACAACAGGTAAGTGATTATTTGGACTTGATTTATTGAGGAAAAAAAATGTATGCGGATCGGATAATCCGAGTATCTGATCTGAATTTTCGAATCGCCTTTTCCCGATCCAAAATTTTTAGATTCTACTACCTCCAGTCCTATAATAGTCTGAACACTTTCCTTTTATGTTTGTCCCAAATTAGTTTGAATACTTCCATTCTTGACATGGTCCCACCATTAATATATTATTTCTTTTACACATCTTTGGCCCACACTCTACCTTTTATCAATAAAAAGTTACCCAACTTTCTCTCTCCTCTAATAAAAAATATCGCACCAACTCCTATCACATCTACTTTTTAAATAAAATAACATTTGATAACCACACCACAACTTATCACCTTAAACTACGTGTCCTAACAAGTGTTCGGATCTTTTTAGGACGGAGGGAGTGAAATTTAGGATCGGATAATCCGATATGAACAGCCATAGCAGGGAATAGAATGGTGAAGGTGGTTGAGTTAGGGTGGTGGATATGGTGGACTGGTGGTGTTGGGGTAGTCAAAAGGTGTTGGTAGTGGCTACAAATGGCAATGGGTAGGGTCTGGGTAGGTTAAGGTTACCCTTTCCCATACCCTAATTTTGTATGTACACCTATACTCTACCCATACCCATAGGGTAAAAAAATTTAGGACCCGTACCCGTACCCGTAGGGTCCAATAGGGTACGTATGGGTAGGGCCTAGGGTCTAGAAACTAGAATCCAATACAAAACAAATTCCGCTTCCATTTTCACGTGTATATATAATTGTTAAGCACAATTCAATATATAAAAGCTGTCAATTAGCACACAAAGTACCATATTCCATAGGATTGCATAGTTTTTTCACCTTTCAAAAGTCTCATACATCCAAATACGAATTAAGAAAATCGTTTAGAGCGAGAGAGTAAGATACTGGTAAGATGAGACTATGAGAGTGCAGATTAGAGTAAGGGATTGAGGGTTTTATTTTGATTTGGAAGGGTTACTTATATCTCGTTATATATCTAATATATATTTATTTTAATTTTAAAAATAATATATATATATATATATATATATATATATATATATATTAGTTTGGGTGGGTCTATGGGTAGGGTCTGGGTAATTGAGGAGTGGACTCATACCCTACCCTTATCCATAGGGTCCAATAAATTAAGACCCATACCCTTAAATTAGGGTAGGGTCTGGGCAAGTCCGGGTAGGGTCCTGGACCCAATGCCATCTCTAGTGGTGGCGGGGGAGGGAGGAGAAAAAGATAGTTTTTTAAAAAAAAAAAAAAAGGTGCCATGTCACTTTTTTGTTGCTTGTTTAGTGGGTCATAGTCACTTGGACCAATACGGAAAGACAACTCTCAAACTTTGAATTATTTAAAAATAATCCAAACTTGGGATTTATATAGGAAGACACCCTAAACTTGGGATTTATCTTGACAATCTTTCCAAAATATAAAGGATTGATGTTGTGAAAATACATAATAAGACGAATCAAACAAGACTTTACATATTAAGAAAAAACTAAGAAGATTCTAATTGATTCTAAATAGTGCCAAGATTATAAGTTTAACCAATTTAAGAGAATAAAAAGAGTATAATTCATCCATTTTGATGATCACAGTTTCAGCACACAAAAAGAAACAACTTTTGTTTTGAAAGGTGGGTGTTAGTTTTACTTTAATAAAATATACTCTATATTAACTAGATTCTCTTAATTAACATATACCTCATGCCAAACAACTCCTTAACTTTTTTATCTTTAACTTTAATAAAATATACTCTATATTATCTGTTATGTATTATTTGTGGTTCAATATGCAACCATGAATTGCAAATAGGAATGACAATTAGACGGGGAGGGTGTGGAGGATAGTCCCTCCACACCCGCACCCGTATAAAATTCTCATCTCTATTCCCGCCCCACCATCTATTGTGGGGGAAAATTCCAGACTCATCCCTGCCCCCAACGGATACATATTTAAACCCATCATCGCCCCACCACCCATTGAGGGGAAAAAATTCCATACTCATCCCCGCCCCAGCGGGTACGTATTTAAACTCATCCCCGCCCCACCACCTGCATGGATACCTGCACCCGCTTCGTACCCATTTCACACTCGCAACTATCCTCCCAATTAGTCAAGAGACTTATTTACTCTTGAGACAAATTTTAGTTTTTTCGTCTTATGGATTGAGTGATGACTTAATGGGTCAAAGTCATCAGAGCCCATATTACAGATTTATATTTTGCAAGATAAAATTATTGATAATTTAAGTATATAAATAGGATTTTAATAATAAATGTGCAGGGTGGGTGGAGTGCGCTCGGTGGGCGAGGATAGGGCGGATATAGTATAAAATCCACACCCGCTCCACCACCCATTGAGGGTACGATTTTAATCCTTATCCCCTCCCAAATTGGGTGAAAATTCTCATCTCTATTCCCGCCCCACCATCTATTGCGGGGGAAAATTCCAGGCTCATCCCTGCCCCCAACGGGTACGTATTTAAACCCATCATCGCCCCACCACCCATTGAGGGGGAAAAATTCCATACTCATCCCCGCCCCAGCGGGTACGTATTTAAACTCATCCCCGCCCCACCACCTGCATGGATACCCGCACCCGCTTCGTACCCATTTCGTCCTCGCAACTATCCTCCTAATTAGTCAAGAGACTTATTTACTCTTGAGACAAATTTTAGTTTTTTCGTCTTATGGATTGAGTGATGGCTTAATGGGTCAAAGTCATCAAAGCCCATATTACAGATTCATATTTTGCAAGATAAAATTATTGATAATTTAAGTATGTAAATAGGATTTTAATAATAAATGTGCAGGGTGGGTGGAGTGCGCCCGGTGGGCGAGGATAGGGCGGATATAGTATAAAATCCACACCCGCTCCACCACCCATTGAGGGTACGATTTTAATCCTTATCCCCTCCCAAATTGGGTGAAAATTCTCATCTCTATTCCCGCCCCACCATCTATTGCGGGGGAAAATTCCAGACTCATCCTCGCCCCCAACGGGTACGTATTTAAACCCATCATCGCCCCACCACCCATTGAGGGGGAAAAATTCCATACTCATCCCCGCCCCAGCGGGTACGTATTTAAACTCATCCCCGCCCCACCACCTGCATGGATACCCGCACCCGCTTCGTACCCATTTCATCCTCGCAACTATCCTCCCAATTAGTCAAGAGACTTATTTACTCTTGAGACAAATTTTAGTTTTTTCGTCTTATGGATTGAGTGATGGCTTAATGGGTCAAAGTCATCAAAGCCCATATTACAGATTTATATTTTGGAAGATAAAATTATTGATAATTTAAGTATATAAATAGGATTTTAATAATAAATGTGCAGGGTGGGTGGAGTGTGCCCGGTGGGCGAGGATAGGGTGGATATAGTATAAAATCCACACCCGCTCCACCACCCATTGAGGGTACGATTTTAATCCTTATCCCCTCCCTAATTGGGCGGTTCTCTAACTTAACCCGCTCCACTGTCATCCCTAATTGCAAATTCAATGGTCTTCCTTTTTCTCCTTTTCTATATTTACCATCTCTAGATTATGATAAATAACTCAATAGAAAAATAAAGAGACCTTTTTTCATGTGATACTCAAATATAGGGGTGAAAGTTATTAGGATAAAATCCAAAATCCATTCCAATCCAATCCGAATTAGTAATTCGGATCGGATTCGAACTGTGATCGGATTGGATTCGGATTGAGAATTTTTGAAAAATTGGATTTTCGGATCGGATTGGATTGAGGGTAATTGGATCCAAAAATCCAATATAACCGAATAGCAATATGCCTTGTATTATATTTCTGGATTGGGCTTAAGTACTAAACTGATTTTTTTTTTTTTTAGAAAATCCTAGTCCATAGCCCAATAGGCGTATCACTTCAACCCTTCCCCTAAAACCCTAACAACACTTAATTCCTCATTTCCTAAATCTATTAGGCTGTTGTTATGCTTAATTTATTTCATCGAAAAACTAGAGTTTTAAAAAATCAGATTTTCGGATCGGATCGGATCCAATCTAGAGTATGAAAATTCGGATTGGATTGGATCGGATTCAAACTCTAATCGGTTTGGATTTGGATTGGAAAATTGAAATCCAAATTTCGTTCAGATTGGATTGGATTAGGCCCTAATCCAAACAGTATACCGAACTTTCACCCCTACCCAAATAATGGTACATAATTATGATTATTGAGTGTCTCCATATATGCAACATTAGCAACATTATGTTTATGTGAGGAAAATTTATGCAATATGGATTCTGACGTAAAAAATAAATTCAAAACATTTTCTATTTTCGCCATCATAAATAAGAAAAGAAAAACTCTATACGTATTGTTAAATTTTATTTAATCTATACTAATATTTTGAATTTTATTTATCTATGCTAATATATTAAAATAGAAAATGCATTGTACAGGATTTGATCCCATGGCTTTACGTTTATGTAATAAAGACTTGCACATTAAAACAAGTGACATTTGGTGATACCAAGCCACCAAGGACCCTTGAGTTCTCCCCTCAGGAAAAAGAAAGGGACACTTGAGTCCAACGGTATAACTTTCTATCTCTCACAAGTGAGACCAAGGTTCAAATCTTGGTGGAAGTAACATTTTCAATGTTGGAGGGGGGGTTCGGGTCTTGTTGGGCCTCTGGGTGTGTGACCCTATGCGAGGGCAGCCCAAAGGAAAATTCTTCTTATCAAGGGGTTTCCGAAAGGGGGCCCCAAAAAAAAGGCACTTAGTGATATGATTTTAAAATGAAATATTAGTAAATGAAAATATATATAATTTCCCGCAGTATAGCCCGAAGGGCCCGAACCTAAAAACTAGTTAGATAAGAAAAAGACGCACTTAACACATAGTAAAATTACAGAAACACCCCACTTGACCCAAGAATCTAGCCAAATAGTCATACTCATCAATAGTCATCATAAAATGTTGACGATGATGTTTCCTTGTCATTTATCTCCCTCCTCTCCCACCAGGCCACCAGGCCACCACTTCAAAGTTAATCAATTATTCATCACGAAAGTGACATACATAGAAAAGGCGCCCACCTGGAAAAACCAAACCCATCAAATTAAAACCAAAAGCCACAAAAAAATGAAACCCAAAATTAGGCCTCGAAATCACAGAGACGCCTTCAACTATAATTCCATAAATTCAAATTCCCCAAAATTCAAATCATCAGCTGGGAAAAAAAAGCGCCATATTTTCTCTCTCCTGAAAATAATCGTGAAATTATCAATGGCGGCGCAATCTCGGAAGTGGGTAATCCTAGTTGCGACGATCTGGGTGCAAGCTTTCACGGGGACTAACTTTGACTTTTCGGCGTATTCGTCGGAGATGAAAGCGTCGCTTGACATAAGCCAAGTGCAGCTGAATTACTTGGCAGTTGCGTCGGATTTAGGCAAAGCGTTTGGTTGGTCATCTGGGTTGGCGTTGATGTATTTGCCTTTATGGGTTGTTATGTTTATTGCTTCCTTTATGGGTTTGCTTGGTTATGGTCTTCAATGGTTTGTTCTTCGTGGCCTTTTTTCTCCCCCTTATCTTGTGGTACGCCTTTTCTCTCTCTCTCTCTTCATTAATTAATTGTTATTTACACTGCTCCATATGTTAATAATGTACATAACAGTACACGATGACATATCATATCATATGTGATGCACGTATACATGAACACTTATTATGCATCTATCGTGATTCGTGAGTATGCAGGATAACTTAGTGGTTAGAGGCGGCTTAGAGCATATTTCTCCGTTTCAAGAAAAATGCATGTATCATATATAGTGCATCATATAGTCACTACTGCCCTTTTGGTTATAGGCAATAAAATTATTGTTATCGTAATAATTATGTGTAAATTTGTGAAAAGAGTCTTATATCAAATTGATAAATTTGTGTACTATTTGTACATCACGTATTCTTGAGTTGAACTGTTACATCATAATTTATGGTGTAACAACCCATAAACTATCGTTTCTTTTGTAAAAGAACTCAAATAACATGATTTATATAACATAATGACATGAGATTTATGACATTATGTGTATAGTCCATGTCATTCTGGTTGGAATCTATGTAATTATGCATGTTACGCAATAAGTTATGGTGTAATATGTTACACCCAAGACACTCTCATTTGTACAGACCTCTTTTTTCTTCTGGAATTTTCATTACCATTTATTACCATATAGGTAATGAAAATTTATAAACAAAAATACATGCGGAGGTATGAGGTTTTATTGCCGGGATATAGTTTATCCTTACAAAATTACACATAAACTATCACTATTTATTACCACTTATTCAACAAACAATACGTGTTATTGCGTTAACCATGGAAATATTTTAACTTAAGTTGTTGTATTTAAGAAAAATGAAAATAAATAGAGTTAGAGGAGGTAGTTGTATCCTACTAAGAGGTAGTTAACCATAGTATTTGCAAAAAAAAAAAAAAAATTAAAAATTAGTACGCTGTACATTTGTGACTAATTTTTATAGGAGGTAACGGAGTATATTATCCTATGGGTTTTCAACGAATTTATACTAGTACTGTCTTTCTATTATATGTGGCGTTTGGACCGTCCAACACAAATGAAAATGAATTGATGCTGCCTCCAAACATTGTCAATTGTCGTCATGTCGATCATACACTTATTTATCACTCATTTAATTCATGGAGAGTAGCTTTTAATGGAATAGAGAGGATTTTTTTTCTATCCTTTTCTACGTTGTGAGTACATCAAAACTAACCCATAACTTTTAGAATTATTATGATTATCTCAGTTTCATTTTGACTCTAAATTCATTCTTAAAAATTGTGTTAATTGGATATGTTTGCAATTATAATAGAACGGAGGAAGTATTTTTTACAAAATAATATTATTCCATAGTAAAAGTTAAGTATATAAAGTTAGCATAATATATAGAATTAGATGGGTGGAGTAAGTACTTAGTAGTAACTAATTTATTAACTTGTAGATGAAAAGTGTGTGTATAAAACATCACTTTAACTTGTCATTTCGTCTTATTGAAATAGTAGTACTTATTACATTCTATCGTTGGAAGGTGATTTCCATTTTCGTTGCAATAACGACAACGATAATAATCAGTCTAAAGTGTGAACTTCTGTCATGAGAGTTATATTAGAAATACATGGCGACAAGTTAGGGGACGGTAATACTCAGTCATTAGCCAGGAAAAGTTCTATCTTCCTCATCTATATACATTTTTTTTTATCCCATGCATTTGGACGGATTTTTTTATCATATGCAAAATAAGTCAAATTATTGCAAATAAGTCAATATCGTTTATGATAAAAGATGGAGAAAATAATAATGAAAAGAACATGGCAAATGTATATAGCTAAAGAAACACATGAACCCATTTTAATAGGAAACAATCACTAACAGGAAACAGATATCACACCATTCTTTTTTTGACAGAAAGAAAAATAATTTCATTCATAAGGGATAGCCAAACGGCACTTACAATCAATTCCTGAAAAATCGAAAATTCCAACATAGGTATATAACACCTTAGAACTAGATACATCGCAGATTTGATTAAAAATAGCCTTAATAAAAAACTTCATCTGAAGCAATAAAATCTGTGATTTCACCCTGATTCGGCTTAACTTCCGCTGATGCATAGTCGTTTGGGTAAAAAAATTTCCGTGGTCTCTAGATTCTTACTGGGAATAGTGATTGTTAGATCTTCCTTCTTCATTAGACGAATAAAAAAAGAAATTGAACACCCTAAAATAAATACCATCTTAAGGATGGGATATACTTATTGGAAGCAATTAAAGGGTTTTTTGGGGGGCTTACCACCGGTACGAACACCAGTGGAAGCTCCTACAAAGATTCACAATTGAGACCAAGAAGAAAAGTGATGAAAAAACAAAGAGAAAGAGGAAAGAATGAAGGAAAAACCTTCAAAAAAAGAAGAAAAACCTAGCGACGATGAAGGCTAGGAAAAAACGCTCCCAAGGAGAAACCCTAGAGAGAAAAAACCATCCCAAGGAGAAACCCTAGAGGGAACCTGAGAATATAACATCTCTCGATATCACACCATTCTGATGATATAGTATCTAATTAACATATATGAAGCATAATAATATGATGCTGATGGTCAGAATTAATTATTATATATACTTTTCTGATCTGAGTTCGTATTCCCAATAGTTTACTTCTAAAGAGTTGAGAAAGTTTCTCCCAAAGAGATCATATACTCTATGATCTTTAGTAATATGTTAATTAAGGTCAATAAATATTTGTGCTATTAATAGTCTTTATCATGATATTAGTATTCAATATTCCTATCTACTATGTATTAAGATTCTTGTTTTGAAGGGAAATCTATGTATTAAGATTTAAGAATGAAAGAATAAATTTTCGGAATATGAAGAGGTTTGACAAGGTGAAATTATTCAAAAGACTGTAGTACTATGCCTTCAAATTGATACTGGAATTTTCAGTTGCAATACACTCCATGTATAGGTTAAATTTGAAATGAGAATCCATTATAAGAAGATTAAGTGACAACTCAAAGCTACTAGACCTTCACGGATATGCATTTATGCGGTATTAAGGAGGCAAGTTGAAATTTGCACTATGTGGCCACAATCTGCCCTTTAGAAAACATATCATACAACCTTTTCTCTCTCATGAAAGCAGAGATAATCTTCTTGAATTGGCTCTCGATGTTGTGGTTAACAATGGAAACTGGGTAGGGCACATGAAAGTTTCTAGTTTCTACATCATTCCATATCATAAGAATGACCTATGTCTTATAAACTTGTTATGCTTCCTAAAATTATTCATGGTTTTTATTTGACAGGTATTTTTCCTATGCTTATTAGCAGGATGCAGCATCACCTGGTTTAACACTGTGTGTTTCGTTCTCTGCATTAAAAACTTCCCAGCAAATCGATCTCTTGCACTCTCCCTTACAGTCAGCTTCAACGGCGTAAGTGCTGCGTTATACACCCTAGCAGCTAACTCAATCAACCCATCTTCACATGCTGTGTACCTTTTCTTGAATGCCTTCATCCCCCTCTTGACTTCCCTTGCTGCCTTAATTCCAATATTAAGGCAACCGGAAATTGAACCTCTCCCTCCTGATGCTGTTCAAAGGGACTCCTTTATATTCTTTATCCTCAACTTCTTGGCAGTCATTACTGGCTTTTACCTCCTCTTCCTTACCTCAGTAACAAATGGTATAACATCTTCACGTCTTCTCTTTGGTGGGGCGGTTTTCCTGCTTTTCTTCCCTTTGTGCATTCCTGGCATTGTATATGCTCGAGAGTGGTTCGAACAGATTCATTCAAGCTTACAGATTGATGGGTCGGGTTTCATTCTTGTTGATGATGATGATCTCGAGCTTCATAAAATATCAACACGAGAGGGTAGCTATACTAGTAGCGCCATGTCTTTGCTCGGGAGTTGGATTGAAAATCGTAATGAATCTACTTATAACTTAACTGAGCTTAATGCAGGAAAGAGTGATGTCTACTGTGGAGCAGTGTTCGAAAAGGATCAATTAGTGATGCTTGGGGAAGAGCATCGAGCTTCAGTTCTAGTCCGTAGGATGGATTTTTGGCTCTACTATATTGCTTATTTTTGTGGAGGAACAATTGGATTGGTTTATAGTAATAATCTAGGACAGATTGCTCAATCGCTTGGGCAGAGCACCAGCACCACGACTCTTATAACTCTCTATTCGTCTTTCTCCTTCTTTGGCCGCTTACTCTCAGCCGTTCCAGATTACATTCGTGCGTAAGTAGTTGATCTTTCTGAATGACAATATTCTCGTACAAGCATGCATTCTCTGAATCTAATAGTTGATTCTAATGATAAGTATGTATAAACTGCCCCATGAAGTGAAAGAGAAGAGTTGGGTTCGTAATGTTAGATATATAGAGGTTGGATGCAAAAATGCAATATCTAGTACCAATTTTATTTTCTTGGTGTTCTTAAGCTTCAAGGCTGCAATCTCAGTAGTGATCCTAGACATAGATTATTTCAGTTTGATAGTATTTTATTTGATGGCTGCCGAGATCATAACAAATAAAAATGCTTTTTGAGGGGATTCAGTTTAATTCACCCCTGCGCTTAAAGAATCAGTTGTCCTCTTCGTCTTTCTCTCTCCCCTACTCTTTTTGATATGTTTATTCTTCTGACCTTCTCACCTCCATTCAAAGGTGTGAATGTGAAATTCTAAATCATACCATCTGTACTAGTGATGCACACTTATAGTAAAAAAACTAATATGGACCCGGTGCACACTAATTTAGTGTGCACCTTATCCATCTCACGTGAGTTTTAATGATTACAACTTTCCGTTTTTGCCGCGTTCAGTCTTCCCCTATTTTCTCTCTCCTGATAACTTCTCTCTCCTCTGATAACTTCACTCTCCTGATAGTGTATTTTTGAAACAATATAGTGTATTTTGAAATGATATAGTGTACTTTAAAATGATATAGTGTATTTTAAAATGATAGTGTTTTACTGAGTTTTTTGGCATGATAGTGTTGCATGTTATAGTGTATATTGACATGATATAGTGTATTTTGAAATGATATAATGTATTTTAAAATGATAGTGTTTTGCATGAGTTTTTTGGCATGATAGTGTTGCATGTTATAGTGTATTTTGAAATGAAATAGTGTACTTTAAAATGATATAGTGTATTTTAAAATGATAGTGTTTTACTGAGTTTTTTGGCATGATAGTGTTGCATGTTATAGTGTATATTGACATTATATAGTGTATTTTGAAATGATATAGTGTATTTTGAAATGATATAGTGTATTTTGACATGATTGTGTTTTGCTGTGTTTTTTGACATGATAGTGTTGCATGATATAGTGTGTTTTGACATGATATAATGTATTTTAAAATGTTATAGTGTAGTTTATTTGTATATTACACAAAATTATCATAATCGATCGTTATAGTGTTTGATATGATAGTGTATTTTGACATGACATAGTGTGTTTTAAAATGATATAGTGTATGTTTGTTTTGAACAACTGTTTTTGTTAAAATTTTAGAGCGAGAGAATCTTATTGAAGAGAGAGAAAATCGAGCGGATTTTGGAAAGCGGGAGTGACTAGTTTGTAGTGGGGCACGTGTCTAGGCCTGGTCCACACTATTTTTAATGTGAACCGGGTCCACGCAAGACGAATTGTACTTATAGTAGTTAATTTTCTTTCCTTTTTCACCAATTTCATAAAATTAGAAAGTTCAGTTTTTTTTTTTTTATGGCTGAAGTAGACTGTGATCTAATTGTTTTGTTTATTTAGTTAACTGTTTGCCTTCTAATAAGATGCATACACGTTACATGAAATGTTTTAGAAGTTATCTGATTTGGAGTCAAAATCAACTTTTGAACAGGAAAGTGTACTTTGCAAGAACAGGATGGCTAGCTATTGCACTTGCACCAACCCCCATTGCGTTCTTATTGCTTACAGGATCAGGGAGTGCACTGACACTCCAAGCAGGAACAGCACTGATTGGCCTTAGCTCTGGCTTCATATTTGCAGCAGCTGTTTCCGTCACATCTGAGCTTTTCGGCCCTTTAAGTGTAGGGGTCAACCACAATATCCTGATCACCAACATCCCCATTGGTTCGCTAGTTTATGGTTTCCTAGCAGCCTCAGTCTATGATTCCAATGCTGGACACACATCTCAGGGGATCTCGATGGTTACTGATAAAATAATTTGTATGGGGAGGCACTGCTATCTTTGGACCTTCTTTTTGGTGGGGATGTATCTCGGTTGTTGGGCTCTTTTCATGTTTGCTCTTGTTCTTGAGAACTAGGCATGCTTATGAACGGTTTGAACGTGATCGAATTTCTGCCCTACTCGATTAAGGGAGCGACAGTGTGTTTGGATGTGCTCTATATTGTACAGAAAGGACAAATAGTAGATATCCGACAAAAAGAAAAAAGAAATTACAATGATGGAAACCTGGAAATCAGAACTTATATTGAGCTACATATATCCATATTGAGAATGTCACTTGCTAATCTGTACTTACTGCCTTAATGTTCAGGATATATAAACACATATAATTATGCTAGACTTGTTGCAAGGGTTTAACATATGGTGAATCATGTCTCTGATTTTTGAAGTGATCATTGTACAACAATGGTGATTTAGTTTCCGATCTCTTGTGAACACGTTCGGCTATGAAATTTTTTGTTTGTTTGATTACTCTTTCTTAGAATGCGATCTGCTTTCATTTGTATATGCTTATATCTTGATTCTCATCATTTTGTGTTTGATTTGATCAACTGTAATTTTATCTGCTGCTGAGATATGTTAACACAGATTCGAGCTCCTACACTTTGCACATTTCTAGTCCCAGAGTGACATTTATGCCTGCAAGGCTGCAACTGATGGCAATCTTGTGTAGAATAGTGGTTAAAATGTCTATGTTTTTTTTTTTCTTATAATAATAATGATGAAAAAAAAAAGTCTCTGATCTTAAGCCTGCTGCTTGAGTTTTAGAAGGGAATGGATATTTGCTGCTCTAGAATCAGCAACTCTGGAGAACCAAACAAGTACTCGTATAAATTATGCATCACCCTTACAGGGAGGAAAACTTGTGCCCAAATAAACAAGAAAGAAAAAACAAGATTACTTTTATACTTTCAAGGATATCTACAAAATGTCTCATTTTTTACACAAAGGAACAACCTTTCATATGCTAGGGCCATTTTGTGTGCAGTGAACATAGACTGTGCATAGTCCTTGCAAGCTTTCCCTCTTTGAGCTAACCTTTTGGGACCTTCTTCAGCTACTTCTTCCAATGTATCCACCAACGAGTCCACATTTGGAGCAAACATGAACCCGAATTCTTCTTCCACCATTATGGTCCCCTTAATACTTGGGAACCTTGAGGCCATCACCGGGGTTCCACTTAACATCGCCTCCATAAGTGTGAGATCGAGGCCTTGTGGTCTTAGGGTCGGGTTTAGGAATATGTCGATCGCATTGTAGAAGGCTCCTAGCTCGGATGGCTTCATGGATCCCAAAACTAGTATTTGGGGACCTAGTTCCCTATATCGGTTCTCCCATGGACCGGACCCAGCCACGACCAGATACACATTTGGATGGTCCTTTACAAACTTAGAGAATGCCCTATGAACCAAGGGGTGCCCTTTGTCCTTCACCAATCTTCCTGCCACACCTATGACTAAGGTAGCACTTTTAGGCACACCAACTTTAGACCTAAAATCTTGGCCTATTCTAACATCTTCCCTGAAGTCACTTTCATTTACGCCATTGATAATAACATGTACCCTCTTAGATGGTATTTGGTACACATCTCTTAGCATCTCGCCAACACTATCACTAATAGCAACATGATGTTTATAATTGTGAAAAAACCTTATTTCAGTGAGTACTTTAGGGACTACACCTTGAATACTTTGGTTAAAACCAGGGGACATAGGCTCATCTGGTTGCCTAGCCAAGTCTTGGTATATACTTGATTGCAAGCTTTCAAGAGCATTGCCATGCCATGTAACCACAAGGTTGGTTAGGTGGCGCGCCAGCCCATGAGGAAGTGCCACGCTTTCTGTGTGGATCACGTCAAATGCTTCCCGTTGGTTTTCCTCAGTAAACTGGTCCCATGCCTTGTTGTATCGCCATGTCCCTGGCTCGCCCTCGTGGCAATGTATGATCGGATTGGTCCGCGATGATGAGCTTGGGCTTAGGACCCCCCTTTCCCCATATGGGGATGTAAAGACATGGATCCTATGCCCACGGTTGGCTAAGGCAGTGTAAAGTGTGTAGGCATGGCGTTCCATGCCCCCTGGTATGGATCCCACGGGCCACTTTCTCGAAAAGACCGCGATCTTAAGGGGAACAGGTCCACGTTCCGCGAAGGATAGGTGATTCCATGCAAAGCTGGCGACTCGCAAGTCGCCTGCCCATGACTTGGTTCTTATAGTGGTGGAGAAGGGGGGAAAGCATAGGGAGGAAGGGTTGCTTTGAAGGAGGAAAAGAGCTGGTATAGTGAAAAGAACAATGAAGAAAAGAGTGATGCAGAGTTTGTAATTAGAGGTTGAAGAAACAGGTGATTTTCTTAGTTTGTTGTACATATTTGAGGCCATTTGGTGTAGAGGCAAATTAGTAGAAAGAAAAGGGTGGGGGGTAGAATCAAGAATGGTTTTTAGGCATATGAATGTATTGAAACACAATAACTAGAAATTCCTAACTACTAGAAAAAAAAAACATAAACTGAAAAAAGTTAGGCTAAAAATAAGTTAAAGACTTGGAAGTATTGGGCGGCAAGCACGCACTAGGCATTAGGCAAGTGCTCTTTGTTGGGGAAGTGTTGGACTTTCAACGTGAGGTAGTGCCTTTCTCACGCTTCTTTTGTGGGAAATTGCCCAACTTTTCCATCTTCGTAAGCAATATTTACAATTTGTTATTAATTAATTCAAATTTGGTCAAATATTTTGGTAGTATGTTACTCATGATATGTTGTGTGCAAATGAGATGAATGTAAATTCATTCTACAAGGAGAGATAATTATAATAAAAAAGATGCCCTTGGGGCTTAAATCAAGAGTGGTGCCTTGTTTTTGAAGTGAGTTGTCATTCTTGAATTGTGTGTACTAGGATTTACTACTATATAGAAGCATCAAGAGTTCAATTATATACTTCAAGATTATATATTTATATAGTTATATTTGATCATCTGATATACAAGCTAAGGTTAATTAAATGGAAATTGATCATCTGATATACAAGCTAAGGTTAATTAAATGGGAACTATACAACTAATCGATTTTTTTTTTCACCCACTCCCACCTTATTCACCATTGATGTATATTGTATATCAATAAAAAGAAGTTAACTTTAAAAAAAGTTAATATATATTTTGTAAATATACATTGATCGAGATAGATTCAACAACACCTTAACAATATTGTACTAATAATTTTTTTTAGTTAAAATTAATGGTGAAAACTTTGATCATAGAGTCAAACTATATAAACTATAAATCAAAGTAAAAGGAGTATTACTCTATCTAGAGTTTGCACACTCGGACCATTGGGTCTCATGCAATTGTGGATCGAGTAAAGAAAAGTCCTACCAAAAGTCATGTTGTGTTGTGTCATGCTAGAAAAGTTTGATTTTTGTGGCTTAACTTTTTCTATACCATTGTAGTTTTTATAAAGGAAATTTTGGTTTCAACTACCTTTATGTCATATTTTTGAAATAACTACCTTTCTTAATTGGTTTCTAATAATTGAACTACCTTTCTTGTACCAAATTATTGGTTTTGCTTCCTCTAAATAGATTCAATCCATCTTTCTATTAAGTGGACCTACTCCCCCCCAAAAAAAATTGCTTACATTTCTCCTTCGATTACCAATGAAGTATGCAAAGATGATTAAAGCTTTCGTGAGTGGTTATCTTTGGATCTCTCGGCAGAGGAATCCTTTTCCGAATCTTTCACCATTGTGACCCCCCTGGATTTTTTTCGCATATTATCCCTTTCTTCCAATTTGCCAATCATTCCCCAAATCAATCTTCGGAATGTTGAATTGGGGGTTTAGGGTAATTATTCATTGCAATTTTAAGAAGGCCTATTGCCAATTTCATCAACTCAAAGTAAATTTATAATTTCAACTTCAAAAACTAGGGCGCTTACCAAATCAGAGGTTTTTCATATTTGCGAATTCTTTGATAGTGGAATTCCAATATTGCAATGAATAAAAAATAATAAAGCTTCAATTTTGTTCAACCATCATTTATTTATGCACTCCCATCACCAATTATAGCCCAAATTTCACAATGATCCCAACAGAACAATCCCTATTTTCGTATGAATCATACTTAACAAAATTAAAACAACTGAAGATAAGTTAAAGGAAATTTGAAAAAAATGATGTTTCAAGAAGGAAGAATAATATTAGAATTAAGTAGAACGGTATGAGAGAATTGCCAAGGAAATGTGAAAAATGTCATAAGTGGACTCCACATAACGGATCTATGGGCGGACGGTGTTAAAGGGTAGCAAAACCAATAGTATAGGAACTTAAAAGTAGACGTGGCAATCGGATCGGTTGGATCGGATTCGGACCAGGACCAATTCGAGATCGGGCCATTTTCGGATCAATTTACATTTCGATCGGATTCGGACCGGACCGAACCAATTCGGATTCGTACATCGTTCGGACTATTGTATTTCGGATCGGACCGGATTTCGGATTATGTTTCGGATCATCATCGGATCGGGATGCTTTTCGGATCGAACGGTTGTGGATCGGATGGTGGATTGTCTCATCTTTATTATGTATGGAGTTGTTACTCCTTTGGTCTCGATGGTTTTCTTTAACTATTAGCGTTTGTTATGTATATATGGAGTGCTTTACTCTTTGTGCTTTCTAAAGGTATACATAACTAATTTGCATAGTCGAAATTGTGCCACGTAGTATTTGTGAAAATCTTTTTTTCTAACCGGGCCACTTTGGGTACTTCGCATCAAAGCCTTGATGGAAGCCAATAATTTCGGATTGCATTGGGATAGGGTTACCTTCGGATCAGATTGATTTCGTATCAGGCAAGATCATATCGGATTATTCGGATTTCGAATGAGTTTCAGATCAATATTATTTCGGACCGGGTTCGGACCGGTCCGAATCATTTCGGATTCGGATCAAGGTTCGGACCCCAGATCGGACTACGGATCGGATATTTCGGACCGGATTATCGGACCGAGACCAACTTTGCTAGGTCTACTTAAAAGGTAGTTAAATTAAAGAAATATTAGAAAAGTGTAGTTATTTTAAAAATGGGATATAAGAAAGGTAGTAAAATTCAAAAAATCCTTTATAAATCAATAATTGATACAACATGAATTAATCTAAAACTAATACTTTCACATCACAACTCTACAATTTTAACAAAGTTATAGTCAAATTATTATATGTTTTAAAGGTTAAAGCCAAATGTGGCTTGTATTTGGGGATGGAGGATCAGAGTCTTATTAGGGACCAAGTGTAATTCATAACAAAAAGAAAAATATTTTTATATGGAGAGAGTAGCTCTGTTTAATGTTTCATTCTCTTAAAACAAGCCCAAAGTAGAAGGGAAAACAAGCAATGTTTTTTTTATAAGATTATTTTATGGTGTACTCGATACCTTTTTATTTAGACTTGGAAATCTTTGACTCGACTTGAAAACCAACCTAGTAATTGGATTTTGAGCAACAAATTACAAAGCAAAATACAAAAATGACTGAATTTAAAAACACTAAGGGTGTGTTCTTTTTACCTGAACTTATCTGACCTGAACTTATTAGACCTGATTGACCCTTATTGGAACTTATTCATGAGTGTTGTGTTAGACCTGATCAAACCTAATCAGACCTGATCAGAACTTATTAGACCTGAAACTTATTTTTTTAAGGTGAAGAGAACACACCCTAAGAATAAACAAGTCAATTTAGATTGACATGTTGGATTGAGTAACCGAAAAATTGAACATTATTGGTCATATTATGAATTCAGCAGTAGAAAAGACACAACTTTAAAGTTACTCAGCTTGAAATTGATGCGATCAATTGTATTGCTAGATTTGCATCCCTAAATTACTAATACGTTTTAATTATCAAAAAAAAAATTTACTAATACATTCCGGAAAAAGTGGTCTACTACTTTAGCAGTTATTGGGAATATATTTCTTTATGCATTAATTTCTTGATCTTTAAGAAAATTGGCTCTTAGCATTGCTTATGGCTTTTGATATGTTTTTATTCAAGCGCACCATAAAGCTAGATGACTTGGTTTTAATCACATTAAGAGAGCTTATATATTAAGGTAGCAGTTATGGTCAATAATGTCAATGTGAACCCTTACCCTGCATTGTTAATCGGGATGTGATAAGCTCGTTGGTCATCATATTTAAAGTTTAAACAAATAATTAATTTGTTCATATATGATTGACAATGCATTTTCTGTAACACAGGCCACACGGAAAGCAATCCGTGTGGCTACGCGCGTCACAAGCAAGCAAACGAAGTGTTTGTTATTGTAGCTCCTCCATCTTCCTTCCTCACTCTTCGCTTCTTTCCTCGCTCCTCTTATTGCTTCCTCTCTCTCAGTACCTTTGTCTAAGAATGCCGTGAAAACCAGGGAGATGAGATATGTAGCAGAGAATTCCGACATCTGGTTCTTCCATAGTCTTTAATGGAGCTTTAACAATGGCGTCGGGTATGATTTCACACCCCTTCCAACGACAAGATTCTTAGGTCCGCCATGAATCGTGCTTGCCTTTTGCCGCCGCCGCCAATCTTCTCATGGTTTCACATCTTCCTCTCTTACTTCTCCCTTTTTACAACATTCGTTACTTCTTTTCCAACTCTTTTTCGATTGTTCTCCACTTCAGTATGTAGATTTTAATTTTTGAATTTCAGTGATAGTTGTTGTCTGTTTGTTTGTGAGGTTGAATTATATGTATCATCAATTGAAGCTTTTCAATTTGATTTATGTCAATGATTAGATTAGAATTTAGAGATCAATATTTGATATAGATAAATTTTATTAGAAATGCATTGCTATGATATAATTGATACGGAAAATACTAATTTAAGTTTTGATTTATTTATAAAGTGCAAGAGAGAGAGAGAAAGTGGTGTTGTGGTGGTGATGGGGAGGGCGTGGTGGTTCCATGGTTTGATCAAAGAGAGGGAGGAGATTGAGAAATGGTTTGGTGTTTGTATAAAGTAACCCTTATAATTACAAAAAGTAACTCATACTTTTAGTAAAAAGTAACCCCTCAACATTACAAAAAAGTAACCCTTAGTATGTTATACTCCGTATTTTTAGTAGTTAATATTTATATTTTTTAGAAAAGTTTTGGTTATTAAAAGTGTTGTTATTACTAAAAAGGCTTTTAAAATAGGCTTTTATAAAAGACTTTGGGTGTTTAAAATAAATTCTAGCCCAATTTGGATTTTGGGCCTAGGTTTACTAATTTTAAAATCCAAGTATTTTGTTTAAAGGAAATTGAAAAAGATTTTAAAAAAAAAAAAAAAAAAAAAAAAAACAAATTTTGCGGTGGAACTCACCGCCAAGTGGGTAAGTTTTTGGTTTTTTTTTTTCTCATTTTTATCTTTTTCATCATATAAGATTCCGAATATTTATCTTAGGGGATAATTTATATTTGTCCCCGGTCCTAGTTAGATGATCGTAAAAAGTAGTTGGATCTTAGCTAATTTTGTTTATCTTTTCTCAAAAACCCATCTTTTAGTTTCCTAGTCCTAAGACGACTCTACCCGTTCAACTAGTATAAATAGGGGTCTCCACCCATCATATTCTTCACACCAAATTTGAGAAATACATCTATTTTCTCATGTTTAAACTCACTCTCTCTTTTAGCCTACCCTTTCTCTTCTCCCTAGTAGTTATTAATTTTTAAGGTGCGTGTATATGTAGATCTTTAATAATTATTTTTGCAACCTTAGTATCATGTTTTTAGGAAAATATTTTGGATTGAAGTCATGTTTTTATAAGTTTTATTATGAACTACATGTGTTTTGTATGAACATGTTTGAATGTTTATTAATTTTATTATGCACTTGAATTATGTCTTTAGTTCAATATTATTATAAAGTCTCGATCTTTGAATCTCGTATTCATATAATCTACAAGGCCCACTACAAAAATTAGAGCATTATAGAAACAAATTATGGCAACGAATTTTTGAATTGTTGATAGATAGCAACATATTTTTTTTTTGCCTATTATAAAGTGACATTTTTTACTCTGATTTTTCAACAAATAAAAGCAACATATTTTTGATTTGTTGCTATTGGAAACTAGTTGTTTTACTATTTGTTGCTAGATAGCATCATATTTTCGCTTTGTTGCCATTTAACAACAAACTACGACAACAAATATTTGGCTTGTTGTCATTAGAAACAATTAATTTTACTATTTGTTGCTAGGTGGCATCATATTTGCGATTTGTTGCCATTTAGCAACAAATTACGACAACGAACTTTGGTTATGTTGACATTAGGAACAATTAATTTTACTAATTGTTACTAGATGGCATCATATTTCCAATTTGTTGCCATTTAGCAACAAATTACGACAACCAATATTTCATTCGTTGACATTAGAAACAATTAATTTTATGAATCGTTGATAGATGACATCATATTTTAAATTTGTGCCATTTAGAAACAAATATGGAAATAGATATTTGATTTGTTGTCGTTGGAAACAATTTATTTTATTATTTGTTACTGAAGTAACATCAGATTTTTCCACATTTGTGTCCCACATCGAAGAAAGATTAGCCAAACTACCACCTTATATGTTAAGAAGTTTCATACACTATTATCAATTTCTATTAGTATCATTATGCAAATATCATTCAGATTATAAGTGTACTGACTCTCATTCTCTTTATTGTAAACGTGTTTATCAAATTATCAAACAACTAACAAAAAACATGAGGTTAATCTACGTCGTATGAATAGTGCATTAGTCAAAGTGTAACTATGTAACAATTAAAAGTTTGTTTCTATTTTTAGCAACCAATGTCAATAATTTGTTGCTAATTTCTAGCATCAAAATACTAATAATTTGTTGCGATATTAGCAACAATCATTTATAACTCGTCACTAGAGTTGACAACAAATGCACCACATATAGCAACCAACATGGCAACAATATTTTCATGGATGCGATGTGGCAACGAAAATGTTTCAGATTTTGTAGCTAAAATCATATGGCAACAAGCCTTTTAGCAACAACTATTTTTTGTTCCAATTTGTTGCTAACTCGAGTTAGCAACATATTTCTTGATGAATAGCAACTTTCACTGTTGCTAAATTGATTTATTTTTAGTAGTTAATATTTATATTTTTTAGAAAAGTTTTGGTTATTAAAAAGGTTCTTATTTACTAAAAAGGCTTTTAGAATAAGCTTTTATAAAAGATTTTGGGTGTTTAAAATAAATTCTAGCCCAATTTGGATTTTGGGCCTAGGTTTACTAATTCTAAAATCCAAGTATTTTGTTTAAAGGAAATTGAAAAAGATTTACAAAAAAAAAAAAAAAAAAAATTTTGCGGCGGAACTCACGGGTAAGTTTTGGTTTTTTTTTTTCTCATTTTTATCTTTTTCTTCATATAAGATTCTAGATTATTTATCTTAGGGGATTATTTATATTTATCCCCTGTCCTAGTTAGATGATCGTAAAAAGTAGTTGGATCTTAGCTAATTTTGTTTATCTTTTATCAAAAATCCATTTTTTAGTTTCCTAGTCCTAGTACGACTCTACCTGTCCAACTAGTATAAATAGGGGTCTCCACCCATCATATTCTTCACACCAAATTTGAGAAATACATCTCTTTTCTCATTTTTAAACTATCTCTCTCTTTTAGCCTACCCTTTCTCTTCTCCCTAGTAGTTATTAATTTTTAAGGTGCGTGTATATGTAGATCTTTAATAATTATTTTTGCAACCTTAGTATCATGTTTTTAGGAAAATATTTTGGATTGAAGTCATGTTTTTATAAGTTTTATTATGAACTACATGTGTTTTGTATGAACATGTTTGAATGTTTATTAATTTTATTATGCACTTAAATTATGTCTTCAACTCAATATTATTATAAAGTTTGATCTTTGAATCCGTATTCATATAATTTATAAGGAGTTTGATATTTAAATGCATGTTGAAATATTTAAAAAGGAGTGTTTTGGAATTATTATTATTTTTCAAAAGTCACCTCTTAAGCAACTTATTTTATTTATGCCTTTATATGGCTAAATTTATAAGTAGTTGATGATATGGGTTTATAGAGAGTTTTAGGTGCATTTAGGTTGCATTTCTAGTTCATATTAGAGCATTTAGGTGCATATTTGCATGATTTACTCAAGTTTTACTCTACTACTCCCCGTTGCGTGTTTCGATGATTTTCAGGTTATTTTGATGCAAATTGATTATGATTATCTAAGATCAAGCCTTTTAATCATTGAGGATGGAGATAGCTTGCACAAGGATCACAATGCATCCGTTTGGGACAATTTCGAGTTGGAATGAAGCAAAGAGTTAGTGAAAGAAGTGCCAAAACTGACACTTGTTTACCATTTTGATCATAACTTTTGATAAAAAATTGATAATCAAGAAATTCCAGTTGGGTTGGAAACTAGACTTTATGGGCTTTCCAATGATAGGTCACACGCCCCAAACAGACATCTGGTTTGAGAGATACAGCCTTCGCAAGTTGATGCAAAGTAGCAGTTTCTCGCCCGATAGGATCGGGCGGCTTAGCCTGATCGGGCCCGAGAACAAATTCATCTGGCGGCGTTCTAGAGTTCAAAACAAGCGGAAAGAATCCCGCCCCGATGGGATCGGGCGGCATGGCCCGACAAAGACGGGCGGTGTCCATTTTTGGAGTTCTTCTGGTTGCGTTGAGCCCGATCTCATCGGGCGGACTTGGCCCGATCGGGCGATTGTCCCGGCACGCTCATTTAATGAGTTTCGGGCTACTTATTATAAATAGAAAAATCAGAACATCTTTTATTCATCTTGGTTTTTAGTCTTTATTCTCTCAAGAACCCTAGTTTTTATTACTTTTCATTGTGGATTCAAGACCAAACTTTTGGATTATTCGCAAGTTCAATATAGTTCTTTAATTTGGTAATCTTCTTCCTTGTTTTCTCCATTATTGTTCGCTTCCCTCTATTATTGATTAGAGTAACTTCTTAGTTATTTGCAATAGTTCAAAGTATGGATTTTTATATGGAATTTGTTATTGGATTGTCAAACATGAGTGAGTAGTTTTATTTCTAGGATTGTGGGGATCTATGTATGCAATGAGGGATTAATAGATTAATATAATTACCCTTTATTTCAATTGTTTCCTGTGATTGAATCGTTCATGCTAGATTTATGAATTAGGCCCGATTTGTATTTCTATTATCGCAATATTGAATCTACTTCGAGAGGAGAGATTTCGTATAGGCTTTCAATCATTAGGCATAGTGATCCTTGAACATGCGAGAGCGGCTAGGTGATCTTTGAGGGAGGTAATGTTCGAGAGAAATTACATGTGCCCTAGATAAATTGACTTATTGGGTAGTTATTATTCGTCTCTAATTTCCCGAATTGTATGCATAGTGATCCATAGTCCTAGTTCTTTATTAATTGATTCTTACCTTCATATTTAGTTCTATCATTTGCCTATTAGTTTAGTCACACACCCATTTTCAACTGATTTAGTTAGTATAATATTAGAATTCAGATACAATAATATAACTTTCTCCCTGTGGATTCGATCCTGACTTCCCTGACTACTTGTTAGTGGACCTTAGGTTATTTTTGATAAGGTGATACGACTTTAGCCTGGTCAAATTTTGGCGCCGTTGCCGGGAGACGGCTTATTACTATTATATCTCGAACTGTTAATATTAGACTAATTGTGTGTTATATATATATATATATATATATATATATATATATATATATATATATATATATATATATATATATATATTTTTGTAAATATTTTTTTTAAAATTTTTGTTATTTGAATGACGTCTATCTTTTTTCCCCAATTTGAACATGAAGTGTTTTGGAGATATAAGCTTAGATTTGAGAACTTTCTTGGTCCCGACCATTTATTTGAACAATGGGAAATTGGTTTAGTGATCTATGAGGGTTTGAATGATGATACGAGGGTAGTTGTAGATTCCATGAGTGATGGTAAATTCATGGATATGACACCTGAAGTGGGTTGTAATTTGTTTGAGCAATTAGCTAGGGAAACCTTTGAGTGGGAGATGACAAGATATGTTACTCCAGCTCTAGAAAATTCATCTATCTATGATTCTCAAACTCTTACCTCTCCATCTGATTTTTGTTCTTGTTGTCACTCTTATGATCATGATATTTCTCTTTGTCCACATAATGAGTCATATATGCATGTCAATAACCCTATCCCTGAGTTTAATTTGTCTAATGCTCCATCTGAATCTGATAATCTCAAAGATTTTCTTTATGATTTCATGAATGAATTAAATAAGGTTCAGGAGGATTACATGTTGCAACTAGCAAAAATTGCAGAAAGTCAAAGATCAATAGCATCTAGACTAAAAAATATTAGCCAACCTATTGAGCAACATTTGTATTATGATGATGTGTTGGTTGAGAATGCTAGTTCATTAGAAGAAGGTTATCATTTGACTCTTGGTGGTAGTTTAAATAAGGAAAAGATGGATATAATGGATGTTTTTGAGGAGGAAAAATCATTAGTTATAGAATCAATGATTGAAAAACCATTGGTTATTGAACTTTTAAATGAAAACTCCTTTGTTGACAAGCTTATTGATGAGAGTGAAGTTTTAGGTAAAGAGTTTGAATATGTTGAAAGCATACAAAAAATTCGATGTTGAGCCTAACCTGCATAGCACTCATATCTCGTTTTCACGGAAGCTTGATCTTGTACCTTCATCCCCTGTATTATATCCTCCTTGTTTTCTTAAAGATCTATTGTCGCATGATAATTTTGACCAAGTAAATATTCACGTTCATCCCTGTGAAACCCGAGGAATGGCAAGATAGTTGTACATTTTTTTTCTTTTCTTATGATTCTTTGTCTTGTGGTACCTCTAACCCCCTAGTAGTGAATATAATTATGCTTGCTGTCAAGCCATATCGAGTGTTCAATAACACGTTTGCAGGGGAATTTGATAAGTTACTGAAGGCATTGGATTCTTCATAATGTAAAATGTATTTCGGGTCGTGCAGACCCTAAAAAACCAACGCTTATCGGGAGGCAACCCGACTTTCTAACCTTTAGATGTTATCTTTATTTCTACTTTATGACTACTTTGCTAATGTGTGTTCCAGTGGCGTGCTCTTGGTTGTGGTGGAAGTGTCAATACTATTTAGCACACTCTATGTTCATTGCCCACCTTTTCTGTGAGTTGTCCCCTTCCCTTTTTTTTTTTTTTTTTTGCTTCGTTGTTCTTCTTGGTGTTCACATTGAGGACAATGTAACGTTCGGCTTGGGGAAGGATGTCACTTCGTGCATGTTAGATGCATACTAGTTTAGATTTATTGCTTTAGTAGGATTGTTACATGGTTTGTACCACTCATTAGGGGTGGGAGTTTACATGTAACGAAAAAAAAATGTATCGCTTTCTTAGTTGCATTAGAATTATTATTATATTTTTCATTTTTCCATATTAGATTTCATATCATTTTAGTTTGCGTCTATGGGACTATTGCTAGCACTTTTTGAGAACCTTGTTGATATTTCACTACACTTCCTAAGCGTCATTCATTTTGTTCATGATTCTTCATAGCACCATTGTTTTGCAATTGATCGTTTGTGGTAAGATTGTTTGATCTCTCTCGGCTCGATTTAACTTTACTATGCGGACACCCTAATCCAAGTGAGCTTCTGTGCCTATAAACTGACGTCTCTGTGTCAGTTATGTTCTTTCATGTGTGATTAGTTCCTTAGTTGTCACATTGATCTTGACTTTGACTTGGTACTCATTGATATTTGATAGTGCGTACATTTTGATATGATTGAGGTGTTTCATTTCATGATCTTAGCTCTAGAGTTATTCTTTTTTTCATATTATCCTTTCTCTAGCCCCGTTGAGCTTTCCTAACTATGTTTGATTATTTACCTATATTACAAGCCATTGGTCTCATTTGATTCTTGTCCTAAGCCTAGCTTGGGGAGCGAGTATTAGTTTTGGTTTGGTTTGTATTGAATTGAAGTGCTCTATTTCTGGTTTAGATGGATGGAAAATACGTTTAGTGAGCTTTAAAATTGAATTGAAAGTTCGAAAAAAAAAACAAAAAGAAAAAAAAAGTGAAAAATGAAATGAAAAAGAAGTGAAAAAAAAGAGATGAGAATAAAGTAAAATAAAAAGGGTTATTATTGAATTTCTTGAATAGAAAAAGTGTTGGTTATATTTTTTAGAGTTTGTTGGTTGTTGCGTGGAGTTGTTGTGACTTTTCATGGTCATGTTTTCAGTTATATGATGCTCCCCTCATTGGTTTTTCCACCACAATTCCCAAATTATTCTCCATACCTTTAACCTCAGCCCCATTACAACCCTTAAAAGTCCTCTTGATCATTGTGTATTGTATTGTTGAGTATTAAGTGAGTCAAAAAGTCAAAGTTAAAGAGTACATGTTTCATCTGAGTCGACTTGATTTAGGTTGAGTGTCATCATTTATCCTTTAAACACATGAGAGATTTGAGCGCACATAACTATAGTGAGGTCTGTCAGGTTTGGTTAAATCCAGCTTGGGAGAGATGGTAAGTGGTATGATTAGAGAGTCGATTGCGATACATGACATGCTATGAGGCCTTGTTCGAGATAGTTTCGATTCTTGGTTTGTGTAATGATTATATCTCTCGTGTTTTCGGTTGAGTGTTTGGCCATATTCTAGTACCTTATTGTAGGTTGTATTTCTTTTCTAATGTATATGTCTTATTGCTTGAGGACAAGCAAAGGTATAGCTTGGGGGGAGTTTGATGATATGGTTTTATAGAGAGTTTTAGGTGCATTTAGGTTGCATTTCTAGTTCATATTAGAGCATTTAGGTGCATATTTGCATGATTTACTCAAGATTTACTCTACTACTCCCCGTTTGCGTGTTTCGATGATTTTCAGGTTATTTTGATGCAAATTGATTATGATTATCTAAGATCAAGCCTTTTAATCATTGAGGATGGAGATAGCTTGCACAAGGATCACAATGCATCCGTTTGGGACAATTTCGAGTTGGAATGAAGCAAAGAGTTAGTGAAAGAAGTGCCAAAACTGACACTTATTTACCATTTTGATCATAACTTTTGATACAAAATTGATAATCAAAAAATTCCAGTTGGGTTGGAAACTAGACTTTAAGGGCTTTCCAATGATAGGTCACACACCCCAAACGGACATCTGGTTTGTGAGATACAGCCTTCGCAAGTTGACGCAAAGTAGCAGTTTTCTCGCCCGATAGGATCGGGCGGCTTAGCCCGATCGGGCCCGAGAACAAATTCATCTGGCGGCGTTCTAGAGTTCAAAACAAGCGGAAAAATCCCGCCCCGATGGGATCGGGTGGCATGGCCCGACAAAGATCGGGCGGTGTCCATTTTTGGAGTTCTTCTGCTGCGTTGAGCCCGATCTCATCGGGCAGACTTGGCCCGATCGGGCGATTGTCCCGGCGCGCTCATTTAATGAGTTTCGAGCTACTTAGTATAAATAGGAAAATCAGAACATCTTTTATTCATCTTGGTTTTTAGTCTTTATTCTCTCAAGAACCCTAGTTTTTATTACTTTTCATTGTGGATTCAAGACCAAACTTTTGGATTATTCGCAAGTTCAATATAGTTCTTTAATTTGGTAATCTTCTTCCTTGTTTTCTCCATTATTGTTCGCTTCCTCTATTATTGATTAGAGTAACTTCTTAGTTATTTGCAATAGTTCAAAGTATGGATTTTTATATGGAATTTGTTATTGGATTCTCAAACATGAGTGAGTAGTTTTATTTCTAGGATTGTGGGGATCTATGTATGCAATGAGGGATTAATAGATTAATATAATTACCCTTTATTTCAATTGTTTCCTCGTGATTGAATCGTTCATGCTAGATTTATGAATTAGGCCTCGATTTGTATTTCTATTATCGCAATATTGAATCTACTTCGAGAGGAGAGATTTCGTATAAGCTTTCAATCATTAGGCATAGTGATCCTTGACCATGCGAGAGCGGCTAGGTGATCTTTGAGGGAGGTAATGTTCGAGAGAAATTACATGTGCCCTAGATAAATTGACTTATTGGGTAGTTATTATTCGTCTCTGATTTCCCGAATTGTATGCATAGTGATCCATAGTCCTAGTTCTTTATTAATTGATTCTTACCTTCATATTTAGTTCTATCATTTGCCTATTAGTTTAGTCACACACCCATTTTCAACTGATTTAGTTAGTATAATATTAGAATTCAGATATAATAATATAACTTTCTCCCTGTGGATTCGATCCTGACTTCCCTGACTACTTGTTAGTGGACCTTAGGTTATTTTTGATAAGGTGATACGACTTTAGTCTTGTCAGTAGTACTATTCTTTTTAAAGGAAAAATTATTTCAGAAGGATTTTTATTAGATATATGATCTTTTATGATCGCAATAATAAAGAGGCAACGGCTTGTTATTTATTAGCAAGAACGGTAGCTATTAATATTATTTACCCAGACAGCGGCTTGTTATTTATTAGCAAGAACGGTAGCCATTATATTATTTACCCATGTACTCTTTGTATAAGTCATGTGGACAAGGTAGTAACCCCACGTAATAGACTTAGTAAGGAATACTAAACTTGGGGGGTGTGTGCACTGTGCACACTTTAGGAAAGGTACCTAGGCAAGGAAAATGAGTTTTTATTAAACTTATATACTTTATATTATACAAGTATTATCAAGTATCCATAAAGGTTTTTCGAAATTAAATATATCAAATATTAAATTAAATAAAGTGTTTAATATTCCGCATATACATGTACTCAGTATTTTTTACTGATACGCTTTTATTTGTTTTGTTTTATGGCTTTGTCCCCGTGATGACCCTATTTTGGCGAGCGGAATTTACAGGTTGATATGATGCATACTTCATATGGGGGGAGCTAGTGAGGAATAATAATTAGTCTAGGAGTTGTTATTTTATTTTCTATATTTCCATTGTTATAGTTGTACAACAAAGTTTATATCGATAAACAGAAGTTATTTCAGTTATTCCGCTGCATTAGTTTAAAGTTCAATTAGTAGTTAGTATTAAAGCCTTTAACGTTATCACGTGGCGGTAATACTCTCAAGTTTCTCAAGGAGTTTTATATTAAAATATGTTTTCCTAAAGAGAGAAATTTGGGGGTGTTACATTGTATTTGAAAAAGTAACCCCTAGTTTTAATAAAAGTAACCCATGTTACGTAAAGTAACCCCCGCATAAGTGTAAAGTAACCCTATAATAAATGTAAAAAAGTAACCCCTAGTTTGAGTAAAAGTAACCCCTTATAATTACAAAAGTAACCCCTATTTACCGTAGAAGTAACCCCTTATAATTACATTACGTAATATTAAGTAACCTCGTTATAAACATAAAAGTAACCCCCGGGCTAAATATTATGTAACCACATTATAAACATAAAAGTAAGGAAAAATTGACAATAGAGGTCTCAACTTTGGGTGATAATTTTTAAAAGGTCTGAACTATTGATTAACCTGTGTAGGTCCCAACTTTAGAGGGTCTTAACTTTTAGCGGGCCTTAGTGACTTGAAACCGGCTTAATAGATCATCACTTGTAAAACTTGGGTCACAAATGAAGGGTTAATTGAGGGAGGGAAGTAGGAACTAGGTGAGATTTTTAAAAAAAAATCGTCGGTTTTAAGTCACCGAGGCACGCTAAAAGTTAAGACCCCCTAAAGTTGGTACCTACACAAGTTAATCAATAGTTCAAATCTTTTAAAAGTTATCGCCCAAAGTTCAGACCTCTATTGTCAATTTTTCCTAAAAATAAACCCTAGTTTCAGTAAAAGTAACCTCTTATAATTACAAAAAGTAACCCCTAGTTTAGTAAAGTAATCTCTTATAATTACAAAAAGTAATCCCTTATAATTACAAAAAATAACCCCTAATTAATAAAAGTAACCCCTTATATTTACAAAAAGTAACCCATACTTTTAGTAAAAAGTAACCCCTCAACATTACAAAAAAGTAACCTTTGTATTTGACAAGTAACCCTTAGTTTCAATAAAAATAACCCCTGTTACAAAAAGTAACCGTTGCATAAGTATAAAGTAACCCTATAATAAATGTAAAAGTAACCCCTAGTTTCAGTAAAAGTAACTCCTTATAGTTACAAAAAAGTAACCCCTATTTACCGTAGAAGTAACCCCTTATAATTACAAAACGTAACCCATACTTTTAGTAAACCCCTTCACAATGCAAAACTGAACCCTTTCACAAACCGAAGTAACCCCCGCATACATGTAAAGTAACCCTACATACGTCGCCGGAGATTCGTCGATTATGAGATGATTAAGTCATCAATCTCACTATACTTCATGCAATACACTGAGATATGTGCTTTAAATCATGGGAGAGACAATAATTCAACCTTTTTCTCCCTTTATTTAGAGTGAAGATTGTGCAGCTGGGTCTACATTAAATTCTGCAGATTACTGTCAACAGAATACTAATAAGTCTTCAATCCCCGTAAATGACTCTATTTTGACTAGTGTGGGTACTGGATTTAGTAGCTATTCCAGTCCTAGATTTGAATCCGTAGCCTCGTCAGATAACAATATTGTAAGTAGTGAGTGTGCCTCTATTCACGACGATTCTCAAGTAGAATCATCTAGTAAGAGGAAGTGTTTTTAAGAAGGTGATGAAGTTGTTCCTCCTTTTGGGATTAGTGCTGAAAGTAAATGTTGTCAGCAGTGAGATTGATGACTTAATCAACTATACTCGAGGAAATGAGAAGAGAGAGAAAATAGGAAAAAATGGGAGAAATAAGAGGAGAGAGAATATGGGGAAATGAGAGGAGAGAGAAAATGAGGCAAAAAAAATGGGGAAATGAGAGGAGAGAGAAGATGGGGAAAATTGAGGGAGAGAAAAGAGCGGGAGACATGACAGAGAAGGGGGGCGCATGCTTTGAGCCTTGTAAATGGGCTGCGCCACACCATTAGTTGAAGGTGCTGGCCCCTTTATATAAAAGTTTGTGTATGACTATATGTAGTAGTAGATACGTGTCACCTACAAGTATTGCTTTCCCATTTAACATGAAATTAGTATGACCCTAAATAGTATGGGCCACGAACTCTTAGGTCATGTCATGTGTATTTGTCTATTTGCTAAGGTTGGTGTTGAGATTCTTCTAATCTAGTGAGGTAAGTATATGGTGTAATTAGAGATAATGAATGTTATTAAGTTCAACTAGAAGATAATCGCAGTTCAATTAGCTCAAGCTTGTACGTGCAACTAGTAGCAAACGCGGAGTATAGAGATTAAGGGAAAAGCAATGAGCATCTACAATAGAGTTCAACCCAACAGCTAAACTCACTCTTCTTTTAAGTAAGATCCCATACTTTTATTGCAATTTTCTTTTATTACTTTGGCAAAGTAAAGCCATTACATCATATCAAAACTTGATTGAATCCTTTCTTATGGGAAAAATATATATATATAAAATTGGTACCTTTTAAGAAATTATCCAAATGATTAATCGTGAACTCATCAGATTGAGGGGAACTTCGGTTTGTACCTAACGGTCTCTTCCAATAACAAAGTTCTTGAGAATAGTCCTCGCCAACAGAGTTCGAAGGGTTTGGGTAGATTATACAAATAATATATATGAACACTAGGAAATGCAATCTAAAAAGTGGGATATAATAGCCAATATTTTTTTATATCGCCTAGGATACTTGATCCAATGGTTTGGATATATTCTATAGATATGCATATCACTTTAAATCTTTCAGGTACCCAAACACCAACCTGGTAGTCCTTGCTTCCACTTCTCTTGCTAACATTTTTTCTTTAGATCCATACATCCTATACTGTTGTAGTCTATAGATATTACTTTTGAATTTTGAACAATTACGAGGTCGTTTTTTGGTGGTAAATAAATTTCTTATTTGGTAATATTGGTAATCAATATTAAATAATGCTATAATTAGATTTCAAACTCCTAATATTTTTTCTAGCTAGTGGTACCTAAACCTTATCGGATGCAGGTTTTGACATTGGTTCAGATACCCCACTCATATACAATCCTGTATATATAAGTTGTTTTAGGATTTCGTATGAGGGCAATCCATCTTACCAATATTTATACATAAAAACTCATGCACTAAGATTTCTTTCATTCATAATAAGATTGTCACACTTAGAAAATATACATATATGGCAAATCATTACATATCATGCCTTAGTACTTTTCCCCTAATATTGGCCTTTGGCTAATTGGCTCTCATGGACCTCACTTTCTATGTACTATATAATTGCATTTTACCAACATATCATTTTTTTCCGAATTGGTGCAACAGGTGAGGGCTTACAAGAATTTCTTCCTTTATTATAAACTCCATTGACTCTACTTGATTTTGTATTTGGTGGTGGCCATAACCCACAAGTAATTGCCATATCCTTATAATTTTGCAACCCTTCAAGTGTTTGAACAACCATGGGCATCTTAGGCCTGTCCTTAGGGTTTACACTCACACATTGTAGAGCCAATTGAGCCCATCTCCTTTGCCCCCTTCACTGAGTACTGCCCACCAAGCCTTGGGTCTATTATACACCTTAGCTTTCTGCTGCTAGACAAGTATGGCCTCGTCCAATCAACTAGGTGTTGCTCTCCCTTTGGTCTCGATTTCTCCATTGATCGCCTTCCTGTGAGTAGTTCTAGTAATACCACCCCAAAGCTATAGACATCACTCTTAGTCGTCAGATTGGCCTATATAATAAACATAATTGTCAAGAGCATTCCTGTATATACTTCATAAACTAAAAATTAAAAAGAAAGGAGATTATGACTTGATTAATTGCTTGTTGAAACTTGATAGTTTTCAAAATATGAGTTCATTTGCCATAAAGAGTTTGTTTGCTACAAAATTTTCTCTACTTTTTTGTTTGGTATACCAATTTTGCTGTAATAAGATGAGAATATAAACAATGGAACATTACCAGTTGAAACATACTCCGGAGACAAGCATAAACCATAGGTCCCCATAACCCGAGTGGTGACATGCGTATCGGAACCTTCAGGGCCCATTTTTGCTAGCCCAAAATCAGACAATTTAGCAGTGAAATCCTAAAGCCAAAAATTTAACATTAGCACCAAAAATATATCAGGAAATAAATAAAACAAGTGGTATGCCCGTAAGTATCTCCTTTGTTTAATTTAGTTCAACTAATGTCCGAGTTCATTCAGTCATACACCCGGGTATCACGTAAAGATCAATTTTTTTTTCCTCATTTGCTCATTTGGAACTCTCCTTTTTTAGTATATCTTTGCTTCAGCAGGTGATTTCAAATGAACAATGAGCAAAAAATATATTTCTCAGCTGATCTACCATGCCTACGGTACACCGGTGCGTATGATAAAATTTGTCCTAGTCTCCCAATAGCTCAACCCGTAATAGTTATATTGAGTCATTTTAGACGGTCAAATACGAGATACGATCATTTATCTTACCAACTCTAAAAAAGGCTCCATAAGTGATATTCTTTGTGGTTTTTCCCCTTATATTAATTATTTGGTTTGAATTTTGTGAGCCAATAAGACATTTAGAAATTGCAAAGTCAGAAAGAGGAGAGATCTACAGAGTCAAGCAAGATATTGGAGGCTCTTAAAGTCACAGTATATGACTGTTGTCTCTGCTCCATGCAAAAGGCAAGACCCTTGGCCGCTCCTACCGCTATCTTTAGCCTTGTTCCCCATGGTATTGATAAGGAAAGCCCTGCCATTGATTTACAAAATCAATAATAATAATAATCCTACTAATCCTAATAATAATAATAATAAGTAATAATAATAATAATAATAATAATAATAATAATAATAATGATAATAATAATAATCCCTAATAATAATAATAATAACACTCGACCTTTTTTTAAAGAAGGTTGTTCCAATTTGACTTTACGATTATATACAAATGCTATTATGTAAATATTAGCTGATTTCCTCGATGTATATCAATTTTAATAATTTTTACCAATGAATAATCGATAAACGACATTAATATGTTGTCAAAAGTGATATCTTAATTAGGACAACTATTAAAACTTTGAGTGAGTTTGCTTCGCGAAAACATATGTACAACTTCGACTTAGTTGATTAAAGTTTGGGACAATGGATCTTTCAAGACACTGGATCATATAAAAAAAGACGGATCATATACACGTGTATCAAGATTCACCCCATGTTGGCTCTCTCTATACTCAAAGAAACTACATATGTACAACGCCAATTTATTATGGTAACCTTATACAACCGCCTTGTATAAAAGTTAGGGTAACAACAACAATAGTAATCCCTTCATTATAAAAAAAAAAAAAAGGATTTTCTATATTATACCAGTATTTTAACTTGTTTCTACATGTCATCACGAATCCTTTAAAAGTTCTAGCCCTTTTACTTATAAACTTAGATTTTTTAATGTATAGTGTCCGATTGCTTTGACTACGTGTGATAAATTTTGTTAACTTTTTGTGATCTTTAAAGGTCTTCGGCTAACTTGTTCATAGTTTTACTCAATAAAGGTTACATTTTATAAGCAATATTAATTCATTAGATTAAAAATTATAGACAAAATAATTGCCTTCGAGGTCCAAAATGAAGGGACGAAAGTCGTAAAATGTAGTAAGTTTAAGGGATTTATTTGTAATTTTAAAAATGTTAAGTGCATAACGTAGAAATTAAGAAATACAAAGGTATAACGTAGAAAAGCCAAGAAAAGCTAATGACCAGCAGTGCACTCTTGAAGAGATGGTTTTCAAGGCTGCCTTACTGGCATAGATTCATAGACAAAGGAGACGCTCTTCATCTTGACA
>CANSNZ010000200.1:0-297091 GCA_947646795.1 Beta lomatogona
GCGATCAAAGCGATTTCCGAAGCGTTGAAACGCTAATTGTTCACATCTCCAACGAATAGAAGATCAATTTCATTACAACTAGGAGATAGAAAAACCAATAAAACTACAACAAATTATACACAAATGTCTTCCGAATAACAATCCGAATAACAATCAAAAAAAGAAACAAAGTAACAACAACATTTCATTGTCAAACGTTCATCTCCCACACTTCCATTTCCCAAGAGCTCTAATCTTCATCGCTACTAATATCATCAACATCCTACAACATAAAACCAACCAACAAAAAAATCATATTTGTAAATATCATTAAGTACTCATGATTATGTAAATAATAAATTTCTTAACATTACCATGTCAATAATATATATCATTTCCGCATCATCTTCACAATCTTCATTAATAGTGGAACAAACATGAGTTCCTTCAAAGGTGTCTTTATCATAAAGAAAAAAAAAACAAAAAAAAAATTAGATAATAATATCAATTATAAAATAAAAGGGAGAACCATAAGTATATGCTACTTATATGTTAAAATTACCTTTGACATCATTAATCATCCAATTTTGCAAACACATTAAAGCCTCCACGGTGTGTGAATGAAGCCTAGACCGGTGAGCACTAACCACTCTTCCACCCATGCTAAATGCACTTTCCGAAGCAACCGATGAGACCGGAATTGCAAGGATATCTTTTGCAATTTTTTTCAAAGTAGGGTAATGTTTGTCTCTTTTCCACCAATCAAGAACATCAAATGCATTATCCTCGGGTTCGGTAGCACTCTCCAAGTATTGCTCAACCTCACCCTTCACCGGCATCACTCCTATTTTTAGTCTCTTTGATCTAGCAAACTCATCCTCATCACCATCTTCATGAAACCCTCTTGTTAATGGTGATTGTTCATTCACTACATGACTTTTATTTTGATACTCAAGGACAAGATTATCAAGAGTCTTCCTTACTCTTATCAATTCAACATTAGCACCATCTCCATATAACCTCCCAAAATAATGAGTCACACAATCCATTTTATTTCTTGGATCTAAAATAGCGGCAATGGCCAAAATCCCATTAATGTGTGACCAATATTTGTCAAACTTTTCAACCATACTCCTAGTCATTGTCCTAACAACCTCATTATCTCCATCTTCCATCCAACGACTCAAAGCAAGTCTAATCTCACAAACCGTTCGAAAAAACAAATTCGAAGTAGGACGATTCCTAATAGAGAAAACCTTAGTCGCCTTATAGAAAATTTCCAACTTTTGACAAACAATAGTAGCCATATTCCAATCTTGCTCACTAGGAACAACAAATTTCAACCTTTTATTTAAACGTTTCAACTTTCAACTTATTAAAAACTTCCTTGAAAGGCAAACTAGATTCAAGCATCAAAAAGGTAGAATTCCACCTAGTTTTGCAATCAAGACCAACCCTTTTAACCTTAGTCATATTCAAAACACGACAAACCTCTTCAAACTTTTCAATCCTTTTAGGGGTAGACATCCAAAAAGCAATACACTCCCGAACTTTTACAATTGCGGGATCAATCATATTTAACCCATCTTTCACAATCAAATTTAAAATATGAGCACTACACCTCATATGTAAAAAGTCTCCACCCAACACTAAACAACTACTTTCCAATTTCTCCATTAACACATTCATCATGGCATCATTAGTTGTACAATTATCAACAACAATAGAAGAAATTTTGTTCTCCAAACAATATTGAGACAAACAATCCATAAGAATCTTAGCAATAACCCCCTTGGTGTGCGGGCATGGAACAAAACAAAACCTATACAAAACCATACATAACAAATAAATAAAATGATTCCTCTTAAATCTATTTATTCTAAACAAAACTAAATTATTATCATATAACCATAAAATAAACAAACTAATTAAAACATTACCTCAATGTTCGATTATGCAAAACCCAATTTTGATCGATGAAATGTGATGTCACGGCCATATACCCTTTCTTTTGGTTGGAAGCAGTCCACATGTTAGTTGTAATAGCCACTCTACCCTCACTATTCTCCAACAAAACTTTAAGCGAACACCTCTCATTGTTATACATTTTCAACACATCGCTCTTCAATGTATTTCTTGAAATCATCTTGAAATTATCATTCAAGCTCTTCACAAAGCTCCTAAAACCCATGTGATCAACAATAGACAACGGGTATTCATGTATTACCACCATTCTAACCAACTCCCTCCTTGAAACTTCTTGATCAAATATCACTTTCTTTTGCTTTTCCTTAACCGCCAAAGAAGTAGATCCATCTGATTCCTCTTTGATCTTCAACTGTGTTTGACCCGCTGCAAGGTTGAAATGTCTTGCTGAACATGTCTTCTTGGCATGTTTGAGGAGATGTGAAGTCCCGCTACTTCCACTATAAGAGAGTGTTTTTTTACAATTCTTACACTTTGCCTTTTTCACACCATTAACCACAATCAACTCAAAAAAATTCCAAGCCCCAGAAGTTAGTTTCTTATTTGACTTAAGATCACAACTTGCCTCTTTTTCTTTGTCACCCTCAACAAAGCCTTCGGAATCCCCTTCTTCCCCATCCAAATCAAGGACCTCAAATGGTTGTTCATTATGGTGACTAGAACCGGCATCACTATCTTTAGGAGTAACTCCATCCATATTCTAAAATCTGACTATATTATTTGACAATAAATTCAAATCAATTTTTCAATTTAAACAATACTAATTACACTAACATACTAACATACTAACATACTAACTATACTAACATACTAACTAAACTCCGAAATCAAATTATTTGACTTAACTACACTAACATACAAATGAAATTCGAAATTTAATGGCAAAGATAACATTCACTATACTTTAATTCTTCAAATTCAACCCTAAACAAATCAAATTCAATCAAATTCAACCCTAACAAATGAAACACATCATCTTAAAACAAATCTCACAACAAATTAAAAACCCTAAACACCACAATACAACCACAACAAACAATAACTTTCAACAACAAAGTCGATTCAATGCAAAACCGAAACCCTAAACATATCATACCAAATCAAAACCCTAGACAATCATCAATATCATCAAAGAAGAGAACAAGAAAAAGGATAACAAGAAAAAAAATCAAATTTCGAAAAGTAAACAGAGAAAGAGAAAGAGACAGACCTGAGTGACGTGCGCAGGAACCTGAGTTGGAAACGGTGGCCGGAACCGTGGCTGGAAACGTGCGCAGGAACCGTGGCTGGAAACGGTGGCCGGAACCGGCCGGAACTTGGCTTGAATCGCGTGAATCTGGCCGGAACTGGTGGAGAACGACTGAACGAGTGTAGTAGGTCTGTAGGAGTGAGAGGAAAATGGGAGTGTGGTTCGACGACAGTAGGACTGTAGGAGTGTTAGGGTTTAGGCTAGAAACTTAGAAGTTTAGGACATTAGAATTGTTAAAATTAAAATTAAAATGGAGGGGAGGCCCAGCAGCTGCCAGCCCAATGTGGTTAAAAAAAAAACGGATCTGCGGATCCGGATCCGGGTCTACTGTACAGATCCGGACCCGGATCCGTGATCAGACAAGTGGACCCGGATCTGACCCGGATCCAACAGGTCCACAATTTTAGGATCCAAACCCGGAAAAACGGATCCGGGTCCACGGATCCGGGCTGGGTCCGGATCCACTGCCATCTCTAGTCATGATCAATAGGATACATGATGCAACATCTGCAGATCTGTAGCAGGCAACCACATGGTCCATCTCATAAAGATAACTTTATTAAATCCACTTATTCCTGGGCAACTCATTTATCAAATATCATTGATAAAATCAAAACTTTTACTTCTTCCCCAAGAAAAACAAAAAGGAAATAATAAAAAAAAGGATGTTGACCTGCACGCTAGAGCCAATGAACTGACATCATTCCCTGCGTCCTCTGTTTTACTTCTCACAAACAAATGAAACATATATATAACATAGAACTATGCTTTATATCATGAACTGGAGAAAAATTAAAATAAGCACCAAAGATGGAAACTATAACAGCAAGCTCTATATTGATTTCAGTAGTCTGTATAGTTCTTGTGACAGGGTTAATCAAAGTAGTGAACTGGGTATGGCTCAGACCCAAAAAGCTGGAGAAATGGTTCAGACAACAAGGTCTATCTGGTACTTCTTACCAGTTCTTGATTGGAGACATGAAAGATTACACGTCGATGCGCACTCAAGCCTTAGAAAACCCCATGAATGGATTCTCCAATGATTATGTTTCGCGCGTTGATCCTCTAGGCCATCACCATGCCACCAAATTCGGTATGTAATCTAAAGTCTAAACTCATGGCAAAGGTGATCCTGATTAAATTGAGGTTCTAATTAAGATTATATGTACACTTCAAGTAAAGTGATAAGTTAGTTTTATGATGCAGGAACGGACTATTTCATATGGGCAGGTCCAATGCCAATGATCAGCATCTCAAAGCCAGAGTTAATCAGAGAGGCTTTTACAAAGATGCAGGAATTTCGGAAAGCGAAATTCAACCCTGTATTTGATAAGCTTTTTCCGGGGCTTGTCAGCTATGAGGGAGAGAAATGGGCCAAACACCGGAAGATCATTAATCCTACCTTCCATATGGAGAAGTTGAAGGTCATTCCCGATGTGAATGTTCAGTTATTTATTACTGCAATCATCTGAAATGATTGATGTTTTTTCCTTGCTTGGATATTAACATGGGAGAAGGGAAGGGAAGAGAATTGGAGAGGGTTCATTTTCCTTCCGATCTTAATAAACCAAATCCTACATATATCGGAATATATTGGAAGGAAATGGAATTTGACTCATCCCTTTCCTTCCATGATTGTTATCCAAACAAAGTACTATTATTCACCTATTGTATCAGACAGTCTGACAGCAGACAATCCCAAGAATCTACGTAAAAGTTTCAATGCTTAGAAAACAAAAAGTAATTCATCTTTGATGTATCTTACAGCTTATGTTGCCGGCATTTCGCGACAGTTGTTTAGAGATGATCAAGAAATGGGAGATGGTAGTAGCTGAAACGGGTTCAGGGGAGCTTGATGCGTGGCTGGATTTAACAAAACTTACTGCAGATGTAATCTCTAGAGCAGCATTTGGTAGCAGCTATGAAGAGGGACAAAGGATATTTGAACTTCTCAAGGAGCAAACCGATCTAGCTCTTCTTATGATACACTCAGTTTATATCCCAGGATACAGGTAATTTTTAGTGTACCATCCTGCATTCACCACTTACTGACTAATTAATCACAGGAACTTATAATCTTGCTGCTTGTGTTTTTAGATACATTCCGACACCAAGAAATAGAAGATTTAAGAGATTAGAAGATCAAATACATACTTCACTGCGTGCAATCATAAACAAGCGGAAGAAAGAAATTGAGGCTGGAGAAGCAGTAAAGACTGACCTGTTGGGTATACTCATGGATTCCAATTTAAAAGAAATCCAACAAGTTGATGGAAATAACAAAAATCAGCATCTTGGGATGAGTATCCAAGAGGTAGTTGAAGAGTGTAAACTATTCTACTTAGCTGGACAAGAAACTACTTCAACACTACTAGTTTGGACATTAATTTTGTTGAGCAAGCACCAAAATTGGCAAGCACGAGCACGAGAAGAGGTATTGCGAATGTTCGGGAAGAATGTGCCAGACTTTGAAGGTTTAAACCACTTGAAGACAGTAAGTTTTCTGCTACTTTTAGCATTTTCCTTAATGACATTAATGATTAATCTGAAGCTTGAAAAATTGGGCACATATGTTTGTTTTAGGTGACAATGATACTTTATGAGGTTCTTAGACTATATCCACCAGCATTTCAACTGTCACGAATGATTTATAAGGACACAACTCTAGGTGCATTATCAATTCCTTCAGGTACAATGATCACTTTCCCAATGTATTCTGTTCACCGAGATAAAGAAGTTTGGGGTGATGATGCACTAGAATTCAGACCAGATAGGTTTTCTGAAGGAATCTCTAAGGCGGCAAGGGGAAATAATGCATTTTTTCCTTTTGGCTGGGGGCCAAGAATATGCATAGGGGAAAGATTTGCTATGGCTGAAGCTAAAATGGCGTTATCCATGATTCTTCAACACTTCTCCTTTGAGCTTTCACCATTTTATGCTCATGCACCCATGGGTGTTATCTTTTTACAACCTCAACATGGTGGTCAGATAATTTTACACAGGTTTTGAAGGTATAAACAATGAGTGTAAATCTTCTCCACAATTTTTACAGGACTTGCACCTCAATTTCAATTTGTAATGCAGCAATTGATTAACCAAATGATGTATCTCTTACATAACTTCTAATAAATGCCATAAGATATGTGAACTTATAGCAACGAATTAACCAATATATGTCTCCGAAGTCTTAAATACCCAGCTAGTGCCACCATTTCGTTGATACTGAAGGATAATTCAAGAGGTCAGGTGAAAATTAGATAACTTGAAGCCATGCTTTTGTAAGTTTTACCATTGGGGTTACTATCCTTTAGGCCAGTCTAAAATCAATGAAGTTAAATTACACCTAGATTCAGGGAAGGCCAATTTCTACAGTTTGCAGATAACAAGTTCACTCCATAATTGAGCATCCCTTTTCCTCAAAAAGGATATAAACCCCAGAAAGATACAACAGCAAAAAGCATTCATAGCAACACAAGTTTCATATAAGTTACCAGTAAGACAGCACACATCCTCAAACATCAGTATCGCAATCAAAACAGAAATATCTTACATACCAGCTAATGCTACCATTTTTACAAGAACCCCTATTTCTCAACACAAAAATTATCCACCAGAAGCATCACCTCCATCACCATCAGCTTACAGACTTCGACTTCTACCAGAATGCATCACAGCAAAAACCAAATAAAATAAGTGAGATTTCACTAACATAGAATTCTATAACCAAACAAAAACTATACAGGATGCGATGGCAATTAATAGAGGACGTACCTAGTACAACCGTATAGCTCAGCTAGAATTTTCTCACGTCTCAAGCTAAAGTACAAGATTAAAGTGTAATTTTCTCCACATCATGAATCTAGAAATAAGGAAACCCATCAAAAATCAGAAAGGTGGAGGACACAAGATGAAACTGTCAGAAAATTAAGATTGGAAATTATCCATGAAACTGCATACTATAAAGAAAGAAATGTTGCAAATGTTGCCTTCTTTTCACTTTCTAGTTTGTCATATGCATAATTAGCTGGTGAATGGTGTAAGTATCTCAGTCTTTACATGCCCAACAGCACAAGAGTACAAGATGATGAAAAGTGAAGTTGAAATAAGCAGCAAAACCAAATATGGGATATGAATTCATTGTTAAGTCATAAAAGAGTACTATGACAACACAAATAGCATCACATCATATGATCCTTTTACAATGAAGCGACAGTTTCATAAAATCGTGCACAACAGCTTATAATTTCATAGGCATGGAGTTTACCAAGGTTCTTCACGAATTCGTCAATTTGAACCATTCACCGTCTATTTGAAGTTCTAACATAAATATTATCCTTGTTCTCCTTTTTTGGTTACTCATCTCGACCAGATTACTATGGATAGAGAGACTACTACAAGAGCGCCGGAACGGAGGAGGGTTTTCAATAATGGAAGATGGGGTGGACCGTGGGCGGCCTGCTTAGATTATCACCGTAATCTGCTAATATTTACATGGAAAATTTGGCAAAAAAAAAACTTTTAGAAGCTCAATTTTACGAGAAAAACCTTTTAAAGCATTCTTTGTGAAAAAAAACCACAAACTTAATTTTTCTTGCAAGATGAAACCTATTCTCATTTTCCGGTATGGTTTTTGAGAGGCATAGGGGTGGTGCTGCAGTTAATGGAAATAGGGGGTTAAATAAATATAGAAGGTTCAGCGTCAGAATTGAGCAAAAACACACTGGAAAAAGGGAATAGGTTTCCTCTTGCAAGAAAAAATTAAGGGCCCGTTCGTTATCGTTTTTTGTCTTCAGTTTTCAGTTTTCAGTTTTTTTGAAAACTAAAAACCAAAAACAGGAAACCACAAAAAGTGGTTTTCACTTTTTAGTTGCCAGTTTTCAAAATCATCATGTTCCCAATAAATTTGACTAATTTTTTATTCATTATAGGACATATATCATATGACTTTCAAAATCAAAAAACCAAAAAACATAAAACCACATTAATACCGAACGGGCCCTAAGTTTGTGGTTTCTTTTTGCAAAGAATGCTTTATAAGGTTTTTTTTTCGCAAAATTGAACCTTTAAAAGGTTTTTTTACATATATCATCCAGCTATTTTAGGTATTTTGGATATTCTGGGAAAATCTCGAACGGTAATTTGGGAATTTTTGAGACAGTGGAGGTGTTTAACCTTTTAGGAAACTTCACATAACGCTTTTTCGCTCTACGGGTGGCAATCGGGTTGGGTTTGGTTGGGTCAAGGCTCAGGTGGCCTTGATTTTTGTTTTGGGTCAACTACCCTTGACCTAAACCCGACCTTACCTTAATTTCAGGTCAAAAACCTTAGCATGAACACGACAACCTGGTTTCAGGTTGACCCGAAACCAACCCTATATGACATGATTTATATTTCATAAATGTATAATTATATATACTTCCTCCGTTCCATAATAAGTAAAACATAGGGATTGGGCACAAGATTTAATAAACATCACTTTCAAAAGCCAAAAAGTCATAAAATACCCTTTTCCTTATCAAAAGGAGGAGAGAGAAAAGCAAACCACACAAGTTTGTGATGGGTACTCTTGTCATTTTGTCACTTTCTTTTTTCCATTTAAGGTATGTTTCACTTATTTTGAAACGTTTCAAAATAGTAAGTGTTTCACTTATTATGGAATGGAGGAAGTATTATAAAACATTGTAAATCCTAACTTTAAATGCCAATTAAATCAAAGGTTCAAAGCCATATATTGGCCACCTGCTTCAAATTAAAAAAGTTTATTAACCGATATTAACCTAACCCAATTTTTAAATCAAAAGCAGGTTGTGCTGGTTATTTCGGGTTCAAAGTTCGACCTGAACATAGTCCATTGAGGTTTTGGGTCGGTCTGCCATTTTTTATTCCCGGTCGAAAATCTCAACCCCCTCACAGTTTCAGGTTAGGTTCGAGTCGGGTTATCAGGTTGGGTCATCTTTCGATAGTTCTATTTTCCTCAATTTATAAAATAAAAAAATTTGGAAAATAGGCTTTCAATAACACCAATCATTGTTGTTATGTGTTAAATAATCAGTACTCGGTTATTTGCTCTCCATAGCATCAACTATTGAGTATTGACATATGTGTGCTAAATCGAATGCTGGTGATCGAAAAGGATAATTTAGAGAATATTCTAACCGGCCATCAACTATTGACACTACAGCATATGTGTTTTTTAACAACTCATTTTCTTGGCTACCTTAGCATCAATAGTGAACTTTTTAATATAATCATTTCGAAGTCGTTGAAATTGTAGAATTACTTATCATAATCATGTATAGGAAACAAATAAAGAAATTAAATAAAATAAGGTTTATAGTTTCATTAACATGGTAAAAAAAAGGAATGTAAGGACACCCTTCTCTCAAAGGAGTAACCTAACAAATTAAGAACAACAACATATAAAAAAAAACAAGTTATAAAATTTTAGAGAACATGATAATAATCTAATCACTCCCTTTTCTCCTCATTTACTCATTTTATTAACAACTTAGTGGCCGTTTGGTTGATCATAGGAATTGAAAATTCCCATGAATTTTCAATACACGTGATATAAATTCCTTCATTAAATTCATGGGAATTTAAAAATTTTGTTTGGTAGTGTATAAGGGAAGTGGAAATTCATAGAAATTTCTACTTACCAGGTTAGTTTTTTTTTTTTTTTTTTTAGGTGAAAGCGGCATGACATAAATTTAAACAAACAGAGTTTTGGCCTTAATGCCTACAACAATCCGAAGCCATTAGTTCCTTACAATCATTAGGGGGGAGGGACAACACCCTAACAACATTTAGGTGCATGTTATACACCCTACTTTCTCGAGCTAGATGATCCGCCACCTTGTTTTTTTCACGCTTCACGAATACGGACTGGACTTCCTTGAGCTCCTGCTTGCATTCCCTAAATTTTCCCAACACATTACAATACACATCATTATAGATTACATCACTAGAAATCAATTCAATCGCCTTAATATTGTCCGAAAGCAGGATAACACAATCAAAGAGCTCGCGTTTAGCTAAGACTAGGCCCTCAATTAGGCCCAACAACTCAGCCATCAAAACATCCACTGCATACACATTTTTCTCGAACCCCGCAACCCAGTGATCCCGATGATCTCGGATCCACCCACCGAGCCCCGCATGCACAGACTTACCAACGAAAGACGCGTCCACACTGACGACACCCCAAGAAGGGGGAATGATGCTTGGAATAACCTGGATGGACGGATTTTGACTGATTTGAATCTGGGGAGTGGAGGAGGAAAATTCCCTTGCTAAAAAGGTTGCTTTTTTTTTTTTTAATTCCCCCATTTTGTAGGCAATAGAAATTCATGGGAATTTCTAATTCCCCCATTTTTAAAATTTTTTGTCAACCAAACAACTAGCCCATTTTACAATTCCTAGGAATTTGAAATTCCCATGATTTCAATTAGCAACCAAACGACCACTTAGATATCAAGACATAAATGAATAATACAGGGAAGATAGAGTGTGTAAATTAGGGAAAAGGAAAAAAATTTGAGGTCTTGTCGGGTCATGTGCTAAGCACGAGGAAAAATAGCGTTGAAGATTGAAGTTAAAGGTAAGAATTCTGAAAATTTTACTATGCTCCTAGGAGCATGGTAAAATTTTTGATCAAATGTTGAAGATAAAGCAGAAGAAAGTTTGTGCTCAAATAAAGTGTAAGAATTTGTGTATCAGGTTCAATTGTTGAATATTAATAAAGTGAAAGAACTTGATTTATATAATAGAGATTATTGAATGATAATCAACATTATGTTTTAAAATTTCATCAGTATAATTATTAATATGAAATTCAAGTTTTTATTTTTTTCTTCTAATCAAGTTATATTATCAGAGTTTTTCACACATATGTTAGAAGAGGAAATCATTCTCCTTAATTTAATATTTAACTAAAATTTCATATTCAATTCCATTGTTAACTTGTTCAATATATATGGCAAGTAGGGAGAAAAAAGATTATATAATATACTACTTCCGTTTCAAATTAATCTACACACTTTACTTTGGGGGAGAACCAAGGAGAAAGTGCAAAAGTATGAGAGATAAACTAAAAAGGTGAAGAGAGAAAATGAAAAGTGAGAGAGAGAAACTAAAAAATGGGTTAAAATATTAAAAGTAGATGACATGGGTGAAAAAAGAGGATAAAGTAGATGTGACATGTTACAAAAAATAGAAAAAACAACAGTGTGTAGATTAAAAAGAAACATACCAAAAAGGAAAGTGTGTAGATTAAAAAGAAACGGAGGTAGTATATGATAATTTAAATTCATTAAGGGTATATCAGATTTTTCGTAAGGGGAACACCATCTTCCTCTCACATTCACTTTTATAATAGAGATAGTAATAGGTTTCTTCCTTTGTGAAAATGTTCCACTTCAACAGTAAAATGTTCATTTTCGTAAGTAAATTCTTGTAATGTTCCACTTCAACAGTAAAATGTTCGTTTTCGTAAGTGAATTCTTGTAATGTTCCACTTCAACAGTAAAATCTTCGTTTTCATAAGTGAATTCTTGTTATGTTCCACGTCAATAGCCAAATGTTCATTTTCATTTGCGTAAATGTTCTATTTTGTATTTTGGAAGCACATTTCTCATTATGCACGGATTGTAAGAAATCGGTAAAAAGATGTAAGCTGAAAATTTGAAGCCAGCGGTCAAACTCTGGCAGGAGGTGGTTTTTTTTGACAAAAACGAAAAAAAAAATCATAAAAAGTGGTTTTGTGCTATTTTTTTTTTTAACAGGGTGGGCTGTGACAAAAAGTGATAGCTAAAAGTTAGTTTTCTGACAAATATTCCTTGATTTTATTATTTTGGGTAAAGACAAATTGCATGAGTTTTAAATACAACGTTATTTCAAGATATATTTTAGATGTATCAAAAATGTAAGATCTTCATATTAGCGTAAAAATTGAAGGTGTAATCATTCATCGCACATGTTTTTTTTTGGTCGTTTGCTCATTTAGAGCTCTACTTATTGTGTGAATTTTGCTCATTTGGAAGATTTCAAATGGGGAATGAGCAAAAAAAATAAATTCGGGTGTACTATGCTCACAGTACACAGGTGTATGATAAAGTTGTAGTGTAATTGGCATTACATAATATTTGGTTCTTTAGTTACTAAATTTATCACAAAGAATTTCATTCCAATTAATCCAATATATTTTACAACACATAACCATGCATTGCATATGCTTTAATTTATAACTTGTATCACTTTTAAGAGAGCATATAAAAAGTATACTATTAAATTGGTTTTAAAAAGTCATTTTACTATATCACATTTATATAATTTTTATTCTTTATAATTTTTTTAAAAAAAGGTTAAGGATCATTGTTCGTCTTCTTGTATATGCCTAATAAAAAGCAACAGAGTAAGTAATATAGAGTTGGTAAGAGGTCATATCCGTGTTTGTCTCATATATAAACGGGTTGGAAAATATTGAGATATTTTAGGCAACAAGATCACTTTGATGTATTTCCTTATTATGAGAGTCCTAGTTTGTAAAGACTTGATGTAATATATTATGTGCAGTGGCAATGAAAGAAACAACACAACAAAAACTGAAACCTAAATCTTCTTGACATGGTTTCAGGCTTGTAGCCTCATACACTAACCTATCCTCATGGCCGGCGATGATCAGCCGCCTAAAAACACTACTCCACCGCCCACCATCCCTCCCAATTCACCTTTCTTTATCTGTCCCTAGGACAAACTTGGCGACTTCATCACGCCAACAAGACTCATGGCAGACGACTATGATGCTTGGGCGTCGGATATGCAGATGGCATTAGAAGCCAGACGCAAGTTCGCTTTCTTGGACGACACAATAACATCTCCTACTCCTCCGTGCACTTCATCAGATTGGAGCACCATACAAGCCATGCTCATCTCTTGGATTATGAATACCATATCCCCGGATATTAAAGGTACGCTCTCGAAATGCCGTGATGCTAAACGCTTATGGGACTCTTTAAGATCACGGTTTGCTATGGTTAAGGGCCCTCGCATTCAACAACTCACCTCTTCTATTGCTCGCTGTGAGTAATCTAAATCAATGACCGTAGCTACTTATTACGGTAAATTAAATGCGTTGTGAGAGGAATTACATGCTCATGAACCTATAATTAATTGTGATTGTTGTTCATCTTGTTCCGCGGGACAATTACATGAGGAACGTCGTCCTCAACGTAAACTTTATGAATTCTTAATGGGACTTGATTCAGATTATTATAGTAATGTTCGCACTAATATACTTTCCCAAGATCCTTTGCCTACTCTTGATAGGGCTTATCAATTGGTAGTCCAAGCGGAACGTGTTCGCCTAGCAAAAACCGTGACTGATGAATCTCATAATGTGGTCAGCTTTGCTTTACGCGCTGCTCCGCGTGGCAGCACTGCCTCTACATCTCAAACTCGGCCTAGGGTGCATGAGGATAAGTCACACCTCACTTGTACGCATTGCAAAAAATATGGGCACAAAGTCTCTTCTTGTTTCGAGCTTTTTGGCTACCCCGTGTGGTGGGAGGAGCGCCAACAAGCTGCTGGACGCGGTGCTGGTAGTCACTCATCTGCTACCGCGGCTGTTGCGCGTGGTCAAGGCCATGTTCGAGCCAACGCTACCACAACACCAGTGGCTGCTGTGATAGGGGCTGCTGCCACTACCTCGCCTTCTTCTCTCTTCACCGCACAACAGTGGAAGGCCTTGGTTTGGCTTCTTGGTAATACTAGATTTCCTGATGATCGTCTGCACGGTATGTTTACTACAACAACTGAATGGATAGTTGATACTGGTGCTTCTAATCATGTTATTGGTGACCTTTCTTTATTGTTTGATGTGATTTGTATTGTTGATTGCCCCGTTGGGATTCCTAATGGCGCTGTTGTTATGGCTAAGCAAGAGGGCTCTGTTCGTCTCTCCGATACTCTTAATCTTACTCATGTTCTTTTTGTGCCTCACTTGCATTGCAATTTACTTTCTGTTTCACAGTTAACTGCGACTTTGAATTGTATTGTTCAATTCAATTATGATGTTTGTGCTATACAGGACCCGTCGAGGAATCTGATTGGTACGACTGTTAGGAGGGATGGACTCTACTACTTTGGAGGTGGCTCTTCTGTGTGTCATGTTTTTGTTGGCGAAGCATTTCTTCCTTGGCTCTTTGGCATCATCGCATGGGTCATCCTTCTGAGAAGATAGTGAAATTACTTCCCCCTGTTCATCATTTGCAGGGTAGTTTGAATAAAGGTTGTAAGGTGTGTTTTCGTGCTAAATATCCTCGCACTAAGTTTCCTATTAGTGATCATAAAGCAACTAGAGTTTTTGAAAAATTACATTGTGATTTGTGGGGTCCCTATAAACATGTATCCTCTTGTGGTGCTCGCTATTTTTTTTTACTTTGGTGGATGATTATTCTAGAGTTGTTTGGGTGTACTTATTGGTTGAGAAAACTGAAGTCTTTAAGATGTTTATGGCTTTTATTGCTATGATTGACCGTCAATTTTCTCAAACCATTAAAATTGTGCAAAGTGATAATGGCACTGAGTTTATTGCCTTCGTGATTATTTTACTGCTACTGGCATCCTCTTTCAAACATCTTGTGTTAGCACTCCTCAACAAAATAGACGGGTTGAGCGTAAACATCGATATATTTTGAATGTGGGTAGAGCTCTTCGTTTTCATGCCAATCTTCCTATTTTTTTTGGAGTGAGAGTATCGTTACAACAACTCATCTTATTAATCGTACCCCTACACCTTTGCTTGACAATAAAACACCTTATGAATGCTTGTTTGGTCATCCTCCTTCTTATGATACTATCAAAGTCTTTAGCTCCTTGTGTTTTGCTCATAATCAACGTTCCAAAGGGGATAAATTTGCTAGTAGGAGTAGAAAATGCATGTTTGTGGGTTATCCTCTTGGTAAGAAGGGTTGGAAATTGTTTGATCTTGATACTCAAGAATTTTTCATTTCAAGAGATGTCAAGTTTTTTTTAAGAAACTTTTCCATTTTGTGATCCTGAAGCTGCTAATATTGATCCCTATACTATTGTTACCCAAAGTGATAAAATTCATCTTGACTTTGCTGATTTTGAACCCTAATGCCTTCCCCCTTCACATACTACATCTTCTCCATCCTCTCAAACAGACGTCCAGTCCACTCAAAATTCCCTTCCCCGTTTTACTACTAATCAACCCACTACAAAATCCTTACCATTTCAACAACTACCCAGCCCACTACAAAATCTCTCCCCATTTCAACTACTGCCCAACCCCTTACCAATTCTACAAACGCACCATACCATCCACCCATTTTTACCCAGCCCATTTCCTCACAAAAGTCGCAACCTGTTATTGGACCTCACGTCCAAGGCCCACTTTCTCCACCATCCACAGATACACGCTCCCTTAACTCTCCTACGCGGGACCATTTCTCCCGTCTCAGCCCAATCCTACTCCTACTTCCTCCCCTTCTCTCTTTACTCTGAAACCGGGCCTACTTCTGAGACCCCGTCCCATTCTCAGCCCAATAATTCATCCGAGCCTGCTGATTCTTTTTTTGGCCCTTCGACTGGGTCTGCTGCGCCCCGTGATTTGGGTTGTGGCCACCATAACAAAACCCCCTTCGTTCTCCTCCATGATTACGTCACTAATACTATACAAGTAGAGAGTCCCTCTTCTCCTGCATCTGCTCCACATCATTCCTTAGGTAACCCCTATCCTATAGCTCATTACATTAATTGTCATAGTTTTTCTGTGAAATATCGAAAGTTTATTGCTACTCTCACATCTATTACGGAGCCAAAGTCTTTTAAGGAGGCTATGCAGGATGCAGGTTGGCGCAAATCTATGAATGATGAGATTAGAGCATTAGAGGAAAATGGTACATGGACCATGGTTCCCTTACCTCCGGGAAAGCGAGCTCTTGGTAGTCAGTGGGTTTATCGCAACAAGTTTGATTCTGCAGGCAATCTGGATCGATGAAAATCTCGTTTGGTGGTTCTTGGTAATCATCAAAAGGAAGGTATTGACTACACTGAAACATTTGCCCCTGTTGCTAAAATGGTAACTGTTCGGGCTTTTCTTGCTATATATTGTTGCTGCTAAGAATTGGGAACTCCATCAGATGGATATTCATAATGCCTTCTTGCATGGTGATTTGGAGGAGGAGGTTTACATGAAACTTCCTCCTGGCTTTGAAGCATCACAACCTAATATGGTATGTCGTCTCCGTAAGTCTCTTTATGGTCTCAAACAGGCTCCTCGGTGTTGGTTTGCAAAGCTTGTTACTGCTCTCAAAGGGTATGGCTTTCTTTAGTCTTACTCTGATTACTCTTTATTCACCTACACTAAGGTACCTGTTCAGCTTAATGTGTTAGTGTATGTGGACGATCTTATTGTTGCTGGGAATGATTCTGCTGCTCTGGAGGCTTTCAAAGCCTATCGCTGAGATTGTTTCAAAATGAAAGGCTTGGGTGCTTTAAAGTACTTTCTTGGTATTGAGGTGGCTCAGAGTTCCTCCGGTTTATTTCTCTGTCAGCGCAAATACACTTTGGACATTATTTCCGAAGCTGGTCTTTTAGGCTCTAAACCTGCTGCCTTTCCTATTGAGCAGAACCACAGACTGGGTCTTGCTACAGGTGCCTTGCTTGATGATCCTGAGCCTTATCGCCGCCTTGTTGGCCGCCTCATCTATCTTTCTGTCACTCCCCCTGATTTGGCTTACTCTGTGCATATTCTCTCAATTTATGCAGGCTCCTCACATTGATCATTGGGAAGCAGCCTTGCGTGTCATTCCCTATTTGAAAGGCACTCCTGGCCAAGATATTTTGCTTCGCGCTGACAGTGACTTGTCTTTATCAGGCTGGTGTGATTCTGATTGGGCGGCATGTCCTCTTACTCGTCGCTCCCTTACTGGTTGGCTTGTCTTTCTTGGTGTTTCTCCCACTGCTTGGAAGACCAAAAAGCAAGCTAATGTGTCTCGTTCATCGGCTGAAGCCGAATACCGCTCCATGGCGGCCATTACTTGTGAGTTGAAATGGTTGAAAGGTCTTTTATTGAGTTTGGGTGTCAATCATCCAACTGTTATTCGATTGTTTTGTGATAGTCAATCAGCGCTGCACATTGCTAAAAATCCTATTTTCCACGAACGCACGAAGCACATTAAGGTTGATTGCCATTTCGTACGTGATGCTATCACCGACGGCCTCATTGCTCCATCTTATGTACGTTCATACCACAGCTCAGCTAGACGACATATTCACCAAGGCTCTCGGGTAGTTATAGTTTGACACTATTCTTTCCAAGTTGGGCGTTTATGATCCCCATGCTCCAACTTGAGGGGGGTATTGAGATATTTTAGGCAACAAGATCACTTTGATGTATTTCCTTATTATGAGAGTCCTAGTTTGTAAAGACTTGATGTAATATATTATGTGCAGCGGCAATGAAAGAAACAACACAACAAAAACTTAAACCTAATTCTTCTTGACAGAAAATCATGACACTAACGCAACGCATTTAATAAATGTGTCATATCGTGTTGATCAGTTTAATGAAATGTGTTGAGATATATCAATACACTAAACCACTTTTTGTGTGTTCAGTTTCGTGCATGTTGTCTTTTTAAGCTACTTTTTGGTAATTCTAGACCAATTTTTTGTTGGAGATTTAGAGTATAAAGTTAGTTTAGTTCATGATATATTGTTTGAGTCACTTGGTAATGGTGTCGTTACTCGAATAATATATGTAATATAATATGCTATATGTTAGTCGTGTTTGCGAGGAATGTTGAATTGCATGGCTTTGCATACTTCAACGTTATATACTTGCGAGTAGGGGACAGCATCATGCTTGTGATCAGTGGCAGTAGGCTTGGCTTGCTCGCACCCCGCAGCGGTGGCAGTGGGCTTGGCTTGCTCGAACCCAGCAGCAGCAAAGCTGGACTGGGAGGGAAGGGCTGGTCGCGACTCGCGACGTGCTAGAGCTCGCGACTCGCAGATGTCTCTGACATTGGTTGTTCTTTGCGTTATTTCGCGTATTTTGACGGTTTGTCAATGTATCGTTTCGGATTTTCTGAAACGTTATAGCATTGTTATATATATGAGGTCTCTCATATAATGAAGGGTGTTGAGAAAACTACTTCTCTCTTTTGCATACAAACTCTAAAGGATCAAAATCAGAAATTCTTCATCTCTACAAAATCTCACAAACTCATTTTCATTGAATAGTGTTCATAGTAAGCGTGACCACTATTGTTTCTTCTTTGTATCTCGAAGGTGAATTCCGTGAACCCGTGCTTTACGATTAGGGTCGGAATATTACTTTTGGGAAAGTGATTCATGCCTAGAAGATTGTTATCTTGTGACCCTTGTTCAAATCTATTTTCCCTAACATTTTTTATAAAAAAAAATCCTATATTTGTGTAGCAATTGTGTTAAACAGGTTCAACATATCATATCTGTGTTAAAAACCTCAACACTAATATTTAATACGACGTGTTATTTCATGTTGACCAGTATCTTCAAACTTTCAACTGTTTAACACTAACTTTTTTTTAGGGATCGTGTCGTGTTATTGTGTCGTGCGTGTGAGTTGTGAGCCTGTGCAAATTAGTAGGTGCACAAGTCTGTATGGTGAGGAATGTGCGCACGATGAACATCAAGCACTAGGCTATGAACATAAAAACCAATACCAATGAGCATATACTAACAGAGATGTACATATGTTTATTTGACTTGTTAGCCATGTACATGTATTCATTTGACTTGTCATTCATGTACATTTGACTTGTTAGTCATGTACATGTGCGCACCTTCCTCACCATAAGGACGTGTGCATCATTTATGGATTGCCACCGGTGAGCTCTAATGGTCTATCGGGTGTTTAAAGGAGAAATAAGAAAAGGGGGGAAATAATTGAAAACATTAAAGCTCAAGTTCTATGTCGGTTTGTGAAATTCTGAAATATTCAAAAGATCTCTAGTTGAGCTGGGAAGTAGGAAGCTGAGCTGAAGTTGGTGAGTATTTTTTGGGCTTTGAGTAGGGTTTTCGTGACCAATTGAAGACGGTGGAGTTTTAGTTATTAGCTGAAGACGACGACGTAGGTAAGAATTATGCCTCTCTTCTTTTTTTTTTTCCTTTTTCTTTCTAGAAACACTTCGTTTGTTATTACCAACCTTAATTGGAGATGTCTTTGGTGTTTGCTTTTGAAGACACTAAAATTTTGGATATAAATTTGTGTAATTAGTTGGAACTTGATATACTCTTTTTTTTTTTTAATTAGGGTTGTAAGACTAAGTTGGATTACCTTGAATCTCGGACTTTTTTTTTTGGCATTACTATTTACCGCCCATATTTACTAAAAATCGCCCATATTTTTTCTAGGATATCCCTAAACTACCCCTACATATACATCCTCTCTCACTCTCTTCCACTCACTCTCACCCTCTTCCACTCACTCACACACTCTCTCTCTCTCTCCTACTCTCACTCACTTTCTCTCACCTCACCCCATCCACCACCTTAACCACCACCACCGGATCCACCTCCAGCAAGTGGCGACCACCATCACCACCATCAACGACGACGACACCACCGACGCCACCATCACCGACTCCACCACCATCGCCGGCACCACCACACAACCACCGGAAAAAGCATGGGGCCAAGGAAGAAGGCGAAAGATGCCGGCGAATCATCATCTCAGGTCAGTTTTGATTATGTTAGTAGTGATATTATCATGTTAATTAGTAATAATAATATTATTTAGTGATATTAACATGTTATAATATTCGCTAATGTTGATATTATTCATATAGCATAAATAATGTAGCATGTTGTAATATTTAGTAAAATTAGCATGTTAATTACTCCCTCCGTCCCAGAAAGATCTGAACACTTGTTGGGACACATAGTTTAATGTGATAAGTTGTAGTGTGGTTATCAAATGTTATTTTATTTAAAAAGTAGATGTGATAGGAGTTGGTGGGGTATTTTTTATTAGAGGAAAGAGAAAGTTGGGTAGCTTTTTATTGATAAAAGGTAGAGTGTGGGCCAAAGATGTGTAAAAGAAATAATATATTACTAGTGGGACCATGCTAAAAATGGAAGTGTTCAAACTAATTTGGGACAAACATAAAAGGAAATTGTTCAGACTATTCTGGGACGGAGGTAGTTGTTATAATAATAATGTAGCATGTTATGCGACAAATTTAGTTATATTAATGTTAATATAATATAATAACGACGAAGGTGCTAGATATTGAATTAAAATGATTAAATAGTGATTAATAAAAAATATTGATAATTAGGCTCAGTTGAGGGACGTAGGCCGCGAGAGTGTGGGTGTTGAGGGATCTGGGCCACTACACACTCGATCTCGTGGTATCAATGCATCGAGTAGGAGGGCGAGGGCAGAAGAGCAAGTTAGGGCGGGTCCTATTCCTGAGGATGCGCCTCATAGTCCGGGTTGGGATACCGGGTATGAGGAAGAGTTGGAAAATGCTTTGAGTGGTGATCCACAGGAAGCCACTTCCCGCGTCACTGTGAGGAAGGGTAGAGGAGGGAGATTTGTGTCGGAGTCGTCAGGTTCTGCACCTCCCATTGATGTGAAGATTCGCGCTTTTCTGCTCATCACACTTGGATGTACGTTGTTCACTGATAAGAGTGGTACCCAGCTCTCTCCCCATAACATTATTGAGTTGGATGACCTTGACTCAGTACATAGGTATTCATGGGATCAGCGACTTTGGCTTTTCTATATCGTCAGCTAGGGGTGGCGACTAGGCAGTCGGCCAAACAGATTGCTGGGTGTCTCACGCTTTTACCGGCTTGGATATACGAGTACTTCCCATGTTTCCGACCTCAGAGAGATAGTTTATCGGTGTCTGATCACGATCCCCGGGCTAGAAAGTGGATGTTCACGTCGTCAACAAGGATCCTGTTCGACTTCAGTCGATACGTAGACGGTTGGACAACCTTCAGCTTTCAGAGGTACACCATTTATTGTGCTTATTAATGTAGTCCTATATTAGTAGTACATTAAACTAATCAAATTAGTTATGTTTCCTATTTTCAGGTCATTTGGATGTCATATGGGGATGATCCGGCTAGGACGGTTCCGAGGACGTTGTATGTCGGTTGCATACGCTATCGAGATATTGTTGAGCCATACAACCCATATCGTGTACTACGACAGTTGGGTTATGTTCAGGTCATTGATTCTTCGATTCCTGAACCCGTCTTTGCATACAGACCGACAAACACGAAGAAGTATGAGGTTGAGCACAACATAACAGCAGTTGAGTCATCATGGCAGCGTTTCACGCCATATTTAGGTGGTCTCAATGTTTCGCAATTGAGACGTGCTGGTCGGCCAGGAGATTGTTCATCGGATATGGCACTGCGGTTAGATTGTGCTCGTGACCCTCCTCATGATGATGGTGATGATGTGTTTTGATGTATGAGTTTTGATGATGTGTTTTGATGTAGAAGTTTAGATAAGTTTGTTTGTTATGTAGTATGAATTCCCGATTACTATGCGAATGTTACTAACTATGTAGTAGGAATTTGTTTTGTTTTGATTTTATGCAACATAGTATACTAATCATTAGACCAATATTTCATAATATGGATATCATTATACTAAATATTACAAAACATTGACTCAAACTTAGAAACTATAATATACGACAAAAGCGGATATTACTAACTATGTCCTTGTAGTAGTGAGTAAGTGGTCCCACAAAGCGCGTCTCACATCATACAACTTATCCCACTCATCAACACTGTCATCATGCATCGTATGCCATAAGTTATGAGTAGGTGGTACGGGTGATCCGGGTGCCAACTTCAATCTAATGTAATGCTTATAACTGCCAAGATGTGCAATCACTAGCTCCGCAGTCGGACCTGTTGCTACTGATCGGGATTCCCAAGGAAGGACAGTGATACACGGATAAAGGGATCCCGTTGGGCTCAATCCAACCATATCGCGACTTATCATATTGCGAGCGAAAACCTTAGCCGCCGGACTTAGGCCGCTCATGGGTCGGTGGCCCTCACGGTAATGAATATACTCGTGATTGTGCATGCCACTTATCCCTGGCTCTGCTTTGATCACCCATCCTGTTTGATTAGGGTAATCCAAAAACATTATCTTAACTCCCGCTCTACATCCACATGCTTTTGTTTTCGTAGCTACACGTTCTGCTACGCTAAGATCCCTACCTTCACCCCGATATCTTTCACCCCGATTACATTTCATATAAACATACTCTCGACCACTAGCCTCAGTTCTATGATTTGACGAAATTATCATCACAAATCCAATTTCACGTGCCCTTGTTTTAACCCAAGCTTGTAATTCCTTTTTATCAGCCCAAAGCGTTTCATTATAGAACATGTGATTATAATCTATATAATCACCCCCAAAATCCGGCAAATAAACCTAAAACATTTTAACATTTTCTATTTAGACTATTAATTTATATAATCACAACTATTAATATTAACTAAATATCCATTAACAAAACATATTTGCGAACAACCTAATAATTACACGATTATTATTTGCTAACAACTAATTATCATAATAATTCCAATAATACGCAAACATATTCCTTTAAAGCTTATAATTACACAACCTAATAACAAATCAACACTAACAGATTTTTAAAACAATGCTAATCAGAAAAATAATATTAATGTGCGAAATAACAAAAAAAAATTAGCAAGGAAACGATCTACTTTTTCGTTTCCTCCATGGAGGAAACGAAGATCTGTTTCGTTTCCTTCATGGAGGAAACGAAAAAGTACATTGTTACCGTGAGTTGGTGGCGGAAAAAAAAAATTAAAAAACTAACCACATTCCTTTGCGGCGCTGACGGTTCTTCGTCGGACATTGTGGTGCTCCGGTGTTGCTGTGACAGTGGTGATCCGCGACGATGAGGTGGTGCTCCGGTAGTGGTGGTTGTCCGCGGTGGTTGTGGTACCTCCGGTGGTGGTGGTGCGCAAGTGTGGTTACAGTGACCGGTGGTGTGCTCGGAGTATATCTCCGGTGGTGGTGGTGTCGCCGGTGTTGGTGGTCTGGTGGTGGTACCTTCGGTGGTGGTGGTGCGCAAGTGTGGTTACAGTGACAGGTGGTGTGCTCGGAGTATATCTCCTGTGGTGGTGGTGTCGCCGGTGTTGGTGGTCTGGTGGTGGTAGTGCAGGAGGTGAGATAAAGGGGTGAGAAAGTAGGAGTAGAGTGAGGTTGGATGAGAGGTGAGAGAGTAAGAGTGGGGTGAAAGGGGAGGGGTATGGGTGGTATTTAAAGGGAAAAATACGGGCGATTTTTAATAAATACGGGCGGCAAATAGCGATAGGGTTTTTTTTGGCAGCTAGATGATAGAGAAACAAAGAAAACATTAGGAGTTTACCTACTTTGACCTTTCAGAAGATGCTGGAATTTGATACAATACAATTGTACTAACTAATTGACTTGTCAATCAGAGGAATTAAGGGTGATGGTAGATCGATAATTAGAAACCAAATTGTTGTAATTAACACAACTTCTTTTGTTGAGTGAAGTGCTGAAAATGATGTTGCAATTGCAGGTTAATAGTTTGAGAGACGCTACACATACACTTGGTGTATGTATGCCCTACACACACTTCCAATGGTGTATTGCCACGTCGCTGCTAGCCAAAAAAAAAAGAGGGAACTTGAGCGGGAATCTTATTGCGCCACTTACAAGTTTTGGGCGGGAATTCTAGCGCCACAAAATATGGAGAGAGAGAACAATTTGTTTGGCGCCAAACTTATTTCACTAAATAATACTCTACCTCCCACCTCTTTGCAATTTAAAAAAACAAAAGGTTGTTCCATGCATGTATATAAATGGCCGGAGAAGACAACCGAAACACGGAAGCCATTGACGGTGGAAATTTTTCCGACGAAGTTTTTTTTTATTTTTAAAAATGCACTAATTAAACTAATACACTCCATACTCATATGTTTGGTTTTAAAATGCACTAATTAAACCAATACACTAATTAAACCTTAGTTGGTTTGTAAAGAAGACATTCAGCAGTCCCTTAGTTCGTTTGTAAAGAAGACATTCAACCCCGATAAGAACATGTTTTGTGCTATAATATATTAGGAGTGATATTAATTTAGTAACAAAACAAATATATTTGTATCCTAACTATTATATACTCTGTTTTACTTTCAATTTTAATCTATTAATTTATGTAAAAGAACATCCATAAGCCAAATTTCTACTTTTCAACTTGTGATTTTCACACGTTTAACTACGTGATACTTTTTTTATAAAAACAATTACTTATCTTGAACTTATTGTTAATAAATCACTACAAGTTGATGATAAACTATATGAATGTATCCTGTTACTATAAAATTTACAAACTTAAAATCATTTGAACATGTTTTGTTACTAATTTCACTGATTTTTATATATTTATTTTTTTTATTTCATTTTTATATATATAAAATAGAAATTACAGTAAGATGTTTCACTACAAGATGTAAAAAGACTAAAGTGCTACTACAAAATAAATTTTGTAATATAAGGCACTACAATTATTAATCTTGTAATATACAAATACTAAATCTCGATCGATTGTTTTACAAAAAATTGATATTATGCATAAATAAATACTAACAAACTAAGGAGTGACCCTTGAAATACTCTATACTACTACAACCACCCAATAACAACGACAAAACTTAAGTTGGATGGTTCGGATCAAACATTGAAGGATTAAAATAAAAAAGCGAAGGTTTATAAAGAATAACGATTGAAATTCAAATACTAGTTATCGAAAATATGTTTTACTTTCAATTTTAATTATTATATTAATGGACTTCAACGTTATCTGGATTGGAAAGCTTGATGTTTGGTTATAAACCGAAAGCTTAAATTCTCACTAATCTGTTGTTGTTAAATACAACATTTTGTCAAAACTAACAAATACTAATACAATTTAAGCAAAAGTTTTATAATGTTTTTTAAATAAAACTTAAAAGTTTAAATACTTTGTTTATGGTAACTATAAGTCACAACAATTAGTAATCTTGTTGTACACAAACGCTAACTCTCGATCAATTGTTAGCCTTTAGAATTGAAGTTATGCTCCTTAATATTAACAGAGCTACTAAATCTCGATCAATTATTTGACCAAAAATCAAAATTATGCTCCATAATACTATTATTAGATGACTTTTTGTTATAAGGCACTACTTGTATATTAATCTTGTAATATACAAATACTAAATCTCGATCGATTGTTTCACCTAAAATTGATATTATGTATAAATAAATACTTACCAACTAAGGAGTAACCCTCGAAATACTCTATGCTACTATACAACCACCCAATAATAACGACAAAAGCTTAAGCTAGATGGTTAAAATTAAACATTGAAGGGTTAAAATAAAAAATCGAAGGGTTATAAAGAATAACGATGAAAATTCAAATAATAGTTATCGGTTACTTAAAAATGTAGCGTTATGTGAAAACAAATACAAATGAAGCAAAAGGTTCAAGTAACATATTTATAATAAAACTTAGATTTTTGATACTATGTTACTTTGTGTAAGAAAATCTCTAACTATTCTTCATTTTGTTATCCTTTTTTCCAGTCATGTAAGGAGATTAGTAAATGGTTTCATTAAACAATTCATTCACTACTCATTAGCATTACTAATATATGTGATCTTATTCTTTAATATTAATATTATCTCTTAAGTAAATACTACAAACATTATATGATAATTTAATGTTTAATATCTAGGAAGTATAAAAAAATCCATTACATGATAATTAAAATTGAAATTAAAACAGATTATATATATTAAAAAAAATCAATTATTTTAATAACATAACAATTTGAAACGATTGTAAGTTTGTGATTTTGTTAGTAATAAGAAACATTTAAATAGTAACCAGGACCTATAATGATAGTTTCCATATAACGATGTTGTTTACTATAACTACTTAATGTATCAACTTGTTAACACGGTCGAATATCCCGTCAACTTGGTTACAACTGCAAACATGAAAGCGCGTTTCTGGTTATTAGGTCTCGAGTTCGAATCCCATGCTTGCTATTACTTCCACATCCCCCCCTTTTTTTAATTTTGTAGTAAGGACTTTTTACTTTGTAACTTGTAACATTTTTTCCCCATCAATAATGGAATGTTTAATATCCAGGAAGTATAAACAATCCATTATATGATAATTAAAATTGAAATTAAAATAGATTATATATATTAAAAAAATCAATTATTTTTTAATAACATAACAATTTGAAACGATTGTAAGTTTGTGATTTGTTTAGTAACAAAAAACATTTAAATAGTAACCAGGACCTATATTATAGTTTCCATATAACGATGTTGTTTACTATAACTACTTAATGTATCAACTTGTTAGCACGGTCGAATATCCCGTCAACTTGGTTACAACCGCAAACATCAAAACGCGTTTCTGGCTATTAGGTCTCGAGTTCGAATCCCTTGCTTGCTATTACTTCCACACCCCCCCTTTTTTTAAAATTTTTTTTTTGTAGTAAGGACTTTTTACTTTGTAACTCGTAACATTTTTTTCCCATCAATCATGTAATGTTTAATATCCAGGAAGTATAAACAATCCATTATATGATAATTAAAATTGAAATTAAAACAGATTATATATATTAAAAAAAATCAATTATTTTAATAACATAATAATTTGAAACGATTGTAAGTTTATGATTTGTTTAGTAACAAGAAACATTTAAATAGTAACCAGGACCTATATTATAGTTTCCATATAACGATGTTGTTTACTATAACTACTTAATGTATCAACTTGTTAGCACGGTCGAATATCCCATCAACTTGGTTACAACTGCAAACATGAAAACGCGTTTCTGGCTATTAGGTCTCGAGTTCGAATCCCATGCTTTGCTATTACTCCCACACACCCCCCCTTTTGTTTTTTTTTTTTAATTTTGTAGTACGGACTTTTTCCTTTGTAACATTTTTCCCCCATCAATAATCTAATGTTTAATATCCAAGAAGTATAAACAATCCATTATATGATAATTAAAATTGAAATTAAAACAGATTATATATATTTAAAAAATTCAATTATATTAATAACATATCAACTTGAAACGATTGTAAATAATTGAATTTTTTAGTAACAAGAAACATTTAAATAGTAACCAGGACCTATATTTAAATAATTGTTATTGTGATTAATCTAATGTCCATCTTCTATTACTAATCAATAATCACCCTATCAAGATAAATGAAACTTTGATGTTGAACGAACATTGAAAATTACAATGATTTTTTTTTTTAGTTTTAAACAAAGAATTCATACAAATCCAAACAAAGAAAACTTCATATATCAAATCTTTCAAACAAAGATAAAGAACAAATCAAAAAAATTTTTAAAGAACAACTCTTATTTTATAAAGAATTTAGAAATTTTCTGAAGAACACCTCATAAATCCAACTTAGAACAAAAAATTAAACAAAAAAGAACAACTCACAAATTCAAAAAAAATTATGTAAAAATTATATGTCGTGAATTTATGTAAAAACAAACAAATTTTTAAAAACTCGGAAAATTAGATTCGTGAAACATTATACAAAAATCTACAATGTAGAAAAAATTCTGCACAAAAAATTGAAATCAAGAACATGAAGAACATTAGAAGAGAGAGAAGATGGAAAGAATCAGATTTTTCGGTTTTTAAAAAATTTTCGTGCAAAAAAATTAAAATCAAGAACATGTAGAACATTACCACAAGAACATGAAGAACATTAGAAGAGAGAAAGAATCCGATTTTCAGTTTTTTGTTCCGATTCTTGAGTGGCAATAAGAACTTGAAGAACATTAGAAGAGAGAGAAGAGAGAAAAAATTGGACCAAAAAAATTTACTGACAAAAAAATGAGAGGAGAAAGAATGGGGTAGTTGGTAATTTAGGAGCATTAATTGTGCCTTGAAAATACAAATCATATTTGAAAAGAAATTTTCATTTTCATTTGAATGAAGATATTTCATTTTTGGGGCCCAAATTAAAGACCACTCATACACTGCCACGTCATAATGTATGTATGGCCTACATACACCAAGTGTATGTGTAGCCTTTGCCTAATAGTTTGAGCATTGGTGGTCAAGTGAGAGAATCTTGCCAACTCCAAATTGTAGGAGGGTGAGTTATATTGTTTTGGGTTTTGCGTGAATTAGTTGATAACTTAATTTGTAGTTAAATTTATGCAAATATCTCTATTATATAAGTGAAGGGGGGAGGCATGGTGTCCCCATATTAAATGACTACATTACCCTTACTTTTTTTAATTACATCAATTTTGTTTAATTTTTTAAATTAATAATAAGTAATCAATCAATCCCAATATTTGCCATTTTTAAAAACTACTATTAGAATAACTTAAAATTTTAGGTTAAAAAAAGGAAAGACTAAAAAAGTTTACAAAAAAAGCAAAGATAACATATTCATTTAAGAATATCAAAATCTTCCATTAAAAGGAAAATATACTTCCACGACATTATAGTCATGTAAAGAAATGATGATAATAAAGTCAGATCAAGAACTAATCTAAAATTATTTTTGTTGAAAATAACTTCTAATAAGTTGAACAAAACAGAACATTTATTGAAAAAATTGTCAACTTAAACTATTATCATTAGTTGTCGCTGCATGTATTACGTACATGTAAAATTAGCTACTCAATATTACGAAATATCACAATGAAAAAAATTGTTGTCGCACGCATCGCGTGCTTAGAAAGCTAGTATTTAAAAGATGTAGGCTCCATTGCTAGTATGATTTATAAACATACTTCCCCCACTATATTGATTCATGGGATTATGAAACGAAAATAATCATTGCAATTGGTGCTCACTAGACTAACAGACAAGCTACAACCAAGGCTGAAATCAATTATTTAATGGAAACAAATGACATTAGCTGCTTTAAATTACGGAAATGTGACCTGCAAAAGTACTCCAAGGTATTGCCCAGGCTCGAAAACTAGCTGTAATTTTATAGAGTGGTATGAAATAGTACCCATTTGTTATATAAGTATAATACTCCCTCCTTTTTTTAATTGCTACATTTTTCTTAAATGGTTGTTTCTTTTTAATTGCTATATTGTGCAAACTTTTCTTATTTGGAGTATTTGGTCCACCAAAAAGTAATATAATATACTTGTTTTTCTCTTGTTCTACCAAAAAATACTCTTTTTTCACTTTTCCCCATTATTTTAGGTTACATAGATTAAAAAGTACCCTCACAAAACTTGAAAGTGACATTGCCTAAACTCTTGTGCAATACTGCAATAAACAATGTAGCAATAAAAAATGGAGGGAGTACCTCTTGTAACACAAATAGATGTCTAATACCAATAGGAGTGAAGTGGAGGCTTTGAGCATAAGGTAATAAGCTTAATCTTCCCTTCCCTTCCCTTCCCTTCCATTTGCTTCCCCATACTCATGATTGGCATTGCTAACCAAACAAACTAATTGGAAGATAGTTTAATCTCAAGTTGCAAAAAAAATACGACTAATTCATTTACACCAGATTAATTAGAATGAATAAGCCAAATTGGCAGATCTACACCAGGCCACCACTAGCTCCACTCCACAAATATGGTTTATTAATTCCACCCATACTTTTAGGCCACTCCACATTCCACAATAAATATCATAGAAAAAATGCAGAATCTTCACTTGCTTCAAAACTGGATCCAGTGAGCCACCCATCTGTGTTTCCTTCTAATCAACAAATGAATCATAGGGTGCATAACATAAAAGTATAAAACAATGCTTATATTATGAATTTGAGAATGAATTTAGACAAATAACGAGAAATGGAAACAGTAACAGCAAGCAGTATTTTGATATCAGTAGTTTGCATATTTTTTGTGACAGGATTTATCAAGGCAGTTAATTGGGTATGGCTGAGACCCAAAAGATTAGAGAAATGGTTCAGACAACAAGGTCTATCTGGTACTTGTTACCAGCTCTTGGTTGGAGACATGAAAGAATACTCGTCGATGCGCACTCGGGCCTTAGAAAACCCCATCAATGGCTTTTCCAATGATTATTCTTCGCGGGTGGATCCTCTCGGCCATCATCATGCCAGCAAATTCGGTATGTAATCTAAAATTTAGACTCATGTTCATGAAATTAACTTTTTACAATGTGATACCTTTGACATGTTAGCAAAGTAATTAAGCAGGGGTGATCCTGATTAAAATGAGGTTCTAAGTAAGATTATATATGTTTAGTTTAATGGTGGGTGTTAATGCAGGAAAAGACTACTTCATTTGGGCTGGTCCAATGCCTATGGTAAGTATCTCTAAACCAGAATTGATCAGAGAGGCCTTCACAAATATGCAGGAATTTCAAAAGGCGAAGTTCAACCCCGTTCTTCGCAAGCTTTTCCCGGGGCTTGTCAGCTATGATGGAGAGAAATGGGCCAAACATAGGAAGATTATCAACCCTGCCTTCCATATGGAGAAGTTAAAGGTCAATCCCTACAATCCTTCATTTACTTATTTTCCAGGTGTGGTTGATTGATCTTGAATGAGACAGATCAATTATTGACCTACTTTATAGACACAATCTACTCAAATGTTATAGTGATTCTTAGAACAATTTGTAATTGTTGAGGTTGAGTGACATTCAACCTTGGTATGCTCATGAAGTATGTTGGAGGAACAAAAAGGCAAAACAAAAAAAATCTTGGCTGAAACGAGGTGCTCTGGTCGAGCAGGTTAAAAAAAATCCAGGATAAGGTATTGACTGGCATCAAAAGAGGTGCTCTGGGGGAGCAGGCATATTTATACAGGCCAGGTGGTTGCATATACAGTCTAGGCGACTGACTTGAAACCCACCCAGGCTTCTGGTTTTATGTTCAAGAGTCGTCCGTTTACATATTTGGTATAAATACCTAGGGGTCTTAGAGGGTTGTCCTTAGCATTGTGAGAAACCTATTGAGAGAACCATAACATATTTCTAAGTGACTTTGATCTTTGTAGAGACTTGCTTAGTCTATTGTAAACATTACTTGTGGATTGATCAAATGAAAATTTGAGAGTTTGTTTCATAAGGTGAGCTCCATAGTCCTCACATTGAGAGATTTTCCCATCTACCAAGTTATTTTGTCTTTCTCTTTTCCATTCTTCTCTTTTATCACTGTGAATTTGATTTATAATTTCTTACTTCATGAAAGCCTTTCATCCTAACGATATTTTTGTCTGATGTGTGTTACAGCTTATGTTGCCAGCATTCTGTGACAGTTGTTCAGAGATGATCAATAAATGGGAGATGGTAGTAGCTGAAACGGGTTCAGGGGAGGTAGATGCGTGGCTAGATCTGTCGAAACTCACTGCTGATGTTATCTCTAGGGCAGCATTTGGTAGCAGCTATGAAGAGGGACAAAGGTTATTTGAACTTCTCAAGGAGCAGACTGATTTAACTCTTCTTATGCTACAATCTTTATACATCCCAGGACTGAGGTAATTTATAGCATTCTGCAGTCGTCCCACTTAATTGAGCTTATTAAGTAAATAAGCCATGTGACTTTCAATTTTGCTGCTCGTGTTCAGCTACATTCCGACTCCAAGAAATAGAAGATTCAAGAAATTAGAAGATCAAATACATGATTTATTGTGTTCAATCATAAACAAGAGAAAGGAGGAAATTGAGGCTGGAGAAGCAGTAAAGACTGACCTGTTGGGTATACTCATGGATTCCAATCTAAAAGAAATCCAACAGGCTGTTGGAAATTACAAAAATAAACATCTTGGGATGAGTCTTCAAGAGGTGATTGAAGAGTGCAAACTATTCTACTTGGCTGGACAAGAAACTACATCGTCACTATTAGTTTGGACTATGATTTTGTTGAGTAAACACCAAGATTGGCAAGCACGAGCACGACAAGAGGTCCTGCAAACATTCGAGAACAATGTGCCTGACTTTGAAGGTTTAAACCATTTAAAGACGGTAAGATTTATGCTATTTTTAACATTTACAATATGAATCCTCTAAAATAGCATTATTGACTCCAATTGGGACCTATAGTTGCATGTTACCAGGTTGAGTCTCGGGGTGAAATCCCTTTCTTTTAACAATGTGGGTGTGTTTGCTTTAGGTGACCACGATACTTTATGAGGTTCTCAGGCTCTATCCACCAATAATTCAACTGTCACGAATGAACAAACAAAAAGACACGAATCTAGGTGCGTTATCAATTCCTTCCGGCACAATGATCATTTTCCCTATGTATTCTGTTTATCGAGATAGAGAACTTTGGGGTGACGATGCACAAGAATTCAAGCCAGAAAGGTTCGCTGAAGGAATCTCAAAGGCAACAAAAGGAAATAATGCATTCTTTCCTTTTGGCTGGGGACCAAGAATATGCGTAGGGGAAAGATTTGCCATGACTGAAGCTAAAATGGCGTTATCCCTGATTTTACAACGCTTTTCTTTCGAGCTTTCACCATCTTATGCTCATGCACCCATGAATGTTATCTTTCTACAACCTCAACATGGTGCTCAGATAATCTTACACAGGTTTTGAAGGTAAAAACAGTGAAATAGCTAGCAATTTAATCTTCTCCACATTACTAATAAGACTGGTGGGTTGATTTAATTTAATGTAGCAATCATTAACCAAATGTCCAAGTTATGTATCTTATATGTTTCTGCTAATTACTGCCATATAAAACTATGGAAACTTCATACCTGTAGGCGGTAGCAATCAGTTACCAGAAATGTGTCGCTGATTTCTTTAAAATCAGCTAAGGCCACCATTCTGTTAGTATACCTCAAGAAATACATTAACCCCTGTTATCTGGGCAAAGAATAAACAAGAGGGGATCCTCCTCCCTCTGCTACTAACTTCGACTATTAATAGAGTATCATTGCTAATGTCCAATACTGCATCCACCTTTAGTATAGCAGTGAACGCGAAAAATAGTTTTCAGGCCCTGATCTTCTATCCTACATTCCTACCATCCATTTGAACTCTCCAACAGGATGGGAGCAGACAATTCAATCAGAGTTGATATAACTCATAAAGGATGAGAGACAAAAACTTATAGGATAAAAAAGGAAAGTAGCTAGAAAGAACTTGAAGGAGCAAAGAGAGTAACTTGTAGAAAGCAAAATAGCAGTAAAGGATTCTAGAAATCTCTGAGCAATCAGCAATGTCATGATTCAAATTACAAGGCATCAAAATAAATAATCTATACAGCTTCTAGGAGACAACATTTGTACCAGACAACTCTTTGAACAGGATTCAGCCATTTGAATCTACAAGCTGTTGATCATGACGTTCAAAGACAAGGCTTGACGTTCTGTACACAAAACCAAGCTCTCCACAAAAGTGTCTACATATTCTATGCTCCAGCAATGATCATAGCATGTTCTGAGACGCTGTAGTTGATGAGTTCTAATGTTATAAGACATTGGTTAACTGAAACACCGGGCATGGGGTACTACAATAAAAGTACCAGTATTCTCATCATAAAAAATCTTAACTTTATATGAGTGTCTGAAGAAGTTGTAGACTTCCCAAGTAGACTCTCTTGAAGACCATAGACTCCATGAGTTATCATCATCGTCGTCTCCACTGTCTGTTCTCATAACCCAAATGCGGGTATTAGTAGAGGAGATACCAAGGATGGCTAACGATTTTCCAAGGACAAACAGAAATTTTAACATGATCTCATCTTCAACTTGTGGCAACATCACATAGCTAAATTTTTCGGCACCAAAATTGAAGGTAAGTACATGGGTGAAATTTGCAGCATTTTCGAATTCTCCTTCTCCATCCGAAACAATCCAATGTGCAGCTCCATCAAAGTAACAATAGCAACAAGATTGAAAAATCATACATATCGTAAATATAGCTGGAAAATCCATCATAACAAATTTTTTACTCCAAAGATGATGATTAAGTGAATAAACTGCAATGTACATGGATTTTTCTCCACAATTAAACTCGAAGGCGACGACTTTATAATCGTTACTCGAAGCCACATATCCAAAGATGAAATTATCATAGCCAGAAATCGGATTATGATTAAAGCATGATTGATTTTCTGATAGAAGGGTTCCAAAGGAATAATGTAGTACCTTTTTTTTTTTTTTTGGTAGAAAAAGAGCATTAAATTACTTGCAAAGAAACAAACAACATAGTGCCTTCAGCCATGGTCATCAGGAAGATCCATGGTTGACATATTACAACTTTGTAAGTCTTCTAATAAAATTTCCATACAAACCGGGGGAGGGGTGGGGAAAATTTTTAATGTATTTAAGGTTGTTGTCCTCCCATGTGCATGTTTTGCTAGTGCATCAGCAATCCTATTTGTCTCTCTACCTTCATGCCAAAGCTTAAACCCCGCGTTTCCTTGGAGCCACTCCCTACAATGAGAAATAAAATTACAATGATTACTTCTAATAGTTCGATTGTTTCCAATCTCCTCAACAGCATTTTTGCAATCCGAAGTTATGATACTCATGTTCCAATTTTCTTGCATTGCCCATTGTATGGCCATGTGAATGGCACGAATTTCCGCTTCCAGGACATCGGAGCAGTATTGATCTTAGTCTAATAATGTAGTACCTAACTTACCACAAACTTTCAACAAAAGTAACCCATTAGTCTATTACGGTTCCCAATGACTTCATACTTTGTATTATTGATCTTCACTCGTCTAGTTAGTGTAAATTTATCTCTTAGATGAATTCCGATTCTATTATTAAATTTTGTACTTGAGTCAATGCTTGATGCCATAATTAGCAAACGATTATTGTCATAATTATTCTTAGTAAGCTGATTATTTGCGTCTGATTATATGCGTCGCACGAGAGAGAAACTGACGCAAATGATGTATGTGCGTCGGATCCTACAGAACATCCGACGCAAATAGCCTAGCAAAATTATACAGGCCTGTTTTGCGTCGCACGTATACCTGCAAACGACGCAAATGGGGACGGTATGTGCGTCGCATTAAGATTCCATGTGATGCAAATAAGTCCGCAAAATGCAAATCTTAATCTGCGTCGAACCATAGACTCATCCGACGCAGATGACGTTTAGTATTTTTTGTATCCTGCCCAGCCCAGTAATTTTATTAATTAGTCATCTGCGTCGGATGCGACCTCCCATCCGGCGCAGATGACGCTTAGTAATTTTTGTATTGCTCTGGGCCAGTATTAAAAGAGTCATCTGCGTCGGATCCGACATCCCGTCCGGCGCAGATGACTCTTATTTAGTTTTTAATTTTTCGTATCCCGCCCAGTTGGGCCAATTCCCACAAACACTCGCACTTCTCTCTCTCTCTCATGCGAATTCCCACAAACTCTCTCACTCGCCCGTCCTCGCGCCGTCGACTTCTCCGTCATCTCCTCTCGCCGGCTCACCCTTTCATCTCGCCGGTGACGCCTGTCCGGTGCACTTTCTCTCACTCACTATCTCTTTCTCTTGCACTCCTCTTTTTCTCCCACCGCTGCTGAACGTCGCTCCCCCGCTGCTCTCCGTCTCCCCGTCTCCGGCAATGTAAGTCTTTTTTTTATTTTTTTCAATTTTCTGTCTCAATTTATGTCTTTTTTTTTTTTTACCAATTTTTGTCTTTTTTTTCGAATTTTTGTCTTATTTTTGCTAGATCTTAATCAAGGAGTTTGTGATTGTATTAGTAGAGTGATTGTAGTTCGTAGTTTAAGATTGAATTTAGGATGTTTGTAGTTTGTAGTTTGTAGTTTAAGATTGAATTTTAAGATTATATTTAGGATGTTTGTAGTTTGTAGTGCTCATGAATTTATATAGTTTGTAGTGCTCTAAAATACTTCATTTCTACTATATAATTATATTCACAAGTCATTCTTGTTTTTTTACCATTGATCTTAATAATTCTACTTTAATCTTAATGTTGTTTCTTAATCTCTAATTTGTTAATGTCTTAATATTAGATAGTTGATGTTTATGAGTTATGACTTAATCACTATTTAATTTGTGGGTTGGTTAATGCCCTAATGCAGTTGCCACATTCCATCTTCTACTTGTCGGCTGGTGCTCCAAACTCACCTCGTTGTGCTTGTCTTCGCTGCTCCTTGTGAGCAGAGGTATATATATATATTATAGCTTTTGCTTTATGTTTATTTGTTTTATTTGTCCCTATAATGTTGAATTATGTGATTGGGAAAGTATATGTGAATTGTTTGGTTATGTGATTGGGAAAGCATATGTTGAATTATGACCAAACTTCTATGGACATACCTTAATGCGGTGGGGAGGGAAATCTAAGGAATGGATTGGTTTTTGCTGTTTAATTGCAATGTGTGCATCATTGGCCTAGATACCCGTTCGAGGCTTACTCATTAGGAGTGAGTCTTGAATAGTCCCCGGTTTGGGACTATCTTTGAGTTTCTTATCTCACTTAGGATGTGAATGAATGTTTGGTTTTCGATTCTAAGAAAGATCTAGCTCATTTCCTTAAGCGTTCTCTGGGTACATATGTTGATAGTTTACCTACTATCTTCATCGTGTACTTGGAGAACTGTAGAGGGAAGTCTTTGCCGGATTTTTCTTAGAATTGAAAACCAAATGTTCATTCACTAGTGAGATGAAAAACTCAAGGATGGGTTGGGTTGGAGTGATAAGGACCCAAATGTTCATGACTGCATTTGATAAGACACTTTGAATGATGTGATCGATTGTGTTCTTGTTTGGTGTCTCTAGTGTATAAATATGGATCGAAACTAGATGTATGGTAATCGGATTTCGGCGACATTTCTACAAGGGGTTGATGAATTTATCAGAGTTGCGTTAGAACATCAATTGCAGAATGGGTCAAAGTTAGTCTTGTGTCCTTGTTGTGATTGCAATAACTCTAGGGGGTATCGTGATGTGGATCAAATTAAGGATCATTTGATTCGTCGTGGGTTTAAGAGCTACTATACTAGGTGGACATGGCATGGAGAGTTTTATGATCCAGGTATGAGCTCCACTAGCTTGTGTGATGATTTGCATGCTGATCACATTGATGATGAGGTTGAGGTTGATATCGAAAAAGGAGAGAATGATAATGAGAATGATAGGGTAGTTGATGAGAATGATAGGGTAGATGAGATGTTGCACAATTTGGAGGATGAAGGAACCGATCGTCCCCATATGTATGATAGTATTCTAAGTGCAGCGGACAAACCTATGTATCCGGGGTGTAAGAATTTCAGTAAACTTTCTGGCATCCTCACATTGTTCAATATGAAATCGAAGTATAGTTGGACAGATAAAAGTCTAAGTAAGTTGTTCACTTTTTTACAAGAATTGCTACCTGAAGGGAATGAAATTCCCAACTCTACCTATGAGGCAAAGAAATTGTTGTGTCCATTAGGTATGGAGTATGAGAAGATACATGCATGTCCAAATGATTGTGTGCTGTATCGAAATGAGTACAAGGATTTGGGTGAGTGTCCAAGGTGTGGAGAGTCTCGGTACAAGATAAAAGAGGATGATGAGGGAGTGAGAAAGAAAGAAACTCCAGCGAAGGTTCTTTGGTATCTTCCAATCATTCCGAGATTTAGGCGTTTATTTTTCGGATGAAAATAATGCTAAATTATTAAGGTGGCATGCGGATAAGAGGAAGAAAGATGGGATGCTTAGACATCCGACCGATTCTCCGCAATGGAGAAATATCGACCGAAAGTTCGCAGGTTTTGGTAAAGAACCTCGAAATCTTAGGCTTGGACTTTGTACAGATGGGATGAACCCTTTTGGCACACTAGGTACCCAACATAGCACTTGGCCGGTTCTACTGACCATTTATAATCTGCCCCCCTAGTTATGTATGAAGCATAAATTTATTCTGCTATCGCTTCTTATTTCGGGTCCTAAGCAACCCGGAAACGACATAGATGTGTATCTTGACCCACTCCTTCAAGATCTGAAATTGTTGTGGGATGAAGGTGTTTCGATGTTCGATGCGTATACGAAAACTAACTTCACATTACGTGCCATGATATTTTGCACGATTAATGATTTCCCGGCTTACGGGAATTTGTCAGGGTATACGGGTAAAGGAGTAAAGGCATGCCCTATTTGTGATGAGTATATGATTGATGAGCGGTTACATCATTGTGGGAAGAATGTATACCTCCATTATCGTACATGGCTTCCTTTATATCATCCATTTCGTAAGAACAAAAAGTTGTTCAACGGAAAAGTGGAGATGAGAGAAGCCCCTGTACCCTTGCGTGGTAAACAGGTTTCTAATCTGGTAAAAGATATTGAAACAGTGTTTGGCAAGCCCTTCAAAAGTGTCTCAAAGAACTTATACAAGAAAAGATCTAAGTTCTGGGACCTCCCATATTGGAAATTCTTAGAAGTCAGACATTGTCTTGATCTAATGCACATTGAGAAAAATGTTTGTGATGCCATTGTCGGAACATCGTTGAATATGCCCGGGAAGACAAAGGATGGAGTTAAAGCTCGGAAAGACATGGCTGAAATGGGAAGACCGTAACTAGCACCTCGGGAGCGGGGACAACGTTATTATACGCCACCAGCTTGCTACACTTTGTCTAAGAAGGAGAAAACGAGTTTTTGTGAGTCTCTGCATAGGTTAAAGGTCCCTGCTGGATACTCGTCAAACTTTCGAAACCTTGTCTCACTGAAGGACTTGAAACTCATTGGTTTGAAATCTCATGATTGTCATATCTTGATGCAGCATTTATTACCTGTTGCAATACGAGGAATTTTGCCTTCCCAAGTGAGATACACGATTACAAAGTTGTGTTTCTTCTTCAGAACTATATCTAGTAAGGTGATTGATCCTAACACTCTAGATAACTTGCAAGCTGATGTAATAGAGACGATGTGTCGATTTGAAATGTACATCCCACCATCGTTCTTTGATATCATGCCTCATTTGATAATTCATCTTGTCCAAGAAATTAAACTTTGTGGGCCCGTTTGTATGAGGTATATGTGGCCTTTCGAAAGGCATATGGGTACTCTCAAGGGAAAAGTGATGAATCCAGGCCCGGACCGAAGCAAGTATTGTCCAAAGAACAATTGCGGAGGAAGTATCTGAATATGTAAGTCAGTATTTAGCACGTGCGCAAGCAATTGGATTGCCAAAATCTAGACATGAAGGAAGGCTTGCTGGTTGTGGTACCATTGGGAGAAAAAGATTGTGTCTTGATGGAGAGTTGAAAAGAAAAGCAGAATTTTTGGTGTTAGAAAATCTAAAACAAGTTCATCCTTACTTAGATGAGCACAAGAAGATGCTTAGTGTTCAGTATCCATTGAAGAATGAACGTGAGTTGATGATTGAGCAGAATCGGTCGTTCGTTGATTGGTTTAAAGAACGAGTTATGAACCAACTATCTGACCCAAAAAATGATGTATCAGATACGTTGAGATGGTTGGCATATGGGTCAAAGATGCAAGTTCTTTCCTAGGAAGGGTATGACATCAATGGTTGTTCATTTTACACTAAACGACAAGATGACAAATCCACAATGCAAATTAGAGGTGTTACGTTGGGGGCTTTGTCATCAGAGTATAAAAGTAGAAGGGATAGAACCATTGTTGAGAGAATGAAGTCTTACTACGGGTTCATTGAAGATATATTAGAACTTGACTATGTTGACTTCAAGATTCCGCTCTTTCAATGCAAGTGGTTTGATATTCGTCGTGGTGTAAAGAAGGATGAACATGACTTTTTTACATTAGTCAATTTCAGCCGGTTAGGGCATCATGAAGATTCTTTGATATTGGCATCACAAGCAAAACAAGTATTCTACATAGTTGACCCCGTCGATTCAAAATGGTCTGTTGTCATTGAAGGAAAAAGGAGAATATTTGGAATTGATGATGTACATGATGAAGAGGAATACGATAAGCAATTCAATGAAGTCATTGCTTCGTCAGTAGTCATTCCAAGTACATTAGGGGAAGATCTGGACACGAATTACATTCGTCGAGACCATAATGAGGGATTTTACGTTGTCAAAGAAAAAACTGATTAATAGGTAACTAATGTTATATTATTGCAACTATTATTGTTTATATTCTTCAATTATATATTTTATGCTTCGTTAAAATAATTTTGTATTATTTCATTGATGAATCTAACATGTCTTTATGCTTTATGGTTTCAGGTGTAGTGATGGAAGATCACATAATGCATGATGCATCCGATGATGATCGCTTGACCACGTTTCGAGACCGAGATAAGCGATGGAGGTAGTAGGAAGAAAAGAGTGAGCAAGCCTAAAGGTCCTACAAAAGGGATACGTTCCAAACCCCGGGTCCAAAGACTACTTCAGTGGGATGATTGGATGCGTCCGATTGGAGATCATGTTGGTGCATACAAGACACATTGCGGCGAAATCAGTAGAAGCAAAGTGTCTATCTTGTACGATAGTTGGGATGATGTTCCACAAGGCTTAAAAAATAGTTTATGGGAAGATGCTAAAGTAAGTAAACCTATGTATTTTTAAAATCCATTCTTTTAAATTTAATTTGAATCATGTTTATTATACTAATCGTGTATTATTGGTTCATTTTATATATTGAAGAAAGAGTTTGGAATACAAGAGGATGAGAGGAAGAAACGAGATGTGTTGACTACTTGTGATAAGCGATGGAGAGATTTCAAGTCAAGATTAGTGAGTCGATGGATCACAAAAACGAGGCTGGGGCCTAACAATTATATGCAACCGTACGTGCTCTATCCTTTCATCACGGAAGAGATTTGGGACGAATTTGTGAAAAAGTGTAGCTCTAAGGAGTTTAAGGTATATAATATGTACGTTACAATTACATAATATGTTATAATCAGATTTTTTTTTTTTTGTGAATATTAACTAGTTACTTGTTTTCATATTAGGCTAAAAGTGAAAGAGCAAGAAAGTCTCAGGCTGCCAACATTCATCCTCATTTTTTGGGTCAAAAGTCATATGCGGAGATGATTCCCGTTTGGAAAGACAAAGGGTATATCCCTAAATCCTCTACAACATCATCTGTTGACTCATCCACATCATCAATTATTTCCTCCTTGTTGGATCGAACTTTGCCATGGCTTCTCGCTAGATCGAAAATAAATAAGGAAGGAAATCTTTTCTTCCCTAATGAAGAAACACAAATGATAAAAGAGTCCATTGTAAGAATTCTTCAAATTTTATGATATTTTCTTGTCTAATTACTCGTATTCTAGAATTCTACTAATCATATGATTTTTTTGAATTTGATGCAGGATGATTGGAAAAGGGAAGAAAAGGAAGGAGAGTTTGTTCCAGGTTGGATGGATGATGTTCTATCCCGTGCTCTACAGAAGAAAGACCGTCCTGGGCGTGTGTTAACAGTTGGGCGTAGCATTGGGATTACATCGGTTTGGGGAGATCCTGATCGGAGTAGTACTGCTCGAAAGGGTAGGGGCATGGATGATGAGGAGATGAAGGAGTTCGAGGCTAGAGTGAGCCAAAGAGTTAGAGAACAGACGATGGAAGAGATGAACTCGAAGATAGATGCAATAGTTTAAGAAAAGTTGAAGGCTTTTGCAGCACAATTAGGTCTTCAAGCACCAAATCAAACAAGTCATCACACTCCAGTTGATCCTAGTAGCTGTCACTCGGGGGGCAATGATCCATTTGTGAACTTGCAGGTATATAGTTATTTTATATCTTCTACTATTATGATATTATGTTTCTAAAACACTTAATTAATGACATTGTGTTCTCATTGGATGTTAAGAGTCCGGTTCCATGTCGTTTAGCAATAGCGGATAACTCGGGACCGATCATTGTAGTTGAGGGTACCGTACATCCGCAAACGGAGTCATCATCACATCCTACGGCCGTGAAAGTGAGTGTTGATGATTTTTTTAAGACTACGCAGAAGCTCTAGTTCCACTACCTACTCCATACATCATGAAACTCAGTCAAGTTGAGGGTTCATTCATAGAATGGCCGAAAGAGTTGGTATTTTTAGTCTCAGATAATCAGGTAACTTATGTTTAATATTTTGATTTATATACTAAGAAATGTAAATATATATACTAAGATATCTTGATTTATACTCCCTCCGTCCCAGAATACTCTTTACACTTTCCTTTTTCATCTGTCCCAGAATACTCTTTACACTTCTATTTTTTAATATGACCCACTATTATTTTAATTTTTCTACCTTTTAAGTTGGCCCACACTCTCTCTCCTCCAAATAAAATAATACCACTCCTACCACCCACCAACTATAACCATGGCACACACTCTCTCTCCTTAAAATAAAATAATACTACTTTTACTAACTACTAACTCCTATCACATCTACTTTTCAATAAAATAACAATTGATAATCAAACAACAACTTATCATCTAAAACTACGTGCATTGATAAGTGTCAAGAGTATTCTGGGACGGAGGGAGTATATGCTAAGTAATCTTTATTTTGTATACTAAGTAATCTTGATTTATATATGAAATAATCTATATACATATATAATATGAATTAAAAAAAAAAGTCAAATTGAATTAGGAACATATACCTAAAGAAGGTGCGATGAAGAAGAAGAAGAAAAAAAAATAGTTGGTAGTGATCCTTGCACCGATGAGTCTGCACATAGGCACGTAGATCCTTTTATTGACTTGGCACTGGATGATATGGATGATAATATCAAGGAGATGCACCGAATATTTTACGACAAACCCTCAGATGAGCCTTTTCATATGCAAGTTCCGAAGGGTACCGTCTTCGACTTTGTTAGAGATCATATGATCATTCTCTCGCGACAAGATGTTTTTCAACTTCTCACGGGAGCATGGATTAATGTATCCATTTTGCAAGTATTTATGATGTGAGATTTCTCAAATTCTAAACTAATTAACATTGCTATTTATTTTTATTGTTTCTCCTAACAATAAGTGTTTGGATCTTAGGTACTTGGCAGAGCAGTCTGAGGAGCATGGAGAGAATAATATTGGTTTCATGTGTCCAAGTATGATTTCAGCAACCATGATACGCAATCACTTAGATGCCGTGATCAACTACATGGCAAGTTCAATGAAAGCGAATTAATATATGCGTTACATCCTATGTCCGTATATTGAAAAGTATGTTAGTTAAACTAATCTTTACTTTGTTTTATATTTATGAACTTGTAGTTATATATATAAAACATCACATTTTGCTTCATGCCTTAGGGTTCATTGGATTCTTCTTGTCATTTGTCTATCTAAGAGAACGGTATATATATTTGATTCGATCAAGAGAGATAGATCCTTAGCTATCAAGATACCTTTGAATACGTAAGTTCATAGTTGTTATACATGTTAATAAGTTTACATGCATTTTATGATATTTTAAATAATTTATAAATGTTTATAGTAATTAATTGTTACAAAACATCTATACTTAGTGCATATACAAAATACACGCGGCTTGAAGGATCAAATAAAGGAACTAAATTTTCTTGGACATATATGCGGGTATAACTCTTATGGTTTTGTATTTGATACTTTATAATTCTATTTAGGATTTTTTTTTCGATTCTAATATATATCTTAAATTTGGTGTAATGTGCTCAACAATCGGGAGGAGTGGAATGCGGCTATTTCATGATGAGATACATGTTTCTAATCATCCGCTTATACTATGAATCAGAGAATTTGTATGAGGTATATGTATGTTGTAAATTCATTATTTATACTTATAGAATTTTAAAGTATATTAACTAGTTTAATATATTTCTAGGCTTTTTCCGTCAAGTCTTGAGCCATACTCCATATATGAGATCAACGACCTCAAAGAACTTTTTGCGGAATACTTTGTACGGGTCGTTAACGAAGCAGGCTAAGTTTGATGGTTAGTGTATGTATTTGTAGGTTAGAATAATATTTTGTTACTTGAACCTTGTTGGTTGATTGATTGCAACATTGGTTGCTTGAACCTTGTTGGTTGATTAATTGCAACATTGGTTGCTTGATTGAGATGTACTGAAACAGGTTTTGGTTATATATATGCAAAATTTTCCCAACTATTTCTTGGGTTGTCCAAATTACAAAGGAGACTCTGCCAAATTTTCTGCTCATAATTATCAACATAATGTTTGTTTAGTTTTGAAAATAAAATAAAAATAGCTGAAAAAAAAATGCTGAAAAATAAAAAATATATACATATCTGCGTCGCATACAGTGCCATATGCGACGCAAATGGTGCTTCATCTGCGTTGCATATAGCACTGCATGCGACGCAGATGGTATGTGCGCAGCAGCCAGCAGGAGCCCAGCAAGCACCATCTGCGTCGCATGCAGTGCTATATGCGACGTGGATGAAGCACCATTTGCGTTGCATATGGCACTGCATGCGACGCAGATGGTGCTTTCTGGACTGCTGTGGGTGCATGGCGGATGGACATGTGCGTCGCATGTTTGTTGTGTCCGACGCAAATATTCGATTAACTGCGTCGTGTCTTATCCGACGCAGATGGTTGTCTTCCCATCTGCGACGAGACCTGTGCCGTCGGACCAAGGTCCGACGCAAATGGGGGTCCCAGGTCCGACGCAAATTGTCATTTCTCTACTAGTGTCTGTTCTCATAACCCAAATGCGGGTATTAGTAGAGGAGATACCAAGGATGGCTAACGATTTTCCAAGGACAAACAGAAATTTTAACATGATCTCATCTTCAACTTGTGGCAACATCACATAGCTAAATTTTTTCGGCACCAAAATTGAAGGTAAGTACATGGGTGAAATTTGCAGCATTTTCGAATTCTCCTTCTCCATCCGAAACAATCCAATGTGCAGCTCCATCAAAGTAACAATAGCAACAAGATTGAAAAATCATACATCTCGTAAATATAGCTGGAAAATCCATCATAACAAATTTTTTACTCCAAAGATGATGATTAAGTGAATAAACTGCAATGTACATGGATTTTTCTCCACAATTAAACTCGAAGGCGACGACTTTATAATCGTTACTCGAAGCCACATATCCAAAGATGAAATTATCATAGCCATAGATCGGATTATGATTAAGGGGTCGTTTGGTTCAAGATTTGGAATGGAAAGGGAATGGAAACAAATAGAGGAGGGAAATGGTAATAGAAATGGTTATATTTATTTGGTGTTTGATTCAAGCCATAGAATGGAAATGGAATGGTAACCATTACCACCAACTGATGGATTTTGTTACTTGAGGAGGAGAATGAGGTAATAAATTGGGAGAGTCCATTACTACCAAGTAATGGTAATGGATTGGTGAGGGGTTGAACCAAACATGAAGAAAGGGAATCGGTAATTGATTCCGTTTCTTGGACCCTAAAAATAGTAAACCAAACGGACTCTAAGCATGATTGATTTTCTGATAGAAGGGTTCCAAAGGAATAATGTAGTACCTAACTTACCACAAACTTTCAACAAAAGTAACCCATTAGTCTATTACGGTTCCCAATGACTTCATACTTTGTATTATTGATCTTCACTCGTCTAGTTAGTGTAAATTTATCTCTTAGATGAATTCCGATTCTATTATTAAATTTTGTACTTGAGTCAATGCTTGATGCCATAACTAGCAAACGATTATTGTCATAATTATTCTTAGTAAGCTGAAAGATGCATCACAATGAAAACGGGATCATAGATGGTAGAACACCAAGCTTTACAAACGCATTTGAATCTTATAAGGGTTTTAGTCGGCAGTCTCGCCAAAACTTGCCTCCACATATCTAATGGTAAATCAAACTCATGTGTTAAAACCTCAGATCTCAACAATTGAGTGCGCGGCTTTGCTATTTCGTGTTCATCATAACAACAAGACGGGGGATATAGGGGAGGGGTTCTTATGCAATTAGGAGCTAACGACATAATGGTTGCTTGGGTAGGGTAATGGAGTATATATGGTCTCGAACAAATTCTGTTGTCACACTCTCTCTCTCTTCTATAGTTCCATCTCTAAAATAACCCTAATTTTTTATTTGGGTCGGGCTCATAGGGAGATAGTAAGAAGAGGACCGGAACAACCTTATGAATATAGTGACTAGTTTAATCTATTCAGTTTCACATTTTTTATTCCTGAGATTGAAAGGAAAATAAAGTGAGATATATAAAGGATAGTATTGGGTCAGAGTAAGATGAAATGGGCTTGTCAAGATAATGTAGACTTGGGTTTGTCTAATTTTGCTGCTTATTCTAATAAATTTTTGTTTTTCCTTACCAATTTTTATCTGTATTTGTAATAATCTAGTGGAATAAGCCCCCTGTTCTTTTGGACATATTTTCAGTTTGATTCAATTCATTTATTCTCTACAGTTCAATTCAGTTCATTCAGTTCAGTTTTTCTCAGTCTAAAAGAATGGGGCCTAACTACATGTATACACATCAACACCAGACTCCTCATTCTTTTTACAAAAATATTTGGTTGTCAGACAACTTGATTCCAATAAACTTCATTTCTAGCCCAGCAAATAAGGTGAATACAATCACTAAGAACTGTAGTATTAACCCTTTTCTGAAACTAAGGTCTTTTGCTCCTGTTGAGGAACAAAACCATCCTCTGAAACATATGTTGATAGGAGTATAAACCCAACCAATCCTTGACCAGCTGAAGCCTGTAAACATCTCCTTGTGTAATCACACATTCACACTGGAAAAATAAGTGCCTATGGGATTCAACCCCATTCACACACAGTAGACATTCTGTGACATTAGTATATCTTTGATATATTCCTAATGTACTCAAATTACTAGCCAAAAAGGGATTGACAAAAATTTTGTTACGTCCTTCACACCAATTGTTAATCCTATTTTATTCTCGGATTCCGATATTTTCGTTTCCACATACTACACGTGGTACGCCTCGTTCTAGTTTGTTCTGACATGGAAAATGAGACAAAAGAAGAATAGATTTCCCTTATTGAGATACAATATTGGGAGAAAGTAGAAGATAATTAGAAAGATTCATTTCCTTCCCTGCTTAATAAAGAGATCCTCCGAATTAATATTGAAAAAATCTAGAGAAAAATTGTAAGCTTAATCTTCCTTCCCCTTCCTTGTCTTCTCTGTACTCGTGATACATAAAGACTTAGACAACAAGAGCATTCGAAATTGCAAAGAACAAAGGAGAGAACAATTGTATCAAACCGGTTCGAATGAACGAACAACCACCACTTCCACAATCCAAATGAACCACCAATCAAGACTAAACTATAGCAATGAGCTTATAATTTAAGTCTACTTTGAGTTTTAATCACCAATTCAACGATTAGATGATCAAAATTGCAAAGGTTTAAGAATTGGCCAAAACTGACCAAGAGTTACACTAGGCACACAGCTTAGTAAACTTAGCATAAAAAGTTCAATATTCACTGGAATGATCTGATTCCAAAAGCATTACAAACTAGACATATTAAGCTACAACATGTCCAAAAATCAGCCCAAAAGGACGTCATTTTCTGACCTAATTAATGCAATAAAATAAGAGAAGAAGAAAAGAAAACTGTTTCCGTACCTCTCCTAATCATTTGCTAAGCTACCCTATAGGACGTTGGAGAATAGAAAAATAGCCTATAGGAAATTAAAATACATATCTTAAACCAAATATCTTCACAATTTCAAGGCATTTGCAGAAGGAAAAAACTTTGCCCAGAATTGAAGAAAAGAGAGCTGCTGGGACGTGTGGCTGCTGCAGTTTTGCATGCTTCACCATGAAGCTCTCCTTTCTCATTTGTTGATGCTTCCAAGCCCATGTGAAGATCATGTGGCCTTACTAGACATCCTTGAGTTCACCTTTAAGCATGAGGTGGCCTTGAATTTTCAGAAATAAGTTTCCTTTAAGCCCTTACAAAAATCGGATTACTTAGGAACACAAACAGCTTGCTCTAATCAAGATTAGCTTAACTAATTGCCCTAATTAAACTAATTAATCACCAACTAAACTTGATTAACAATACTTAATGATGATTAGGAATATCATTAGCATTAATTAACCTTGTTTAAGGGAGATTAAGAAAAGATTAGCCTAATCAAGGTGCTTAAGAAGTGTTTTTGGAAAAACCGTGCTTGTTAAGCTTATGAACTGAACTTCTTTCACCATAGACCCTTGATTTTCTTGTTGAACTAGAAGACCTAGGTTCATAGTAGATGCTCCTGCATCATTCTCTCCCGGTTCGAAAAGGTCTTCTTGTATGTCAGATTCATCTGCAATATAGGGAGCTAGATCACCAACATTGAATGTTGCAGATATGTTTCCCATTTCATCTGGCAATTCTATCTTGTAGGCATTGTTGTTGATCTTCTCTAGTACTTTGAAAGGACCGTCACTTCTAGGCATAAGTTTGTTCTTTCTTCTGGTTGGAAAACGTTCCTTCCTCAAGTGTAGCCATACTAAATCGCCAGGCTTGTACAAAACTTCTTTTCTGTGCTTGTTTGCTCGAACCTTGTATGCTTCATTCACCTTTTCAATTCTGGTTCGAATTTGTTGATGAAGTTTCTTCATTTCCTTGGCCTTTTCTTCAGCTTCTTTACTGTTTTCTTCAACAGGGATAGGAAGTAAATCAATAGGACTTAAAGGATTAATCCCATAGTTTACCTCGAAGGGTGAGTGTTTAATAGCATAAGTTGGAGATCTATTGTAAGCAAACTCAGCATGAGCTAGCTTTAGATCCCATTCTCTTTGAGACTTGTTCACCAACGTTCTTAACAAGGTTGTTAAGGTCCTATTTGTCACCTCGGTTTGGCCATCAGTTTGTGGATGAGCCGTAGTACTAAAGAGGAGTTTAGTACCTAGCATCTTCCACAAGGTCTTCCAAAAATAGCTTAAGAACTTCATGTCCTTATCTGAAACAATGGACCTTGGAACACCATGAAGACGTATAATATCTTTAAAGAACAAATCAGCAACATGAATAGCATCATCAGTTTTATTACAAGGAATAAAATGAGCCATTTTCGAGAATCTATCCACGACCACCATGATTGCATCCTTACCTCTTTGAGTTCTAGGCAAAGCCCTGCAAGTTTCGGCCAATAGAAATGTTCCTGCAAAACATCAACAATTTTATTAATGCCAAAGTGTCCTGCTGGTCCTCCTCCATGAACCTGCTTGATAAGCAAATCCCTTAATGAACACCGAGGGATGCATAGTTTGTTGTTCCGAAAAAGAAAGCCATCTTGAACTGTATAAGCTCCATGAGATCCATCTTTACATGCTTCTAATAATATAGAGAAATCTAGATCTTCATAATATAACTCTTTAAGATGACTAAAGCCAAGAACACGAGCCTCCATTAAAGAAAGCATAGAATGCCTCCTTGATAAAGCATCTGCAACAATGTTAGAAACTCCAGTTTTATATTTTGAAACAAAATCAAAGGACTGAAGGAATTCCACCCATTTTGCATGTCTAGGACTGAGCTTGTGTTGGCCATTGATGTACTTTAAGGCTTGATAATCTGAGTGAAGCACGAACTGAGCTGGTCTGAGATAATGACTCCAATGAGTCAAAGCACGAACAATAGCATAGAATTCCTTGTCATAAGTGTTGTAGTTGAGTCTACACTGATTAAGTTTCTCACTGAAATAGGCTATGGGACGCCCTCCTTGTTGCAAAACATCTCCAATGCCCACGCCACTAGCATCACATTCAACCTCGAACACTTTCTTGAAATCAGGTAAGGCCAGAACAGGAGCCTTACTAAGCATACTCTTCAATTGCTCAAATGCTTCTTGTGCTGCTGGAGTCCAAATAAAAGACCCCTTCTTGATGCATTCAGTCAATGGCGCCTATATAGTACTGAAGTTCTTGATAAATCTCCTATAAAAAGAAGCTAAACCATGGAAACTTCGAACCTCTGTAATAGTTTTAGGAACTGGCCAAGACTTGATTGCTTCCACCTTGGATTCATCCATAGAAATGCCATTAGAAGATACTATGAATCCAAGAAAGGTCACGCTAGAAGTGAAGAATTCACACTTCTCCATCTTTGCATACAGCTTCTTTTCCCTTAGCTTAAGGAAAACCTTCTTTAGATGAATAAGATGTTCCTGCTCACTTTGACTATATACAAGAATGTCATCAAAATAAACAACAACAAAGATACCAATGAAGGGTATGAGTACCTCGTGCATAAGTCTCATGAAGGTACCAGGAGCATTTGTCAAACCAAATGGCATTACACGCCATTCATACAAACCACTCTTAGTTTTAAAAGCTGCTTTCCATTCATCACCTTCCTTAATTCGAATCTGATGGTAGCCACTTCTTAAGTCTATCTTCGAAAATATAGTGGAACCATGTAATTCATCCAGCAAATCATCAAGCCTAGGTATAGGATACCTATACTTGACCGTAATATTGTTGATGGCCCTGCAATCTACACACATACGCATAGAACCATCCTTCTTTGCAACCAAAATAACAGGCACAGCACATGGACTAAGACTCTCTTGTACGAACCCTTTAGCTATCAATTCACTAACTTGGCGTTGCAATTCTTTAGCTTCATTAGGATTACATCTATAAGCTGGCTTGTTAGGTAATGGTGCTCCAGGAATTAAGTCAATCTGATGTTCAATACCTCTACTAGGGGGTAAACCAAATGGAAGGTCTTCAGGAAAAATATCACCAAACTCCCTCACTAATGGCTTAACCATTTCGTGTATTTCACTAGGATTAACATCATTCTCATCTAACAACCACAACAAATACATAACCTTCCCCTTTTCCACAGCTTTATCTAATTGACATTTCGAAAGGATTAAGGTTTTTTTGTTTTGTGTTTTAGGTTGTGTTGTTTTTGGTTTAGGTGTATTCGAACATGGTTTACTAGGACTAAGCACAATTTTCTTTTGATTATGCATAAAAGTGTAAGTATTAGCCCTACCATTATGTACAGTTTCTTTATCAGATTGTCATGGTCTTCCTAACAATATATGACATGCATCCATAGGCAAAACATCACAAAGAACTTCATCCTTATACGAATCACCAAAAGAAAAGCTAATTAAAGCTTGTTTTGTTACCTCCACACAATTGCCATCATTAAGCCAATGAAGCTTATATGGCTTAGGATGTTTGAAAGTAGGATGATTGAGCTTGTCCACCATGGTTGATGATGCCACATTAGTGCAGCTCCCACCATCAATAATCATCGAGCAAATCTTCCCTCCAACCAAGCACTTTGTTTGGAAAATTTGATCCCTTTGAGATGGAATCAATTCGGCCTCCTTAGCATGAAGAACTCTTCTTTGAACAAGGCCTAAATGATCACCTTGAGTTACTTCTCCCACCTCAACTTCTTCTTCAATTTCGGCCTCCTTCTCGGATTCATCTTCAAGTTGTTCTTGAAATCCAAGTGCTTCATCAATGTTTTTAATGTCAATTAGAGTCATTACCCTTTTGTTTGGGCATTGAGCTTGATAATGACCATAACCATAACCATGACACTTAAAACACTTCACATCAGATTTCTTAGAGGACTCTTCAACCACTTTCTTCTCTTTATCAATGGCCTTCGAAGTATCCCCTTTTGGAGTGTAAGGAGATGTATAAGATGGCTTCACATTCGAACTTCCCTTGGTGTAAGAAGTTCCCTTAACAAACGCCTTCTTCTTCTTCTTCTCCTTTTGATGTTTTTCCTCCTTCAAAGCTAGCCTGAAAAGTTCATCCAAAGTAGAATAAGGTTGCAGCTCCAACTTCCTTTGAATGTCTTTCTCCAAACCACCTAAGAATCAAGCCATAGTTTGCTCCTCTCTTTCTTGAACATCTAATTTCATCATCAATTTCTCAAATTCATGAATGTAACTTTCGACACCTTTGTGATCCTGAGATAAATCAGATAGTTGGTTATATAAATCAAGAGTATAAGTGGAAGGTAGAAACTTCTCTTTCATTTTCTTCTTGAGTTTCATCCAGCTCTTGATTTTCGGCTTTTGCTTCCTTGTTCTTGCTAGAACAACATTCTCCCACCAAAGGGATGCATACCCCTTTAGCTTAGTAATTGCAACCTTGAAAGCCTTAGCATCATTATTCTCCTTGAGTTCAAAAATTCGATCACACCTTGCTACCCACTCTAAGTAAACATCTGGATTAAGGTTTCCATCAAACTCAGGAGTATCTAACTTAATGTCTCGAAAATCATCTGTTTTTCGTGGCCTTCTTCTTGTCCTGGAAGCTTCAGAAATGGCTTCCTCACTAATATCATACGCCACATCTTCATCCTCCTCATTTCCCCTTCTTACTTGCCCCTTAATCCCACATCTCTCAGAACAACCATCATGTTAGCCATTTGCTCAGATAAGGCGGCCATTTGATTCTCTACTCCAACCAACCTTACTTCATTCATGTTCATGCCTCTCCTAAACTGATTTTCTTCACCTCCATTCATGGTTAATACAACCACAATGATTTATGGCTAGAAAGAAAGAAAAGAAGTGTTTAGGCTTAGAACAGGTTTCGATTTTGTTGGGGTGTCGTGTTTGGGCTTATGGGATGTATTTAGGATGTTTATAGGATGATTTGAATGCTCTTAGACAACCTCAAGCTCTGATACCAAATGATACATAAAGACTTAGACAACAAGAGCATTCGAAATTGCAAAGAACAAAGGAGAGAACAATTGTATCAAACTGGTTCGAATGAACGAACAACCACCACTTCCACAATCCAAATGAACCACCAATCAAGACTAAACTATAACAATGAGCTTCTAGTTTAAGTCTACTTTTAATCACCAATTCAATGATTAGATGATCAAAATTGCAAAGGTTTAAGAATTGGCTAAAACTGACCAAGAGTTACACTAGGCACACAGCTTAGTAAACTTAGCATAAAAAGTTCAATATTCACTGGAATGATCTGATTCCAAAAGCATTACAAACTAGACATATTAAGCTACAACATGTCCAAAAATCAGCCCAAAAGGACGTCATTTGCTGACCTAATTAATGCAATAAAATAAGAGAAGCAGAAAAGAAAATTGTTTCTGTACCTCTCCTAATCATTAGCTAAGCTACCCTATAGGACGTTGGAGAATAGAAAAATAGCCTATAGGAAACTAAAATACATATCTTAAACCAAATATCTTCACAATTTCAAGGCATTTGCAGAAGGAAAAAACTTTGCCCAGAACTGAAGAAAAGAGGGCTGCGGGATGTGTGGCTGCTGCAGTTTAGCATGCTTCACCATGAAGCTCTCCTTTCTCATTTGTTGATGCTTCCAAGCCCATGTGAAGATCATGTGGCCTTACTAGACATCCTTGAGTTCACCTTTAAACATGAGGTGGCCTTGAATTTTCAGAAATAAGTTTCCTTTAAGCCCTTACAAAAATCGGATTACTTAGGAACAAAAACAGCTTGCTCTAATCAAGATTAGCTTAACTAATTGCCCTAATTAATCACCAACTAAACTTGATTAACAATACTTGATGATGATTAGGAATATCATTAGCATTAATTAACCTTGTTTAAGGGAGATTAAGAAAATATTAGCCTAATCAAGGTGCTTAAGAAGTGTTTTAGGAAAAACCGTGCTTGTTAAGTTTATGAACTGATCTTCTTTCACCATAGACCCTTGATTTTCTTGTTGAACTAGAAGACCTTGGTTCATAGTAGATGCTCCTGCATCAACTCGTAAGTTCTAACCAAATTCAAAAAAAAATTCATATTATGGGTGGCCTTCCATAAAAATTCCAATTATGGATTAGTCTAGAATAATCCTAACTACGAGGAGTACCTTCCCGAAATGATCTCAACTCTCAAGTGCCCAATAAAATATTTAATTAGTTGTCTTTAATTTGTTTGCTTTTCAGTTGTCTTGCTTCTCTCTTGTGTTCCCTCCCTTAATCTAGCCAATTAGAATTTGCCACATCCCTTTGTGACCTTTTATTAAAAAAAATTCAGGACACTGGATTATTTTGGTAAGACACGCACAATAGTTAAGATTATTATGGAAGAATCCATGATTGAGTTTATTATGAAATAACGATTATTCATTTGAATTTAAAAAAATAAAAAAATAAATAATTCATTTCCACTAGATCAATTAAAATGAATCGGCCAGATTAACAGATCTGCAGCAGGCCACCACTCCACTTCACAAATATGGTTTATTAATTCCACCCATACTTAGTAGTTAGTCCACTCCACAATAAATATCATAGAAAAACTTCAGAATCTTCACTTGCTTCGCAAGAAAAATAGAAAGAAGATAATAAATAGGAAAGTTGACTTCATAACTAGATCCAGTCAGCCACCCATCTAACGTCATTCCCTGCGTCCTCTCCTCTGTGTTTCCTTCTAATCAACAAATGAATCATAGGGTGCATAACATAACATAAAACAATGCTTATATTATGAATTTGAGGATGAATTTAGACAAATAACGAGAAATGGAAACAGTAACAGCAAGCAGTATTTTGATATCAGTAGTTTGCATATTTGTTGTGACAGGATTTATCAAGGCAGTTAATTGGGTATGGTTGAGACCCAAAAGATTAGAGAAATGGTTCAGACAACAAGGTCTATCTGGTACTTCTTATAAGTTCTTGGTTGGAGACATGAAAGACTACTCGTCGATGCGCACTCGAGCCTTAGAAAGCCCCATCAATGGCTTTTCCAATGATTTTTCTTCGCGTGTGGATCCTCTTGGCCATCATCATGCCAGCAAATTCGGTATGTAATCTAAAATCTAAACTCATGTTCATGAAACTAAGATTTTACAATGTAATCTCCCTCTGTTCACAAATAATTGTTACACTCTCCACGTATGCCAGTGCAAAACTTTAAGGACTAAATTCTAATATCTCTAGTTTTGTATTTGTAAAAATTATAAATCACAAACGAGGGTTAAAGTGAAATATGTGAATATTGTATAATGTCAAAATGTAATTGTTAAAAAAAAAAGCGGAGGTAGACAGGTAGTAATACCTTTGGAATGTTAGCAAAGTGATGAAGCAGGGGTGATCCTGATTAATATGAGGTTCTAAGTATAGATTATATGTTTAGTTTGATGGTGGGTGTTAATGCAGGAAAAGACTACTTCGTTTGGGCTGGTCCAATGCCTATGGTAAGCATATCTAAACCAGAGTTAATCAGAGAGGCCTTCACAAATATGCAGGAATTTCGGAAGGCGAAGTTCAACCCCGTTGTTGACAAGCTTTTTCCGGGGCTTGTCAGCTATGAGGGAGAAAAATGGGCTAAACATAGGAAGATCATCAACCCTGCCTTCCATATGGAGAAGTTAAAGGTCGATCCCCTACAATCCTTCATTTATTGATTTTCCTGGTGTGCATGATTGGTCTTGAATGAGACAGATCACTTATTGACATACTGTATAGACACAATCTACTAAAAAGTTAATAGTGATTCTTAGAACAATCAGTAGTTGTTGAGGTTGATTCACATTCAACCTTGGTATGCTCATGAAGTATGTTGGAGGAATAAGGGAGGCAAAACAAAAAATTCTTGGCTAAGCCCGAAAGGAGGTGCTCCGGGCGATCAGGTTAATGGATCCCAGATTAAGGGATCGATTGGCTGGACTTCGGACTTCCTGCCTGGAAACTGGCATTATGGCCCAGAAGGCATATTCATACAGGGAGGTGGGCTTCTGGTTTTATGTTCAGGAGTCCTCCCTTTAGACATTTGGTATAAACACCTCTTCTAGGGGTTTTAGAGGGTTGTTCTTAGCATAGTTGAGATCCCCAGAATACATATTTAAGTGCCTTTGATCTTTGTCGAGACTTGATTAGTCTCTTGTAAACATTACTTGTGGATAGATCAAACGAAAATTTGGAGATCTGTTTCATATATAGCAGGGTGAGCTCCATAGTCCGCACATTGAGAGATTTTCCCATCTACCAAGTTATTTTGTCTCTTTTCCATTCTTCTCTTTCATCACTGTGAATTGATTTATACTTTCTTACTTCATGAAAGCCTTTCATCCTAACAACATTTTTGTCTGATGTTCGTTACAGCTTATGTTGCCAGCATTCCGTGACAGTTGTTCAGAGATGATCAATAAATGGGAGATGGTAGTAGCTGAAACGAGTTCAGGGGAGGTAGATGCGTGGCTAGATCTGACGAAACTCACTGCTGATGTTATCTCAAGGGCAGCATTTGGTAGCAGCTATGAAGAGGGACAAAGGTTATTTGAACTTCTCAAGGAGCAGACTGATTTATCTCTTCTTATGCTACAATCTTTGTACATCCCAGGACTGAGGTAATTTATAGCATTCTGCAGTCATCCCACTTAATTGAACTTATTAAGTAAATAAGCAATGAAACTTTAAATTTTGCTGCTCGCATTCAGCTACATTCCAACTCCAAGAAATAGAAGATTCAAGAAATTAGAAGATCAAATAAATGATTTATTGTGTTCACTTATAAACAAGAGAAAGGATGAAATTGAGGCAGGAGAAGTAGTAAAGAGTGACCTGTTGGGTATACTCATGGATTCCAATCTAAAAGAAATCCAACAGGCTGTTGGAAATAACAAGAATAAACATCTTGGGATGAGTCTTCAAGAGGTGATTGAAGAGTGTAAACTATTCTACTTAGCTGGACAAGAAACCACATCGACACTATTAGTTTGGACAATGATTTTGTTGAGTAAACACCAAGATTGGCAAGCACGAGCAAGAGAAGAGGTATTGCAAACATTTGGGAACAATGTGCCAGACTTTGAAGGTTTAAACCATTTAAAGACGGTAAGAATTTTGCTATTTTTAAACATTTACAATATTAATCCTCTAAAATAGCATTATTGTCTCAAATTGGGACCTATAGTTGCATGTTACCAGGTTAATCTCACTCAACCTCTTGGTGAAATCCCTTTTTTTAATAACAGGAAAACATTTTTGTTGTCATAACGCTTTATAGGAGATGATCTCTTGGCTTATGTAGCTGACACATATTTCTGAATCAAATCTTTGGCTTCTTCTTATAGAATTAAATGATTAATTTGGAATTTTAACTGTGTGGGTATGTTTGCTTTAGGTGACCACCATAATTTACGAGGTTCTCAGGCTCTATCCACCAGTAATTCAACTGTCACGAATGAACAAACAAAAAGACACGAATCTAGGTGCGTTATCAATTCCTTCCGGGACAATGATCACTTTCCCAATGTATTCTGTTTATCGAGATAAAGAAATTTGGGGTGACGATGCACAAGAATTCAAGCCAGAAAGGTTCTCTGAAGGAATCTCAAAGGCAACAAAAGGAAATAATGCATTTTTTCCTTTCGGCTGGGGACCAAGAATATGCGTAGGGGAAAGATTTGCCATGACTGAAGCTAAGATGGCGTTATCTATGATTTTACAACGCTTTTCTTTTGAGCTTTCACCATCTTATGTTCATGCACCCATGAATGTTATCTTTCTACAACCTCAACATGGTGCTCAGATAATCTTACACAGGTTTTAAAGGTGAAAACAGTGAAATACCAAGCAATTTAATCTTCTCCACATTACTAATAAGACTAGTGGGTTGATTTAATTTGTTGTAGCAATCATTAACCAAATGTCCAAATTATGTATCTTTTACATTTCTGCTAGTCAATGCCATAAAGCTATGGAAACTTCATACCTTTTAGGCTGTAGCAATCAGTTACCAGTTACCATTCTGTTTAAGTATACCTCAAGAAATACATTAACCCCTGTTATCTGGGCAAAGAAAAACAAAAGCAGATGCTCCTCCTTCCTCTGCTACGAACTTTGACTATTAATAGAGTATCATTGCTAATCTCTAATACTGCATCCACCTTTAGTATAGCATTTAACGCGAAAAAATAGTTTTAAAGCCCTAGATCTTCAATCCTACCACCCATTTGAACTCTCCAACGCGATGAGAGCAGACGACAACCCAATAATACTTGGGAAAAAATAACTCTTAAGGATGGGAGATAAAAACCTCCAATGTATAAAAACGGAAAGTAGCTAGAAAGAACTTGAAGGAGTGAAGAGAGTAACTTGTAGAAAGCAAAATAGCAGTAGAGGATTTATAAAATTATAATTTAAATCACAATACATCAAAAACAGATAAGCTATAAAGCTTCTAGGGGGTAACATTTGTACCAGCCAAATCCTTGAATCAGCCATTTGAAACTACAAGCTTTTGACCATGACGTTCAAAGACGATGCTTGACGTTCTCTACACAAAACCAAGCTCTCCACATAAGTGTCTACATATTCTATGCTCCAGCAATGATCATAGTGTTTTCTGAGACGCTGTAGTTGACAAGTTCTAATGTTATAAGACATTGGTCGATTGAAACACCGGGCATGGGGTACTACAATAAAAGTACCAGTATTCTCATCATAAAAAATCTTAACTTTATATGAGTGTCTGAAGAAGTAGTAGACTTCCCAAGTAGACTCTCCTGAAAACCATAGAATCCATGGGTTGTCTTCATCTTCGTCTCCAACGTCTGTTCTCATAACCCAAATCTGGGTATTAGTAGAGGAGATACCAAGGATGGCTAACGATTTTCCAAGTACAAACAGAAATTTTAACATGATCATCTCATCTTCAACTTGTGGCAACATCACATAGCTAAACTTTTCAACACCAAGATTGAAGGAAAGTACATGGGTGCACTTTGCAGCAATGTCGAATTCTCCTTCTCCATCGGAAACAATCCAATGTGCAGCTCCATCAAAGTAACAATAGCAAGAAGATTGAAAAACCATACATCTTGTAAATATAGCCGGAAATTCCATCATAACAAATCTTGTACTCCAAAGATGATCATTAAGTGAATAAACTGCAATGTACATGGATTTTTCTCCACAATTAAACTCGAAAGCGACCACTTTATAATCGTTACTCGAAGCCACATATCCAAAGATGAAACTATCATAGCCAGAAATCGGATGATTATTAAGCATGATAGATTTTCTAATAGAAGGGTTCCAAAGAAATAACGTAGTACCTAATTTACCACAAACTTTCAACAAAAGTAACCCGTTACAGTTCCCAATGACTTGATATCTTGTATCATTCTTGATCTTCGTTAGTCTAGTTAGTGTAAATTCATCTCTTAGATGAATTCCGATTCTATTGTTAAATTTTGTACTTGGGTCAATGTTTGATGCCATAACTAATAAACGATTCTTGTCATAATTATACTTGTAAGATGAAAGATGCATCTCAACGAAATCAGAATCATAGATGATAGAACACCAAGCTTTACATACGCATCTGAATCTTATAAGGGATTTCGCCGGAAGTCTCGCCAAAACTTCCCTCCACATATCTAATGGTAAAACCTCAGATCTCAACAATTGAGTGTGCGGCTTTGCGATCTTCGTGTTCATCATATCAACAGGACGGGGGATATATTATAGGGGAGAGGGTTCATAGGAACTAACAAGATAATGGCTGCTTGGGTAGGGTACGGTCTCGAACAAATTCTATTGTCACTCTCTCTCACCGTTCCATTTCAAAAAAAAACCCTAATTTTTTTATTTGAGTTGGTCTCATAAGAGATGGTAGGAAGAGAAGAGTTAAGTACACACTGCACAACCATAACTGGTTAAGGAACTTTGCCCAAAGTTGCAGTTTGGGTATTTAAGGGGTAAAAGTTGTAGTTCGAATACTCAAATGTGACATCCGTTAGTTTGACTGTAAACTTCAATTATATATTAAAAAAAAGTACTTCTACTTATATTTTTTTTTCACTTTTCTATCTAAAAAAATTATTCTCTCTCTCCTTCCCTCCTCACCAGCATAGAATAAATTTTTTTAGAACAAATATAATAAAAAAAAGTTCGCCGTCAGATTATTTGAAGGAAAAATTTCTTAAAACTACATTTTATAATCAATTTTTTTCAAAAAAACTACCTTTTAAAAATTTTCTTTCAAAAAACTACCTTATATAACAAATTTTTGTCAATATATTATCATTTTACCATTAATGGGGTTCAATCCATAATAATTAAGTCACCATAAATTTCTTTTCTTTCTTCGCCTCTCGTTCCTTTCCACTTTTCTCGGTACCCCACCGGCAGCAATACCTACAGCAATTGTAATTTATCGATTAGCTAGTATCAAATATAAACATAAAATGGTAGTATATTGAAAGAAATTTGTTATATAAGGTAGTTTTTTGAAAGAAAATTTTTAAAAGGTAGTTTTTTGAAAAAAGTTGGTTATAAAAGGTAGTTTTTTTTGAAAATTTCCCTTATTTGAATAAGACTTTTATTGTCCTTTTCCCAAAGAAGAAAGGTGCAGAAAAGATGGCTGATTTCATACCAATTAGTCTTTGTAATGTGGTTTATAGATTGGTTTCTAAGGTTCTGGCTTATCAACTCAAACAATTTATGGACAAAATTATTTTGGTTAATCATAGTGCTTTTACTCCTGGTAGTCGGATAACAGATAATATTCTTGTGGCTTTTGAGATGTTTCATTATATGCAGAACTCGAGAACGGTCGATGGCTTCATGGCTTTTTAATTGGATATGGGCAAGGCATATGATAGAGTCGAGTGGGACTTTCTTGAGGCTGTTTTGATCCATATGCAGTTTGATAGAGGGTGGATTGACCGAGTTATGGATTGTGTTCGTTCTGTGTCTTTCTCTATGTTGAATAATGGTACTCTATCTGCTAAAGTTTTCCTTCTAGATGGCTCCGTTAGAGCGATCCCATCTCTCTGTAGCTTTTTATTTTGGTGGCAGAAGCTCTCTCTGGGCTCATTCTCCTATCTTTAGAGGAGGGTTCTCTTCATGGGATCTGTATTGCTTAGACAGCACCGATTGTTACTCATGGGATCTCTTCAGCAGATGATTGTGTCATTTTTAGTCGTGATGGGAAGGAAGAGGCAACAGTTGTGAAAGATAGCCTTCTTCTTTATGAAGTTGCATTGGGTCAAAAAGTAAATTTTGATAAGACTACAACTTCTTTTATCAAAGGGGTTGTGGAAAGTAAAAGGCTATCTATTGTTGGTATTTTGGGGGTTAATGTGGTGGATGTTCACGATCGTTATCTTGGCCTTCCTACGGTGGTGGGAAGATCCAAAAAAGGTTATCGCTAAGGGATTTAAAGAGAAAGTATGGAGGAAAGTACATGGGTGGAAGGGTTTATGTCTTTCTAAAGCGGGTAGGGAGATTCTGATAAAGACAGTGGCCTAACCTCTCCCTACCTACGTGATGAGTGTGTTTCAACTTCCGTCCATTTTTCGTGATGAACTCCGTACCGTCATTTCTCATTTTTGGTGGGGTCAGGAGTAAGATGAAAGGAAGATTCATTGGTTGGCTTGGAAAAAGATCTTTTGCCTAACAGTGAGGGGGTCTTGGGTTCCGAAATTTCAAACTTTTTAACTGGTCACTATTAGGTAAGTAAGCTGGAGACTTCAGCACAATATGAATTCTTTGGTGGCCCATGTTCTAAAAGATAGATATTTCCATCATTGTTCTTTTAATATCGGTAATTGCCTCAGTTATACTTGGAGGGGGATTTGTGAAGCTAGTTGGGTGGTTCGTAAAGGTAGTGGTTGGCAGGCGGGGAATGGGACGAGCATTAATGTCTGGTCGAATCCTTGGATTCCAGATTCCCAATCTCATCGCGTGATCTCTCCTTCTGTGCATGGTTCGGAAAATCTCAAAGTTTGTGATTTGATTGGTGAATAATTCGTATCCTTGAAATGAAGTTAAGGTTCGTGACCTTTTTCTTTCTTTTAAATGCAATCGTATCCTATCAATTCCCTTGAGCATAAGAAAGCCTCCTAATATTCTTTATTGGGACTTGGAGAAAGACGGTTGCTATTCGGTTAGCTCGGCTTACCATACAATTTTTGGTGATACTTAGGTTGATGCGCATGCACCTAGTACGCATCAAGTGAATAAAAGGATATGAAATTCCATCTGGCATGCCAACGTTCTTCCAAGAATAAGTTTTCTTTTGGCAGGCTTGTCATGAGGTTTTGCCAACGAGATGTGGTTTACATCGGCGCATTCCTAGATTGAAGGAGGATTGTGGGTTGTGTGGAGCTCCCTTTGAATGCTGCTAGCATGCTCTTCTTGGGTGTGTTTCAACCGCGAGCATATGGAATGATGTAGGGCTAGCTTTGGCTAGTAGAGTGTCGATTCCCATCTTTCATGGCTTGGGTGATTGACGTGTTTCACAGGTTGGATGAATATCTGCGAGTCCGTGTTATGGTTCTATGTTTGGCTATCTGGGGTGCTCGTAATGAAGTTATTTTTTCGAACAAGGTGTCGTCTTCCATTCCGGTGTGTTCTTATGTTGAGAACTTGATTGCCGAAATGGCTTGTGGCGAATCGCCGAGGTGTGCTACTATCTCAGTGGTTCATTGGGTCCCTCCTCCTTCTGGTGCAGTGAAGATTAATGTTGATGGAGGTATCCTACGCGATGTGGGGGTGGGGTTTAGGGTTGTGTTGAGGTGTTCGAATGACTCCTTTGCTTGGTTGTGTTGTTTTGCAAACTGCTCATCAACTGGACATAAAATACCTTGAAGCTAGTGCTATTCTCTATAGCATGAAGATTGCGTTGGAGTTCGGATTCAGGAACGTGCTTGTGGAAAATAATAGCTTGCATTTAATTCATGTGATCAACTGCAAATAAGTAGGCCTTAGTAAGTTTTATTTACTTGATGATAGTTTGGACCTTGCTACTAGTTTTACTTCTATTTCTTGGTCTTTTGTCGGTAGGAACGGTAATAAGGTGGTTCATGCTGTAGTTCTTCTCCCTCCTTGGGACTTAGGTAGTAGAGTTTGGAGCTCTGAATTCCCGCCTTCTATTGTTTCTTTGTCGACCGATGATTTGCAGGTAGATAATGTTTAGCTGCTCCTTAGGAGCCCTTTTAACAAAATATATATTAATTCCCATTTTATTAATTTTAATTTTAAAGAAAATACTTTAATTCCATCTTCCAACCTTTTCCTAAACCTTTTTGCATTACTATCATCGGCTCATCGCTTCTACAGTTCTACGGTTCCTGCCAGCCTCTACAACAACTACACATCGTTGTCATATTATCATACTCGTATTATTGCTCATTACTTGGTCTATTGCCCCAAACCAAGTTTCTTTTAGAAACCCACGAAAAAAAGATTAAAAAAAAAAAAAAAAAAACTAAGCAGTAGCAAAACATATTTCAAACATGTGCTACAGCCTACATGGAAAGGGCCTTATTCCAATTTCCAGAGCCACTGAACAGAAGGTGTTATGGAACGAGAAAAGTAGGAAATTTATATAGTACACCTTCATGTATGCACATCCTTTTCAGGAGATATCAAAATTTAAAATTTAACAAAGCATCCCTTTTACCATTGACCTTCAAAGGGCATAAACCAAATGAATCCATATCTACTCTTACAATTACTGCTGGCTTAGCCCAGAGTTCTCTACCGCGCTGTCATCTGCTCTTCCAATGTTGCACTTTAGGACTACAAGTCTACAAGGACGAACTTGACTCACTCTAGTGCTGCTCTTCCAAGAAAAAGTCGAAGCTGGATTATGTACTGCTTTTTCACCCATGAAAAGAAACCTGTCAGCAGACAGACTACATGACATACCAAGGTTTATAACAGTTGCATTTGCATAAGAGAGAAAGCTAGGAGCAGAAAAGTTTTAAGGGGTTCCACCTATGTACACATTTCATGTCGAGTACCATTCTGGGAAATAGTAGTTCGACAATGAGTATAGACACTATGACCTATGTTATGCAATGCTTCTGGAAATTGGTGAAATGGTGTTCAGAAACTTCCACTGATTTCTGAAATTTGTAGTAGAACCTCGGTTACACTAGATAGTACTAGGGAAAAAAATTCAAATATAAGCTACGATGTTCATGTCTTGCTGGCACCTCATCCCCCAAATACAGCACTCTTGATTTTTCATAGTGAGCAGATGGGCGGGATTTCTTCTTTCTGCTTCCCCCTTAACAAGGCTACAACCTCATCTATACAAATGGCTACAGTTTGTGGTCAATAGTGGTTTCCTGAAAATTCTCAATCGCAGAACCCCATTCCAAAAACATGACCAAACATCAGATCATTAACAAAAACTAACCCAAGTCATGACCAAACTTAACCCCCAACCTGAAGGTAGTACCCCATATTTTTGTTCTTATTAGCTCCTAATCAGAAAGGGAGGTTAAAATAAACTCTTACACAGCACAGTATCCTGGTGCATCTAACTAGCTAGTGTTTGGTGATTTGAAGGAATACTCCTTCATGTGATGCACAAGCAGGCAAGCAGTAGATCTTGTTTCATACATCAACCTCTCCATCAGCAATTCATGACTGAGGTTGCTATTTAAGCTTAAGACAATCCTTACTCTCATAATATTTAGATGTGGATCTGCTGAATTTGTCTAAGTGATGGGTTAGAGTTGAGATTTGATATTAGAAATTGATACCAACGAAATGATGTTGAGCTAATTAACATTCAGCTCACTCATATATTGTTACACTATAGATTATATTTAATCTACCAGTAACTTTCAGTTGCACCGTATCAATGCAGGAAATACCTTTTTCTTGACTGGCTCTCTGCCAAAGATAAAAAGACAGTCATTTAGTGAAAGGGACCAAAACAAGGATGCATAGTTTTCTATATTATGAGGGTGAGAAAAGGTTACCAATCCTCCCGTCTCCCCTGAAGTTCGATAACATTGTAAACTGTGACATGCAAATGAAAGATTCTGTGGGAACTACAACGTTAACAATTGATCTCATCGAATTTCTGTCTTCTATGGTTTTGAATGATATACTTAAAACATCATATGACCAGTTGTTTTGCATATGAGCCTAACTCAGGCCAGATAGAACAGAGTAAAACTTAAAACATGTAGTAAAAGTACACTCAAAGCATCAACTGCAGGTACATCCACATACAAGTAGTAATAATTAGATCACACAGCCAAGAATGCATAATGGCACCCACAGACTATATAAGATTTTAACACTTAATATTCCCCTAGTTGTTTAGTACAAAGCGGAACATACTGATACAGTTTGTCATTTTGGAATCAGTTTAGATACCAAGACTAAACAATTTTAAGTTTCCAACAATTTTACAGCTCAACAGGCCAAGCAGAGTTTATTCCTATTGCTAACATTCATATACATCCCAACATTAAGAAATAGGAACTTAAAATGAAGACGTTGATAAAGAAAATTGTCAACCCCAACTGATGACTGGACTAATTTTGGCCCATTTACTGATCTTGGATCCATTGAATAGGCCAGTTCTCTCTCATTCCCTCCCTCACCCTCTCCCTCTCCCTCTCACCTGGTCACCACCATCAATAGTAACAGAAGAGAAATTCTAGAAGCTACTCCACTGGCTAAAATTTGTAGACATCTTACTCTGCCCCATTTTCCATACTGCAAAATTTTGGTCCACTCGATTATGACATACATTATCAAGTTATTAAGAACCGATATACCAAGCATTCCTTTTTCAAAAGTAGCATATATTTATACTAAGACTCACAAAGTCACACTCCAAGTAACTTGATACATTACAAGTCTCTCAGTCTCAACATCCCAAAACTAATAAATCAAAATGATAAGCACCGTCTACAAAAAATAATTTTGTATCATCCAGCACAACATTGACTCGTTGTGGGATAAGCTAACCAATTAGTAAGACAACACTATCCATTATTTTTGGCAATTATAGGACTTTAAAAACATATGTGAACACAACCAATGAATTCATATGCAGTACTTTTTACCATTCATCTTCTAAAATCAGCCACTGTGTGCTGCTGTCCTTTTTATGCAAGTGAGGTCAAAGTTGCACCTTTGGATCCTTTGTGCAACACCAAGCTCTCAACATAAGTATCCACAAACTTACAACGTATAGATCTTCCCAAATGCTGTATGTGATGACTTGTCATGTTATAAGACATCAATTTCTTGTCTCCACCTACCAACAACGTACCACTATTTTCAATATACAGAATCTGCAACGAGTCAGATGAACAATCGCTAATGAAGTAGTAAGCATCGATACTGAAATCTCCTAAATAATATTGCCGCCATGGCTCCCTTCCAGCATCTTTCTCCATTACCCATATGCAGCTTCTTACACGAGAGATGCCAAGAACCGCTAATGACCCACCAAGGAGGAAAATAAACACGAGCATGTCCTTCTCGATATCTGGCAACTTCAGATAGCTAAATTTCTCATCATCAAAGTCAAAACAAATAAGATGGGTATTTTCTTCAAACAATATTCTAGAATAAGGTCTCCAATACATAACCCCTTGGGAGAAAACAACCCCATCCCTCGCCTGTATATTTTCAAAGCACCAGATGGGAACCTTAATCTTATTGGGATGAACCCTCCAAAGATGATCACCTACCGAATATATCGCAATCGACAACTCCAAAGCTTTATCATCCGCACGCTCAACCGCAACCACCCTATAATCTTTACTCATAGAAGCATACCCTAAGTAATATCGAACATCATTAAACGTACAAGAAAACGGACAACGCGGAAGAATCAATGATTTTCTAATTGAAGGGTTCCACAAACTCATCTCACTCGATTTCAAACTCGTCACCAACATCAACCCGTCAATCATATCATTTTCCATCAATTTTAACCATTCCGAATTTTGACCACCAAGCTGACCAGTTTTTCTAAGTGTGTCAGTGCGACGAATTGTTAAAATGGAATTAAATATTGTTCGAGGTACACATTCAGTGGCTAAAAAATGCGTATTTGCACAATTGAGCGGGTAACATTTGAGATGCATAGAAATGAAATCAGGAGAATCAATTAAAGAACACCAGATTTTAGATACACACCTGAATCGTAATAAGGATTTCACTGGTAACCTAAAAAAAATCTCCCGCAATAATTCTGATGGTAGATAATTGTTTTCGAGCAATGATGTTCTCCTTTTCCGACCCCTCATTTGTAGCAATGGCAATTAATCGAGCAATAAGAATCGAATACTAAGTCGAAATGCTTTGATTGCGTGAACTAGGGTTTTATTAGAGCTTTTAGAAGAGAGACGAAGGTCAGGTTCTTTTGAACTTATTTTCAGTTAATTTCAATTCAGTTAATTTAATTTCAGTTCATTTCAGTTAATTTCAGTTCAGTTAATTTAATTTTAATTTAGTTAATTTAATTTTATTTCAATTAATTTAATTTCAGTTCAGGTAATTTAATTTCAGTTAATTTAATTTCAGTTTAGTTCAGTTAATTTCAGTTCAGTTCAATCTTATCTAATGTTTTAATTATTATTTTTTATCTATTATGATTATTATTATTATTTTATTATTATTTATGATAATAATAATAAATATTATTATTTAATATTTATTATGATTATTATTATTATTATTATTATTTATTATTATTATTTTTATCATTATTATTATTGTTTATTATTACTATTACTATTACTATTATTTATTATTATTATTATATTATTATATATTATTTATTTATTATTATTATTATTTATTATTATTATTATTATTATTATTTATTATCATTTATTATTATTTCTTTTATTATTATGTATTATTATTATTTATTATTATTATTATCATTATTATTAATATTATTTATTATTATTTTTTATTATATATTATTTATTATTATTATTATTATTATTATTTAGTATTTAGTATTATTATAATTATTATTATATTTACTATTATTATTATCATTATTTATTCATTATTTGTTATTTATTATTTATTTATTATTATTATTACTATTTATTATAATTATTATTTATTATTTATTATTTATTATTTATTATTTATTATTATTTATTTATTATTATTATTTATTATTATTGTTTTTATAATAATTTTTATTATTATTAAGTTGAACTTAACTGAACTTAAAATAAATAATAAATAATAATAATAATAATTAATAATAATAATAATAGTAATAATAATAATAAATAATAAAAATAATAATAATAAAAATAATAATAATAAATAAATAATAACAATAATAATAATAATAACAATAACAATAATAATAACAATAATAATAATAATAATAATAATAATAATTGATAATATTATGTTAATACTTATTGATTATTATCAATAATTATTATTTTAAAAAATTAAATGTACAATTCAGTTCAGTTTCTCTCATTTCAGTTAATTTAATTTAATTTCAGTTCAGTTAATTTAATTTCAGTTTTAGTTAATTTAATTTCAGTTTAGCTCATTTAATTTCAGTTCAGTTAATTTAAATTCAGTTCAGTTCAGTTAATTGTAGTTAATTTAATTTAATTTCAGTCAAAATAAGTTGAAAAGAACGGGGCCGAAGACGACGGTTGACGAGTTATTTTCATTCATTCTGGAAACACGATGTTTCTCCTCACATTCTCACTCTTACTTTTTGCTGCTTGTTTTAGATTGAGCTAAACTAGAGGTGACCAAGTTGAGCCCGGCCCGGCTCGAAAATGGGCCGGGTTTGGGCACGATTTTTCGGCCTACGGATGGGCCTGCGGTTGGACAAAAAGTTTGGGCCATGGGCAACCTAGTTTTGGAAAAAATAGGCCAAATTTCGGCCCGGCCCGAAATAACGGGATTTGGCGCGGATTTTTTGACCCAAACCTTGGCCCGGCCCAGCCCGCGACTTGGTCCCGAAATGGGCCATTCTTTTTGGGCCAAGTCCGACCCGACCCAGCCCATGATCACCTCTAAGCTAAACTTTAATTTATCTGAATTCAACTGAATTGAATTAAAATTGTGAGATAAAGTACCTAAATTAAACTGAATTTGACTAAACTGGACTGAACTAAATTTATCAGTTCTGAATGGAACTGAATTGAAGTAAATTTCCGTTAATTCAGTCGAAAAGGCAATTGTTCTTGACATTTTTCACTTTTTACTCTTTTAATTTAACTTTTGCATTATTTGGTTCATGAGCAAAAACATATGTAAAAAAACACAGGACAGGAGTATGTGTAACCAAGACCAAATTTGACTTTTACATTTGCAAAAGGCTTTGGCCATTTTATATGTCTACATCGTATATGTCCGATTTTAGCCAACAGTTCATTACATATACATGGAGTCAAAAATTTGGCTAGTTTTTAATCATTTTGTTCAAAAATGAGCTGATATATATGGTATTGTTTGATGGATTTTTTTTTCATTTTTACCACCTTTTAGAATCCCAACTTTTAAGATAACCACCTTATAAGTTCATTTTTTTAAATAACCACCTTATATAACCTAAATCTCTTTAAATACATACCAATTGGCATATTTCGTCCAACAAATCGGTCTTAAAGAAGGGTTAAAACCTTATAGACAATCTAATGAATATAGGTGGAGGTGATGGAATCATTCTTAAACCCTTTATGAGGATAATTGTTTTGACGGAATTTGTCAATTGGTAGGTATTTAGAAGGATTTAGGTCATATAAGGTGGTTATTTAAAAAAATATATATATATAAGGTGGTTATTTTGAAAACCTTGATTTTATATGGTGGTTAAAGTCAAAAAAATCCTTGTTTCATTAATAACCTGGTATGGATACTTTCACTCCATCTTAGATGATTTAAACTAAGTAATCGAGATAAATATCCCCTGACTCTGATACCATCTATAACACCCCTAGGTGTTCAGGAGGGCATTAATAGATATTGTCCTATTTGGCCCTTTACCTGTAAGAATTTGCTTTGGTGCAGAACCAAATTCCTACCCAAAAAGCCTCTACTAGGTTGAGGTCCACCTCTATATAAAAAATGATTCGTTTTCCTCAACTTCCGATGTGGGATAGCCAATATCTTAGGCACCCTGGGTATATCATATGTATGGTACACCGTGTAACCTATAATTTATAGAGTGAAATGAATTACCTCCCCCATTCTTTTTACTTGCGATGTTTTGACTTTTTTTTGTATTATTTATGTACTTACTTTGATCGCAAATTGCGACTAATATATAATACAAATATTAGCATGCGAAATGATGTTGAATTCACCTCAATATATATTTATAGTGTTTCAACTTTTTATAATCTTGACAAATAAACTATTAGAGTTATTAATAGTCAAAGTTATATAATGACAAGATTGTCAAAATGCTGCAAATAAAAAAAATCAAACAATTTGAAAGTACTTATTCTAATCTTCAATGTCCCAAACTTACCTTCCATGAAAAAGAATCATAAATTTACCCTATCTTTGTTTTTTTCCCTTGTTGGTTGTGATAAGGTTGCACAAACATGAAACATGTGTCATAATGGTTGTATGACGGCTAGGAAAGTGATAAATTAACCCTTTAACTTAGCTGATTGTGCAATCAAATCCCTTAACCTTTCAATGGAGCAATTTGACGCTGCTAAGATTGTGAAAACAAATTCAAATTATCTTTTTTCGATCATTGGGAAATTTCACCGGATTCGATGAAATGAGATCCTTTAGAATACGAAGTAAATACATATGTTTATGATCTCATGTAAAACTATAAATAATGTGTGGTTACTATGAATCGAATACATGATATTTGAAATGAAATGTGACGTACAATTTTAATGTTTAATGTTTCAATATAAAACATAATAAAGTCTTATATTTATATGAAACTATAAAGACATAGACAATTTTTTTGGTCTCTAACACTCTTATTAAGGTACTAACATTCTCTTACCTCCATTGAAATTGTTATTTTTAGGAAAAATTGTCAGGATCTACCCTTTAAAGGCACTTATATTTTAAAAAAATATCTTATATCACGTTTATTTTACAAAACTACCTTATAAGTGGAAAAACATTAAAAAGCACTACCAAATTTCGAATTTCCTAACCATGGTTAACTCCCCTCCAAATCCCTCTAATTTTTTTAAACTTCCCTCTTCTTTCACACATTCTCCCCTCAATAAATTCAGTACCCTTCTCTCTTAATTGTTTTCCTCCCGCCTCATGCTCTCTTCTCTCAATCAGGTAATTATAACTTAGGGTTCATCTTATTTTCAGAATTGAGTTTTTGATTGTGGGGGAAATTTGGGGAAAACTGCGTACAATTGACTCAGGGTTACGTAATTTGCTAGCATAATTGCAAAAATTTGCCTCTTTTATGCTTGAAAATGAAATATTTTTTGATGCTTAATTAAATCTAATATTTTTTCCATTGTTTATGAGTTTGAACAAAGACAAGCTCCTCCTATAAATCAACCCATGAGGTACCCTGCGTGTGCCCTTCGTGGACCAAAATTACACTTTTTAAAGAAAACGAGAAGACATAGGACAGAGGGGAGACGAGTGGTAGTGAATTTTTTTCACTGAGTTTCCATGACAGAGGGGAGACGAGTGGATGCAAGTGAAGAATGAATTCGCTGGATGAGGTCAGAGAGAAGAGAGAGGGTGGTTGGGGTAATTTAAGGGGGTTACTTTCGTAATCTCACATTGGAGGGATTTGAAGGGAGTAGTTAATCATGGTTGGAAAATTCTAAATTTGGTAATGCTTTTTAAAGTTTTTCCACTTATAAGGTAGTTTTGTAAAATACACGTGATATAAGGTATTTTTTTTTAAAAAAGTGCCTTTTAAAAGATAGTTATTGACAATTTTTCTTATTTTTGTCCCCAATTCCTTAGAAGTTATTTAAAAACAACTCATCAGGATATAACGTCCATTCTCCAATTTTGCACTAAACATAAAATTATAAAATGCTAATAAAATCAATTATAAATTTGTAAATAATAATATATTTAATAATTATAACTGATCTGAAACATCTATATAGTAAAAAAAAGAAGCATTGTTAAGGTGAAGATTCGAACCCATAACCTCAAATATGAAAGAAAGAGATCCAACCATCACTCCGTCATACTATTATTGCTTATTTGATCAAAATTAATGATGATATATGAATGTAAAACTTTTGAAATTCATATAATGAATGAGATGACCTTTTTTAAATAAGTATGAAGATGACTTATTTAACTACTACTAAATTGTAGCACAAAGAACCCTCAGGATATCTCCCGATCTTAAACACTAGTTATATGTTAAAGACGCGTCTTTTTTAGGGCGGAAATATATTGATGCAACAACATTAGATTTTTTTTTTTTTTTTTTTTTAATTTTTTAATAAGGTAAGGAGAAACCTTGACAAGTTGGGGGGAACAAAGGGGATCCCAACTTGCCAAGGGTGAGAATCGATCCCAGGACCTCCTGAAACCGGGAGGAAAGCTCTAACCACTAGGCTATCCCTCACTCTCAATGCAACAACATTAGATGGGTAAGTGGGAAGAGGTGGATTTTAAGGGCTACTAACTCTTCTGTACATAGTTTAACCAAAAATAAAACTCTTCTGTACCTAAGAAAAGATGAATGAGATAAGACAAGGAAAAAGCAAATTAAACATAGACCATTGATAAGATTAGGAGTATATAATTAATTATAAAAAAAAAAGATTAGGAGTACATAATTAGCAAGAACATCAGAGATGGAAACATCCACAACAAACTCCGTCTTACTTTCAATACTCAGTATAGTTGTTCTGACGAGCATACTGAAAGCGGTAAACTGGGTTTGGTTGAGACCCAAGAAGCTAGAAAGATGGTTGACACAGCAGGGTATTCCTGGTACTTCTTACAAATTCTTCTTTGGAGATACGAAAGATAAATCCTTTATGTCCACTCAAGCTTTGAAAACCCCCATCAATGGCTTCTCCAATGATTACTTTCCACGTGTTGACCCTTTTCGTCATCAGCTAGTTTCCAGATTTGGTATGTGTAGTCTCAATTCTTTACAGTTGATTTTCTTTTGTGATTTTCAAGTTTTTACAATTTCATGTTGTTTTTAATTATTGACCAATTTCTTGATTTTAAATTTTGTTGTACTTTGGTTATTACTTATTTAATCATGGTAATCCCAAAGTTAAAGATTAGATTTTTATCATGTTCCCTACTGTAGGATCTAATTTGATATAATTAGCATGTTGGAGTTTTTCATTAGTCATACTTAGTCCTGATACTGTTGAAGGTAGAGCTCAGAATTAGTATAGGATAATTGGTGGTCCTCCACATGAAATTGAATGTGAGAGTAAATCAGTAAAATGGGATCATATAGAGTGAATGTGATTAGTAAATAGTAATGCCCTGCTATTTAAATGGGTGGTCTAGAAGTTCGTCAAGGAAGAAAAATAGTGGGATCAGATAGAGTGAATGTGAGAGTAAAGTGGTGGTCCTACTCCTCCATGATCAGTATTAGTATATGACAATCTTTTGGGACATCTCAAAAAGAAAGGCGCAAACAAAAAAGAGAACGAGAATGAGTATAAAATTTTCCTTGTTGGGGGGGACGTGAATTTAAAGGAGTATATGTGGAAAATGTTGGGAAATAAGCAGCAAAAATGCAAGAATATCGGAAAGAAAAATATAGTACAAAAAGGGCAAAATTGACACACAATATTTTTACGTGGAAAACCATATTCAATTAGGGAAAAACCACGGTCCTGATCACCAAGGACGAAACTTCACTATAATATTTTCGGGAGTATAAAGGTTACCACCGCAACTACAATATTAGATAATATGTGTCTAGGATAAAGTGCTACATGGTACCCTTCACACTGGTACCTCCACTAACTAACCTAAAACACCCTCACTAATATTGTGTTTGCATCACACCAACTACTCCCTCTCACTCTTGTGTTTGTGCTCTCATCTTCCAACACCATCTCACGGTGGAGCTACTAGCACAATATCACCACAACTGAACAACAAACTAGCTAACGAGACACGCCACCTAACCATCACAAATCAGAAAGACTTTCGACATAAGACCACATCGATCTTGTACCGCCACTAGCACCATCCTCAACTACTTGTTGTCGTACAAAATATCACTTGTAAGCACACCCCCGCAGCTCACTTGTGGCCATACATTTTTGTCTTTCTACCTCACTCTGTGTCTTGCTAAACTCAAGCAAGCACACTGGCGGGCCGCGGGTGCGTCGTCGTGCGCCGCCGCCCGTCCAAAGATAAAATTTCTCCTACTCTCTTTTACAATAAACAAGTATAATGGAAGTAGGGGTCGTATCCACAGGGAAACAGGGACGAGTTTAGTACTTAGCGTGATTCAAAACCTAGATTAAGCTAAGGGCCGAGAAACCTAATAATAATTACAAAGGGGGGGTTTCAAGTAGATTATAACTAAACTACAACTAACTAGCATATAAACAAAATGAGAAATCAATTATAGGAAGATCTTGAATCCGATTAACATGCACTTCAATTCATTATCGATCCTTGAACATCCACTCTAATCATTTCCATAATTATCTATTGTCGAGTATTAATCTCGTGTTCTCCTTATTCTTAGTTGAATAGCACGATCAGCGTGACTATAAAACTCTAACTAAAGGATAACCTAGTCCGATCTGCGTCTAAATTCAATCCGATAGCAGCACTAAACACAGAGAACCAATAGACCTGCTAACGTCATACAAGCGATAAACATTCAACAGTTAATTCAATTTCCCCAAGAAATAACCAAGATGATCTGCATCTAAGCTACTCCCTAGTTTGCTACCATTTGATAAAAGAATAAAACAATCCGATTCTATTCTTAAATCTAGCATTAGATTTATTACACAATCAAACTAGTAATATTCCTTGCATAATCATGCAAAAACCATAGAAAGCAAGCATGGAAATTAAACCATAATCAAAGGAACTAAATAGAGAAGAAAGATCTCACAATAATGCTTGAAGCTCCATATTAATCTCGTTCAAGAACGGTTCAAGCTACAATCGGCATAGCATAAGCCAATCCCATAATTGAAATCTACAAAAACTAAATTAGAAAATAAAAACTAAAAAGAGAAGACAACAAGAGAGGAGTGGAGTTTTGGAAACTCCATCCCCTTGTGGTCTTTGCGCCCCTAGGTCTAAAAACAAAGTTTAGTATTTATACTAAGGCTCAAAAGTCGACCGTCATTTAAACCGCCATAGGGGTCGCGAGGTGCGAGTCTCGGTCGCACCGTGCGATGGGCTACCGCCTTCGCAACGAGGCGAAGAATTGGGCCAAACCACGCAGGTCGCGAGGTGCGAGAAATCTCGCGAGGTGCGAGCGAAGGCGGAGTCGCGAGGTGCGGCGGTCCTCGCGAGGTGCGAGCTGGCTTGCTGGGCGGGTTTGGCTCGAGCGCTGGGCGCGCGCACATGGGCGATGGGCGTGCGATGGCCTAGCTTGCTGCTGGGCGTTGGCACACGATGGGCGAGAGAAGATGGAGCGCTGGGCTGCGATGGCTCACGATGATGGAGCGCTGGCTGGGCAGCTTGCGGTGCTCACGAGAGCTTGGCTTGGCGAGCTCGTCGTGATGCTTAGGCTTGCGGTGATCACGAGTGCTTGGCTCGGATCAAATGCACTTCACCTTGGAAGCTCGGAATGCATGACATTAACACAACTTATATCTCAAAACTCCGAACTTCCGCTAAGGATGATTTTTATGCAAACCTTAACAATTACGAACAAATCCCTTAGCAATGTGCACCTAAAATACCATAAGAACATCGTATAACTTGAGCGCATCAAATACCCCCACACTTGAACTTTACTCGACCTCGAGTAAACTCAAAATGAGGATCACCAAATAAATCATCACCCAAACTAACGACACCAACCTACACTCCCTATCAACTACATCATCATCATCACATCTTAACAACATCCGCTCAAAAACCTAAACGTAAGGGACGATGATTCCCCCACACTTAGATTCGAGCTCACCTGAAAAATAAAAAGACGCGACAACAATAATCACCAAACGACAACCAAAATGTGAGCTCAAATCCTGAAGGATCTCAAAGGATCTCACTCCAACACCACAATCAAAATGACAACTCGCCTAAAACCTCAAAAGATAAACTACTACTACTATTACAACCAACCTATATAAGCAAGCTATGGAACAAAGACAAAAAGGGATAAATTCCATGCTTACTCCCAAAAACAATAAACCAAAAGAATGCGAAAGCCAAAATAAATAGATCTTCACAAAACAAAGGATGAATTCACTAACCCAACCCGAAAACGCTTTCAACCTTATGACACCATCTCCGGCAAATGAGTTTTCAAAGTGTATAATTCTCTCTTAATCTCTCATTTTGCCTAGGAGCCCTTTCGGGTTTTCATCCTAGCTTCTCACATTTTTTTCATCTCACCATCTTACCCGCTCAATATAAGCCACTTTTTTGCATAAGTTGCCCTTTCGGGTTTTCAACCTATCCCGGGCCCCCATTTTTGCTCGAGTCGCCCACCCTTGTGGGTTTTCAACTCAGCGGGTTTCATTTCATCATCATTTTTTTTTTTTTTATTTTTTATTTTTTTATTTTTTTTTTTTTTTTTTTTCAAATTGAAAGTAATATACACAACATAGATACATGAGAATGAGAATACCCTCCCCCCTACTTAAACTACACATTGTCCTCAATGTGTCGACAATTAGAAGAAAAGTAAACTGAAAATGGGGGGAGAAAATCGAAAATCGGGTAAATCGAAGATCGAATGCTCAAAACTCATGACCAAACAATCCGTCAAACTCAAATTCCTTAACAACACCAACTCAAATCTCATAAATCAACTCACAAACCTCTCCCTCGAATCACTCAAACAAATGACAAGCTCAAAAGTTTTGAATTTGTGAGATTTGCACCTAGCTTAAGAGATCGAAAAGATACATTAACAATCTCAATCCTCTAGTGTTACCAACTCCTAGCTATTGAAGTCCTCCCAACGGGTTTTCTTTTGTGGATTTTGGTTACAAGTGAATTAAGATTGGTTGTGGATCTTTTTAGTTGGTGGGCGGTGGGTGAAAGAAAATTTGTTGTGGTGGTGGAAATTTGATGAAAAATAAAGGGAAAGAAAGAAAATAAAGGGGTCTCGGGTTGCCTCCCGAGAAGCGCTGTTGTTTAAAGTCGTGAGCTCGACTTAATACCTTAAGCTTAATCATTGGGTTGTGCTCCATGTGTGACAATGGTGGTTCCATGTCAATCTCCACTTCAAGTACCTGCAAAATTGATTGAGAAGAACTCTTGCAATGCATCGTTAATACCTAGCTTACTACAACATGGTTGAGCATATAACATCTGATTACATCCCAAACCTAGCATTAAGGCAACAACAAACATCAACTAGTAGTACTCCTAGCTAATCCAAGTCATGACCATTAATATAAATGTTTAAAGCTAGACAATAACCAAGATATAAAGTATGAGTCAATCAACCATTCCCAAGAGAGTTTAAGCAACAAGTTCCATGCTTCTTGTCCAAAATACAAAAGTGAAATACATAGAGCTCAATGGAAGATGAAAACTAGAAACTAAAACAAAAAGGGAATTCTTTATATGAGTGGCCAACCAAAAACAAAGAGCACAAGCAATTCCATTCAAAAATCACACTAAATACAAACAAGTAACACCGTTTCCCCGGCAACGGCGCCAAAATTTGGCGGGCCGCGGGTGCGTCGTCGTGCGCCGCCGCCCGTCCAAAGATAAAATTTCTCCTACTCTCTTTTACAATAAACAAGTATAATGGAAGTAGGGGTCGTATCCACAGGGAAACAGGGACGAGTTTAGTACTTAGCGTGATTCAAAACCTAGATTAAGCTAAGGGCCGAGAAACCTAATAATAATTACAAAGGGGGGGTTTCAAGTAGATTATAACTAAACTACAACTAACTAGCATATAAACAAAATGAGAAATCAATTATAGGAAGATCTTGAATCCGATTAACATGCACTTCAATTCATTATCGATCCTTGAACATCCACTCTAATCATTTCCATAATTATCTATTGTCGAGAATTAATCTCGTGTTCTCCTTATTCTTAGTTGAATAGCACGATCAGCGTGACTATAAAACTCTAACTAAAGGATAACCTAGTCCGATCTGCGTCTAAATTCAATCCGATAGCAGCACTAAACACAGAGAACCAATAGACCTGCTAACGTCATACAAGCGATAAACATTCAACAGTTAATTCAATTTCCCCAAGAAATAACCAAGATGATCTCGCATCTAAGCTACTCCCTAGTTTGCTACCATTTGATAAAAGAATAAAACAATCCGATTCTATTCTTAAATCTAGCATTAGATTTATTACACAATCAAACTAGTAATATTCCTTGCATAATCATGCAAAAACCATAGAAAGCAAGCATGGAAATTAAACCATAATCAAAGGAACTAAATAGAGAAGAAAGATCTCACAATAATGCTTGAAGCTCCATATTAATCTCGTTCAAGAACGGTTCAAGCTACAATCGGCATAGCATAAGCCAATCCCATAATTGAAATCTACAAAAACTAAATTAGAAAATAAAAACTAAAAAGAGAAGACAACAAGAGAGGAGTGGAGTTTTGGAAACTCCATCCCCTTGTGGTCTTGCCCCCTAGGTCTAAAAACAAAGTTTAGTATTTATACTAAGGCTCAAAAGTCGGCCCGTCATTTAAACCGCCATAGGGGTCGCGAGGTGCGAGTCCGGGTCGCACCGTGCGATGGGCTACCGCCTTCGCAACGAGCCGAAGAATTGGGCCAAACCACGCGGGTCGCGAGGTGCGAGAAATCTCGCGAGGTGCGAGCGGGCGGTGTCGCGAGGTGCGACGGTCCTCGCGAGGTGCGAGCTGGCTTCTTCGGGCGGGTTTGGCTCGGCGGCGGCGCGCGCACATGGGCGATGGGCGTGCGATGGCCTAGCTTGCTGCTGGGCGTTGGCACACGATGGGCGAGAGAAGATGGAGCGCTGGGCTGCGATGGCTCACGATGATGGAGCGCTGGCTGGGCAGCTTGCGGTGCTCACGAGAGCTTGGCTTGGCGAGCTCGTCGTGATGCTTAGGCTTGCGGTGATCACGAGTGCTTGGCTCGGATCAAATGCACTTCACCTTGGAAGCTCGGAATGCATGACATTAACACAACTTATATCTCAAAACTCCGAACTTCCGCTAAGGATGATTTTTATGCAAACCTTAACAATTACGAACAAATCCCTTAGCAATGTGCACCTAAAATACCATAAGAACATCGTATAACTTGAGCGCATCACACACCGTTCCTCTCGGTGCCGCACACCACTTGCAAGCACTTCACCTCGTCGGTTTTGCTTCTTGTGGTGCTACCCCAGTAAAATTCACGGTATGCCTCTTTAAATAGGCACACAAACTCCTTGGTCTTCAAGCTTCTCAACCAAACACATAAATGCACACTACAAAGTCAAAGCCTACTACCTATCCTACCCCTAGGATATTAATGCTTTGCTTGCCAACTAACTTACCTTGGAGGCCAAGGCTCCAACTCACGTCACTAGGTTTCTCCTTCATTTTTCATCTTTTTTTTTTTCTTTTCAACATCATTAATATTGGGTTTTACTAAATGCCGCCCTGATATTTCCTGGTAACGCCCTGTATTTTTTTACAAAAATATATAGGTTGTATTTCCCCATTCCCTCTTTTCCTCTTTCCTTTTCTTTATTTAAACTCCCACATGTCTTCCATGTTTTCCACACAAAACCCACCACACTTTCTTTATTCACTTTCATTCTCTCAAGATTTTCGGCATTGACCAAGGTGTTTACCGGCGTTGACCGACATTGACCACACAAACGCTAATGTAATTAAAAAAAATTTCGAATAAAACTGATAGAATGTCTTGAACCTGGCGCTTCGATAAACTTGACTTGAAAATGCCGAAAAATTGCCCAGGCGCCTAAAATAGGCACCCGAACCTGTGGCCAGGCACCTAATTTAGGCGCCCGAACCTGTGGTCAGGCACCTAATTTAGGCGCCCAACCACAGGTACAAGCGCCTAAATTAGGCGCTCAACCACAGGTACAAGCGCCTAATTTAGGCGCCCAACCACAGGTACAAGCGCCTAAATTTCGGCATTTTTAAGTTATTATAGTCCCTTTTTTTATTAAATGAATTATAAAATTTCATTAATATTAATAATGCAATAAGGTTGCCTTAAAAGTTGCACGTAATGTAAAAGGAAAGGTTGCCGGAGGAGTGGCGGCGTAATGATACCATTCAACCTCCTTCAAAGTGTGATGAGAAGTGATCGGAAAATTGGCCGGAAAAGTTGCCGGAGTTATGTCGCCGGAGTTATTGTCGCCGAAGATCTTGATGGGAGATCCTTGTTGATGAGAATGATGGAGTGAGAGAGTGAGGGAGAGTGAAGAGAGTGAAAGAGAGTGGGAGAGTGAGAGTGTTAGAGTATAAATGTATTTATACAGGGCGTTACTAGGGAATTTCCGGGCGGCATTGATATCCCAACAGAAGAGAGAGAGATAAAGGGAAACTATTACCGAGTAGAGTAATGCTGCAACTGATTTGAAACTTTCTAATAGAGAAGTCTTGCAATTATTATGGAACGGAGGAAATAATTACATAATATATTAAATCTTGTACATAATTGTTAGAAAATATAATCAAAGTTTGGAAACTTTAATCATAAAAGTTAAATCTAACATCTAGAATAGGGGATTAATATATTATGATATTCGGAAAAAGTTGTTGAGTTTGTTAACAGATTAATGGTTCATGAAAACTGCCTTTACGATCTCAAAAAAATGATGATTTATGATCATATAATTAGAGATGTCCCTATTTAGATTGAGTGGAGAAAAATTCGGAAATGACCCAGTTAAATTGATGACATATTTTTTTAGAAATTGATGATTAGAGTTTTGGTTGTTTTTATGTAGGAAAAGACTATTTCATTTGGGCTGGTCCTACACCAATGGTAAACATCTCAAAGCCTGAGTTGATTAGGGAGGCCTTAACAAATACGCAGGACTTTCTGAAACCGCGGTTGAATCCAATTGTCGACAAGCTATTTCCGGGGGTTGTCAATTATGAAGGAGAGAAATGGGCTAAACATCGTAAATTGATAAACCCTGCCTTTCATATGGAGAAGTTGAAGGTCACTCTCTCAACTCTTTCACTAGGAGTATATTATTTTCCACTGATGTTTAACAGGAAACTATAGTATGATCAAATAATTTGGTCTAAATCAATTGAGTTACTCGTTTGACTATGATCAATGTTCCTAATGATAGGGCCTAGGAGTAATAGATGCTACTGTTCATAATTTCTTTAATGTTTGTTACAGCTTATGTTGCCTGCATTCTATGATAGTTGTGCGAAAATGATTGATAAATGGGAGAAGATTGCTGCTGAAGGCGGTTCTACTGAGCTAGACGTGTGGCCAGACCTTAATGCACTCTCTGCTGATGTGATCTCCAGAGCAGCCTTTGGTAGTAGCTATGAAGAAGGACAAAGAATTTTCGAACTTCTCAAGGAGCAGACAAGCATGGCTCTTGCTATGCTGCAATCAGTTTACATTCCAGGACTCCGGTAATTCATGCTTCTTTCGTGTCTTATAAATTATAGTTGCAACACTTTGACTTTTAAGGTCCAACTTTACAAATTTGACCGAATTCTTCTATTAATATGAAGTGTAAGATATGGAGTATTTTGTAGGATTTTGTTGGATGTTTGCAGAAGTAAGAGTTAACAATTTTTCTGGAAACAGAGGAATATGAACTCTATTTCCAGAAACATTACTACTTGCCATTATTTGCCAAGAAACATTAACTGTTTCTCATGCTGCTTATGTTCAGATATATTCCAACAGTGAAAAATAGGAGGTTCAAGGAAGTTGAAAATGAAATGCAGACTTTACTAAAAACAATCATCAATAAGAGGAAGCAGGAAATTGAGGTTGGAAAACCAGTAAAAGCTGACCTATTGGGAATACTAATGGACTCCATTCTGAAACAGACCCAAGAGGTTGTTGGCAGTATCAAGATTCAGCAGCTTGGAATGAGTATACAAGAAGTAATTGATGAGTGTAAACTATTTTACTTTGCCGGACAAGAGACTACTTCTGTACTATTAGTTTGGACATTGCTTCTGCTAAGCAAGCACCAAGATTGGCAAGCACGAGCAAGAGAAGAAGTTTTGCAGACATTTCAGAACAGTGTACCAGACTTTGAAGGTCTAAGCCATTTGAAGACAGTAAGTTTGTATCTTATTTTATCATTTTGATGTTGAACTACTAAATTATGAATCCCATGAAATTCTATTAATCTGGGGATTTAAAAGTGTACGTGTTTGTTTTAGATGAGCATGATTCTATATGAGGTTTTGAGGTTGTATCCACCAGCAACTCAACTGAACAGAAGAATTCACAAGGACACGAAACTGGGGAAACTATTACTTCCTGCTGGGGCATTGGTAACTTTCCCAATACTCCTTGTTCACCGGGATGAGGACTTTTGGGGTGATGATGTTGAAGATTTTAGGCCAGAAAGGTTCTCTGAAGGGATTTCCAAGGCAACGAGGGGGAATAACTCATATTTTCCCTTTGGTTGGGGACCAAGAACATGCATTGGGGAAAAATTTGCTATAACAGAAGCTAAAATGGCATTATCCATGTTACTACAACGATTTTCTTTTGAGCTTTCGCCAAACTATTCTCATTCACCAATGTCTGTTATATTTCTACAGCCTCAACATGGTGCGCAAATTATTTTACGCAGGCTTTGAGGGTAAGCCAGAGTAACCCAGTCTTGTACATATATATAGAGATTGATAAGACTTGCACCTTCTTTTCCTTACGAATGTCTTTCTCCCTCTGTTAGTTTCTGCAAGAACTGTCCACTTGCTTCGATGTGTGTATTAGAAGCTAAAGGTCCTATGTATTCTACGCTTAATTCTGCCTGAGCTTATATACCACTATCACACATAAAGTTGTCACAAATCACAATTGCTGCTCATGCTTCTGGATTTTCTTTCATGGTCCTGAATTGATTTTCAATATTTCATAGCATACTGATATTGGCTGCCATAATTTCATAGTCGCACTAAGCATATTGGCATTAGTTATTACTACATCCGGAATTTGGTAGATGTATGAGTGATTGAATTGAAGCATTGTGGCACAGATGATCAAGTTGCATATGTCCTTTTACTGAAGATAGGTGCAAGAAAATAAAGAACTTGCTCAGGTACTTTCTTCTATCAGATCCGGAATTTGGTAGATGTAAGAGTATATGAAAAAGGCTAAATTCCAAAATGCTATGTGGTGAACAAAATGGACGAAAAGACCATTAGGCCCTTAGGTCTGGTTAAACTAAAAAAAAGCTAACTATTTCTCCTATTTTTTGCATAACTGCACACATGTGATGCACATTCATCCCATAGTGTTTGCACATTTACGAATTAACTAATTCACAAGTCAATCTTTAGATGTATAAATATAGTCTTTGGATGTGCTTTCACACGTTTGGGAAGTAAAAACATACCTTTTGGATGTGTAAACATAATTTTTAGATGTGTAAATATCGTCTATGAATGTGTAGATATGTAGTTTGGATGTACTATTAGAGATAAACGTTAGACTTGGTCTAACTTTATCTTATCTTCTCTCCTTTCCTCTGTAGATATCTTTCTGTTATATTATGAAAAGTATATCTTTCTGTTATTATGTAAAGCATATTCCTTAGGTTGTTACTCAAAGATTTCTCTCTGTAAACTTATCTTTATCTTCACTTGTACTTAGCCATTCCATATACGTAGCTTTATAGTTAGATGTTGCTGTATAAATATTGCTTATGATTAATGAAACAAATCAAGTTTTCTCAACTCCTTTATGGTATTAGAGCAGGAAGAATATACATTTTTTTCGGCTCCCATAACTTGTTTCCATGGCTACCTCCACCATCCCCAATGATGTTGACCCTAAACATCCTCTCGTGGTTGTCACCCTCACCAATATCATTAAACTCACCACCACAAACTACCTCTCTTGGAAACTCCAACTTCAAGCCACCCTCATTGGCTATGGCCTCTTCTCCTATCTTGACGGCTCTCATCCTAAACCACCCGCTACCACCATTTCCGCTACCTCCTCCATGCCCACCCCTAACCCCGCTGCCATCACTTGGGAACGTCAAGATCAACTCCTCTTTGGTGCTCTCATTGGCACCCTTGACTCAACTATTGTCCCGCTTGTCTCCCGCGCATCCACGGCCAAGGATGCTTGGGACATCTTACTTTTGCCCGTAACTCACGTGGCCATGCTAAATTGCTCAAAGCAAAATTCCGAAACATAACCAAAGGCTCTAATGACATTCCGGCCTACATGAATGCAATTCGTGTGTGTGCTGATCACCTCGCTCTCCTTGGTGACCCCATCACTCCCGAAGACCTCATTGAGCGTGTTCTAGATGGGATCCAAGACCCTGCCTTTTCTTGTGTTATTGATGCCGTGAATGCTCGCGACACTTTAATAACCTTTGATGAGCTTCATGAGAAGCTATGGGTCCGTGAAGTGAACCTCACCACCCCCACAAACACTTGCCCCACCCCTATGCTTGCTACAGCACACTACACTACCACTCACACCCCTCACGCACCTACTGTCCAGCCACCATCACCATCTTCTCCCACCCCACGGCCTTCATACCACAACAAATCTCCTAGCTCTTCCTCCAAAAACAAACAACCCAAAACCACCGGCTACCAAGGCAAGTGCCAATGGTGCCACACCCCTGGCCATTCCCTCTACCGCTGCACCGCATTCCACGAACGCTTCCCAACCGCTCGTCCTACACTACCCCCTAGCTCCCACTCATCATCTCCTCAAGCTCACACGGCTATTGCTCCTCCCACCTCTACCACGCCCACTTGGCTACTCGACTCCGGTGCGTCGCATCATATAACCAATGATCTTTCCAACCTCTCTTTACACCATCCCTATGATGGTACCGAGGAAATAATCATCGGTAATGGTATGGGTCTCTCTATCTCTCATATAGGTTCATCTATTCTCTCTACTCCTACAAAGACTTTAGCTCTTTCTAATGTACTTTGTGCACCCACTATGACTCGTAATCTCTTGTCCATCTCTCAACTTTGTCATGACAATAATTTACTAAATGAATTTTCATCTCATTCTTTTGTCATGAAGGATCGAACCATGGGGAACCTAATCTTCCAGGGGCCAACTAATCATGGCGTTTATGAGCTCCCTTCATCCACGCCAATTCTCGCACTTGCTACCACAAACACATCTACTCTTGACTGGCATCATCGCCTTGGTCATCCCTCCATAGCTATCTTTAAGCAAATAAATTCTCAGTTTCAGCTTAATTTTCCTAGTTTTGCTATTTCTGCTATTTTCAATTGCAATGCTTGTCAATGTAATAAGAGTCATAAACTCCCATTTCTTCAATCTACTTTAGTTTCATATTCTCCACTTGAGCTTGTTTACACAGATTTATGGACCTCTCCTGTGCATTCTATTGATGGGTTTAAATCTTTGTGGATCACTTTACAAAGTATATTTGGTTCTACCCACTCAAAAAGAAATCTGACACTGCCTCTATATTTATTCGTTACAAGTCCCTCGTGGAAAAATACTTTGATAAAACCATTAAAACTCTTTACTCTGACAATGGGGGGGAATATGATGCTCTCTACAACTATCTCACCATCAATGGTGTCTCTCACTTAACTTCTCCTCCTCACACTCCAGAACACAATGGATATGCAGAACGCCGTCACCGTCATATAGTTGAAACTGGCCTCTCTCTCCTCTCTCACTCTCATCTTCCACTCTCCTTTTGGTCTTATGCTTTTACCACTGCCACATATCTCATAAACAGGTTGCCCACCCGACTCTAGATGGAAAATCTCCATATCATTGCCTCTTTGGCACCCCACCAAACTACCTCAAACTTCGCAGCTTCGGATGTCTTTGCTATCCTTGGCTCAAGCCCTACACCAAACACAAACTTGACCCCAAATCTCAACCTTGTGTTTTTATTGGTTACTCTAAAACTCAGAGTTCCTATCACTGCTTAGACACTCGTACAAACCGCATTTACACATCTCGGCATGTTCATTTTGTCGAACATGAATTTCCCTACTCACGCACTACCTCACCTTCATCTACTTCTCTACCCTCGTCGGATGCTTGGTACGCATCTCCTACCTCCCTGCCAATTTTACCGCAACCTTCCACACCCACCCCCCTTCTATCCCACCCCCTCCGCATCCCAGCACACCCCCTCCCTCCCCTACATCAATCACGCCTCCCTCCCAGGCCTCTACTACTGCCTCCCTCGCCTCACCCGACACGCCCAGCTCACCAGCGGCTGCTATGCCCTCCCCCGAACTCGCTGATCTACCCACACCTCCCTCCTCGCCTATTGGAGTTATCACACGCTCCATGAATAATATCCGTAAGCCCAACCCAAAATATGCATACTCTACCTCCCTCCAAAACCGACCCCAAGAACCAACAACAGTCAAACAAGCCTTACAAAACCCACTATGGAAACAAGTTATGGATGCTGAACTTGCGGCTCTCCGTACTCTCGACACTTGGGACTTAGTCCCACACGATCCCTCACGGAATTTGGTTAAATGCAAATGGATATTTCGTATCAAATATAACTCTAATGGCTTCATTGACAGGTACAAAGCACGTCTCGTTGCTAAAGGATTCCAACAGCGTCCCGGAATTGACTACACTGAAACATTTAGTCTCGTTGTTCGACCCACCACCATTCGCACTCTCCTCACTCTTGCGGTTACCAATGGCTGGCATCTCCGTCAACTGGACATTAACAATGCTTTTCTGCAGGGACATTTGGGTGAAGATGTTTATATGTATCAACCCCCCGGTTTCATTGACGTTGCTCTCCCCACTCATGTGTGCAAACTAAAGAAAGTAATCTATGGACTTAAACAAGCTCCCCGAGCTTGGTATACTGCACTCTCGACTTTCCTACTTGGTTTGGGTTTCAAGCGTGCCGTATCCGATACGTCATTGTTTATATTATTGTCAACTCCACAACCTATTTATTTAATTGTGTATGTTGACGATATTATAATCACTGGTTCAGATGTCTCTACCCTCACAACTTTTATTCACACATTGGCTAACAAGTTTGCTTTATAGGACCTTGGCTCATTGTCCTATTTTTTAGGTGTTGAAGTCATTCCTACAGCCACTGGACTTTTTCTAACTCAATGTCAATACATCATTGATTTGCTTGAACGTCTCGGCATGGTTGATGCCAAACAAGCCCCTCACACGTCCACGTCTTGATGTCTTGTTGTCCAAGATCGGACTTATCGATCGACCGTCCGTCTTGCGGGGGCATATTATAGATAAACGTTAAACTTGGTCTAACTTTATCTTATCTTCTCTCCTTTCCTCTGTAGATATCTTTTTGTTATATTATGAAAAGTATATCTTTCTGTTATTATGTAAAGCATATTCCTTAGGTTGTTACTCAAAGATTTATCTCTGTAAACTTATCTTTATCTTCACTTGTACTTAGCCATTCCATATACGTAGCTTTATAGTTAGATGTTGCTGTATAAATATTGCTTATGATTAATGAAACAAATCAAGTTTTCTCAACTCCTTTATGTACAAACTGAAAGAGTTTATGAGAAAGCTTAATTATATTCATGAGCAGTTAACTGCTATTTATACATTACAAAGGTAACTAAGTAAATACAAAGATATCCTAAGGGATATTCTATACATAGCTGTATGTTATTAACGTAAATAATACAAAGATATACATCTAATATTATAGTCAAAGATAATATCTCAAGGCTATAATCAAGGACAAATCATATCAAGGATAACAATAAGAGAGATTATATCAAGGCTATAATCAAGGAGATAATATCAAAGATGATTCTTGATATTATCTTCTACACGCCCCCGCAAGACGGACGATCGGGACGAGAGACCAGTCTTGGACAAGAGTAGAGGAGGTAGCAAACACCATAGATGAAGATGTGGGTTGTACCATACGAGAAGTTGTCGGAGCTCGAAGACGAAGTTGAGCAATGATGAATATGATGAGTAGAACGAAGATGAAGATGATGAGCGACCCTCAACTGAAACAGAAGTTTTATTTAATTTTTTTTTTTTTTTTTTTTTTTGGGAAGGGAATAGTTGAACTAAGAAATAATAAAAGAGGGGAAGGACATTGGATTTGTGGGTGCCTTTGATGGCAAATGTTTTTTTTTTTTTTAACATAAAATGAAGAGGAGGTGATTGGCAAGAAATTGGGGAGAAGATGCATAGCACTCTTTCGTTGCTGCAGAGGTATGAGAAGAGGTAGATGGTTTAGGAAGTAATAGAGAGGATGTCTCTTAAGGGAGGTGGGGAAAGAAATTTATTTACTCACGGGAGATAGAGTTTAGATGTTTTTTGTTTGTTTGTTTGTTTGTTTGTTTGTTGGAAAGCATGTAAAACATGAAGCAGAGATAGGTAGCCAACACCATAGAAAGAGATGTTGGAGATGTTGGATTTGAAGAAGAAGATGACATTGGTGTATTTGTATCTCCGAGTATGTGGTCCTGGTTGGAGAGTAGGTGTAGTGGGCGAGATTAATTTATGGGAGGGTGTTTGAAACTTTGAATCATTAGTAGCCAAAATACCCCGATTAAAGTTGAGGGTAAAATAGGAGTAATATTGCAAGCGTCTGAGGTTCCATTGCCACCAAGTTTGTCTTGCCTAACCCATGTAAAGGCAGCAGTGGTGGTGAAGGAAGGACATGGATAAATACCATTGAGAAATTTGAACAGGACGTAACCGATCATGATGGACTCGACTTGGGTTTTCTAAGATAGGTGGTTGCTGGAGGTGAGTCTGATGGTTGTGGAGAGAAATTTTATATTGGGCAACACTTGGTAGTCAAACTACGGGGTGCCGGAAGAGTTGAGCGGAATGGTAGGATTGAAGCTTTCTTTGTTGGAGAGTAAAGATGTGGAGTATAGAGGGTTTCCATTATTGCCATTGGAGGAGGATAATGGCTGATTTGGGAGTGACATTATCACTACCGCCATTGAGGGAGGGAGATTAGGGAGGGGAAGCATAGTTACGGATCAAAGCTCTTGATACCATGAAAGAGTTTATGAGAAAGCTTAATTATATTCATGAGCAGTTAACTGCTATTTATACATTACAAAGGTAACTAAGTAAATACAAAGATATCCTAAGGGATATTCTATACATAGCTGTATGTTATTAACGTAAATAATACAAAGATATACATCTAATATTATAGTCAAAGATAATATCTCAAGGCTATAATCAAGGACAAATCATATCAAGGATAACAATAAGGGAGATTATATCAAGGCTATAATCAAGGAGATAATATCAAAGATGATTCTTGATATTATCTTCTACACAAACATAGTTTTTGGATGTGTAAAAATACATATTGGATGTGCAAACATATTTTTCGGACGTGCAAATATAGTCTTTAGATATGCAAATATATGTTTTGGATGTGCAACTATAGATTTTGTATGTGCAATTATTGGCTTGGATGTAAAAAATTGATAAGTATATGTTAGGTGAAATCAATGTAAAAAAAATATTTGAAAAGTTGTTCGGTGTCGAACGGTTCGCGAGATAGCCTAACTAGAGTATAGAGGGGGCGGAGCAACACAACAGTGACACCTGGAATCTAGAATAGTCATAGGAAATGACAAAATAACGGCTTAAGAAGGATGAATAAGTGACATCATATGACAAAAAATAAGCATCCTAGGATCAATATACTTTCTAATACTCCTAAATCTATCCTAACAGTTACCAATCGATATCAAATAACTAACCATAAGAACAAGTGATAACACCTAAAACAAGGTAATTTTAGAGCAAATTAACCTAAAAGATATGCAAACGAAGGGTTCTGAAGTGGACATTCAAATTGAACCTAGAGTTGTTAAATGTCATAACAATTGAGTTCCTTGTGTAAGAGTAAGACTTCATATAACAGCATACCATTCTTCGCACCACCCACATAAAATGGACGTATAGTTGGTGCTTCGCACGAAATTTGCAACTGCTTTGTCCAAATCAAGTTACTAACATCCTGCTTTTACGTCTTGTATCGCCAATTTTCTCCACGAGAAGCATCAAAAAGTGCTAAAGATTCACGTAAAACACAAAAAAAAAAAAAGTCTTTGCCCGGGCCACAACCATGATTATATCCTAGTTTATTGGGCAAGTGTCCAATACAAACTACTTCCTTCAATTTAAAAATAGTTGCATTATTTGCGTAGTATTTACCATTCACATTTTACACTTTGAGTTCCTTTGATGATTTATATTTTAAGAAAAACATAATCATATAAGATTATGTCAAATTCGTCTCAATGTCTTTTTTTTTTTTTTTTTTTAAACAACTTTTATAATTTTTACTAATTTATAATTAAAGATATTAATATTTAAAACCACGTATTGGCAAGTGTAAAAATAAGTGTGAACATATGAAATGATGCAACTATTTCTAAACGGATGAAGTATCTCAGTAGCATAATCACTGAAATAATACAAGTGAATGTTTAATCTTTAGTGTTAACCATTTCCCCACGTGATTTTGCAATTTTATCATAAATCAACCGATGAACAGCTTACAACGCGCCCCTTGAAGATAAAAACCATTGGGGCCCAAAGCCAGATATTTTGAACCGCGCTATCAAGGTCATTTGGATAAGGAATGTGAGTGCGAGAGGAAGCAAAGGTGTACAGATTGTAAAAAATAATTAGATGATAAAATTTCACAAAGAAAAAAAAAGTGGATTATTCTTCTTCTTTAGAAAATGATTAGCATACATCAATTACATGGCATCATTAATAAAGAAGTATTGATTACTTTTATTTAACAACACCAATATGAACACTAAAATAACACGTACAAATACTGAAAAAAGAAGCAAAGTGTCAAGCTATGGATTGATGGATCAATCTTTTCGTGTTAGGCACACTGTAATATTAATGCTCACATTCTTCTCTTTGGCCATCGATTCATGAAGAATTTCCTTGTATCTCTCAAACAATTCTTCGATGATATCTTCGCCGAAATGACTTGCGAGTAAGGGCTCTGCCACGGATCTCATGCATCTAGCAAAGTCATAATGATAAAAAACGGTGTATGAATTTTTATAGTAATCATGTTCTTTTGATTCCCAACTTCAGAATGATGAGCGTGAGTGAGAGTGAAAGATCCTTCTTTCTCCACTATAGAACCTAATTCCGTTGCTGTTGGATTGTTTTTTTTTTGACAATGGGGAAATTGTGCATTAATTAAAAACGGAAGTACAGCCTAATGTTAATACAACCAAACGAACATAAAGAAACTAAAACAAGGTATACTCGCTCTTACACAATACCGACAGAAACATAAATAACTTAAACTAAGATAAAACTGCTCGATCTGGAGGTCGGAATTGATAGATAACTGAATTGAAACTCTTCTCCTGGTGGATGACGAGCGCTAGAATCCTAATGCAAGGAGTGGGAGGAGAGGGCTGATTGCACAAGCGGGGCAACCAAGTACCAACGAGATTATGAACTCGCAACATGACCAATTCCAGTGACCTTCTGTCACATGGAATTCTATCGTCGTGTGTCCTGAAAGAGTCACATTCATGTGTGACTCAATACCCTTGTGGAAGGGTATTTCAGGCTTCTCCTTTGATGAGAAGCTCAAATGATTTGATGCGCTATAAACCCAATTGACAAATTGGGGAGCCACCTTCAGATATCGTTTTGTCAAGGCAATGATTGATAAAATCATTACCAAGCGAGATTGAAATCTAATCAAGGTTAGATCTCGAAGAACCGTCCAATTATTAAAATCGGATAAAACAAACCCCAAACATGAAATCTCTTGCCACACAAACCCTAACCAACCACATAGACCAGATCTAACCTTTTGAAGACAAAGACTACCTCCAGCAAGTAACAAAAAAATCAAGCTGATTGATTGAACACACAACAACACCATACTAAACCAACCAAGAACTCAACAACGAAAACAGAAAACTGAACTTAAAGGGGGTAAAGGGGGACGCACTTCCAAGTTCCAAAGAAACACTAGGTGAAAGGGGTTAAAGGCACAACCACCGGAGGACAGACGGGGACGCAACCCTAACGGGGAGGGGGGGGAGGGGGAGGAGGAGGGGAAGCCCCGTAACTTTACTCACTTGCCTACACAACACTAAGGGGGGAGGGGAAGGGGATGCCCTACAACGTTACTTGTATTTTCCCGACACAACACTAAGGGGGGAGTGGGACGGGGAGGCCCAAAACCGACAACTAGGGGGAGGAGGCGAGACACCTAACCACGAAGCAGGGGGGAGGGGAAGGGTAAGCCTAAGCTATACTAACTCACGGTGGGGGCGGTGGAGACGATGGAAACAATTGGAGCAAGGAAGCTTGAAGGGAAAAAAACGTCCCGGAGACGACGAAACACTACGATCGGAAAACTAGGGAGAGGGTGCAGCGACGACCGGAAAAGGCGAAACACTAGGACAACAGAAGGGAACCTACGACGACGAAGAAGACCTAACACTAGAAAAACCGACGGAAGAGCAACAGAAAAGGCGAAGAAAAAAAACAACGGAGCTCGCCGGAGACCTACGCGGCGCCGGATCTCCGGCGAGTTCTAGGGTGTAACACCCCGACAATTCTCTCTTTTCTAAAATACCTTATAAAAACATAGAGAATTATCAAAGTATTATTGCCCGTGTTAAAACGTATCGGCTTATTCAGAATTTTGCGGCGGAAAACATAAAATAACTTTATAACTAAAACTTAGTCAACATCAAAGTCAACTTTAAAACCAACCAACAAAACCAAAGTCAACTTAAAACCAAACCAAACCAACTATGAAAATGTAACTCAAAGTATTGTAAATAAACTACACAAGCTCTCCAAATTCCCGATCCCAATGATGCATCATCTTCAAACCCGTAAATAGACAATGCACTATTGATCCCTAGAGACTGCTCACCGAAATGGGTCATCACATGATCAATAAGGCAAAGCCATGATCAACATACACAACAAAAACACGTAATAAGCAAAGCTGAGTACTACATATTAAACAAGTAAACAATCCTAACATGATACTAATAAGTAATAGGCAGAATTAAATAATAGCATAATCACTTGCCGATAACTTTTACTGAACTAAACTTTAACAACATTCTTATTACTTTAAAGGAATAGTCAATAGACCGAGTTATCTTACTAAAACCAGCCTTCCCTTTGGAAGACGAAATACGGGCGCGACTCCGTATTCTCATGACCTACTATATCGATGAACCTTTTTAAATAAAAACAGGACACGATGATCAATCCGGCCCCAAGAAAAGCCATGGCACGCTCACCATGTACCCCAACTCCTAATTGTCCAACACTTCTGACATGCACCATTCTAAAGGTATTGCTATCCAATTTCACTTTACATGATTAATAATTTATTCACTTGTTATGACTCACAAGTTGAACAAACATTAAGAACATCAAACAAACATAAACTTCCATTTTTATCTTAGGATTATATAAGTGATCAAACAACTTAACAACCCAAAATTAATTCCACTTTAATGCAATCCTTCTTATTTGTTGAACCTACCCAACAATCAAAATACCTTTCATAGGTAGAAAATATCAACTTACCAAATAAGGCCCTCGGTCCTCATAAAGCAGTGAAATACTCAAAAGGGAACAATGATCAACCATGATCCAATACTAAATAATATATTAATTCCCCATGTGAATTAATAAAATAAAGTTCCCAACCAACATGCTTGCATCAATTATCCATAGAAACATGATATCAATCTCATAATATAAATCTCATAGTCAACATGCTCATACAACAGATCAAACATGCAAAATCCAACATAATAGATATCATATATGAACTGAACTTAGTTCCTATACATGATACTACATAATTCTCCTTCTTAAATCATGATACTACATCAACCAACACATAGGTATGTACGTACCTTGTGTAGACAAACTGAGGTGCCACTATAACAGACTTAAAATCGTCTAGAGAGAATTCTCTGCCTAAAATAACCAACGTAAATTCATAATCAATACATCATGAATTTACCGCAATAATAAAATATTTTAAACCCTTCTTAAAAGTGTTTAAAAACTTTTCCCATCATTAAAACTTATTTAGTACAACCTCCTAGTATAGTATTAATATACTAGATGATTAAAAACCCTTAAAACTCATGTTTAAATCATAAAACTCCATCAACTACACTCTTTCCAAATTTCCAGTAACATAATATACACTAAAACTCTTTTTAAACATATTTAAACATGCTTATAATCATAAGAAAACCCAAAACCATAAACTATAATATGATACTATGATTTTCCAATATGTAAAACCCTAAAAATCCATGCTTTGATATTTTTAAACCCTATTTTAACATAACAAGTAGACCTGAAATTTTATTTCTTCAATACATAATTTATATAATCTTAGATTCCTAAACAAATCATCAAATCATAACTTTTTAAACATAAACTTATTAAAACAAACCCTAAAGATACAAACTTTGTATTAAATAAAACTTGAGGAGGAAGAAATAACAACCAAACAAAGAAGAGGAGGAATGAAGCTCGCGGCAACCGAGGGGGACGCGGCTCGCCGGCGTGGTCGGTGGTGGCAGCGGCAGCTGTTGCCGTCGACGGTGGAGAAAACCGAGAGAAGGAAGAGAGAAAAAAAGAGAGAGAAGGAAAGAAGAGGAGTGTTGAAAGTGAGGGGGAGGAGGAGAGAGAAAATAATGTGTTTAATGTGTGGGGATTTGTGTAATTAAGGGTATTTATAGTTTTCCCTATTAGGGATCCAATAAAGAGTTGAGCTTTGATGTGTTAATTAAATGAGAATGACTATAGGTTAAGCCAAAAGGTTTGAGCTCCTCACACCCATTTACAAACTCTTTTCTAAATCCAATAAGTTTTTCAAATATTTCAAATACTTTCAAAGCATTAATTTAATAAAATATTTGATTCGCATAAATCATTAAAATAAGTCCTTTGACTTTCAAATAGTCAACCTTTGAAGAAATAAATTGTTAAAATACATAGATATATTCAAATATAAATAACTATACATTAAAATATATTTATAAAATCCAATAAATTTACGGGGGATTACATAGGGTTTGGAGGGTTTTTTTTTTTTGTAGAGAGAAGGCAGAGGATTAAAAGTGTAGAGAGAGAATGGGTCTCGAAGCCGAGAGCTAATGGAGTGTATTGAGGAATGTTGAATGTGTTTAACTTCTCTTCCTCTATGGAACCCTGCACAAGATCATACATAATCAAATGAATTTCAGCATTACTTTCATAAAAAAAATTATTCATCGCTTATAAATGTACTACCTCGTTCTTTTTCTATTGAAATAATGGGTTTGGGCATGGTTTTTAAGGAAATGGAAAAAGTGGGTAGTTTAAAATAAAGGGACCCCTTTAATTAACTAGAGTAAGAGAGAAATCAATTTTTAATAAAGTAAAAGCAACTTTATGAGGGAAAGTGAGTAATTAATGATGGTTTTAGTAAGATAAAGTATGGGCAATATTGTCAACTAAAGTCCAAAAGTGGAATTGTTGCAATAGATATGAAACTATCCAAAGTGGTAATTATTGCAATACAAAAAGAACGAAGGTAGTATATATAACTTGCATTATTTTCTCATATCTATACTACTATAGTAAAAATCGTGGCCTAGACATGTTATCACCGTCACGTGTTTCCCCTCTTTATTACATAATAACATGGTGCTATGTCAGCGCTTGAGAGATGGGCAACACGTGACGAGCTAAAATTCTTGCCCATGCGGTTTAATAATGCATACTGATTTGAGATTATTCTCTATTCCTAATGACAAAAATTTACGTTAAATTTTTTATAACATCTACATTGATTGGGAGGAATTTGATTACTTCGTTCGTTTTTATTAGTTGCAACGCTTTGACCTTCATGTTTTACCATACAATTTTAAGTCCTTCATCTTTAATCTCTTTAATATGATATAAAAAAGTTTATTTTTTGAAAGATGAATCAAACAACATCGATGTTACATAATAAGCTTTATGTTTATATATTACTTAATCTATTTTAGACAAGATTGGTATATTATACAGTATAATTAATGTCAAACTGTTGCAACTAATAAATAGCTAAAGTAGTATAAGTTAAACTAATATATCATGATAAGCAAGCTATATTCAGTACCTCAAGAACCATATCGTTGAGAGCCTTAGCAAGAGGTTCCCATTCCTTTATATAATGTTCATTATTGCTCTTCCTTCCCAAAATTGTTAGGACCATCGTACCTCTTGCCACTACTTCTTTTGAGCGACACCTTAGAAACATCGAAAAGTCCTTTTCAAATTGCTCATAATCTAAAATTTTTTAGGCCTCTGTGCTAATTATAAATTTGAACCCTAAGTATATAAATATTATGCATAGATTGTAAAATTATAAGTAATATATTCTACAAAATATATCATTGTGAAACTAATTTTGACAAAATAAAGCTCGAATTTGAACGATATGGCTAAAAAAAATTTAATTTTAAGACTTTTGGCCCCTCTAAAGAGCGGGCCCCTGTGCTATTAGTCGTTTTGCACGCCCTATTAGACGGCTGGGCTCATAATAAGCTTTTAACACGTGGTTCCCTCAAAAAAAAAAAAGCTTTTAACACGTGGTGGACTTGTCCTTGATATATGCATGAATGTTTAATTCTCTTATTGTCTTTTATCCCTTCTGTACCTGTTCCATTATCAAACTTGACGACTCATACGTCTCAAATTTGACCATTATCCAATGCATGGCAAAGAAAAATCATTACATTTACCTAAATCTATGTTTTCTTCACCTTAAAAAGGTCGAAAAGTAATTGCTCACAACACTCCTTTTGTTGTTTTTACTTGTTTTATATGATAGGTTATGTCTTAATGTACACTTACGAACTAGCAAATTTGAATAATTATATTGATAGAAAATTAAAAATATTAAGGGTCAGAATTATGCATTAGTAAACGTGAAAAAGTTGAAGTCAAAAAAATAAATTCACAGAGCATTGATTTGATCCAATAAAACATTATATCTATTCTCACTATCAATTATAAAAAATGGATTAAAAATTCAAAAAAAAAAAAACTACCAACGAAAGACCTAGATCTAAGTTTTACATAATCTATATACTCCCTCTGTCTTTTTTTTACGGTTTTTTCACCATATACTCCTGCCAAAATTTTTTTTGCATCATATACCATCACAACCATATACCCCCGAAGTTCTAAATAATACATCAAACTACCCTTTTGACTAACGGTGTTAGACTTCCGTTAGTCATTAACCCCTAATCCCACCTTCTAACCCTCATTAACTCCCCTAAACCCTAACCCTCTTTAACCCTAACCCTAACCCTAACCCTTAAACTAATACCCTAGCCCTAACCACTTGACCACCACCACCCCATCCGCCCCTGCAGCCTGACCCCTTCCCCCACCCCCAACATCCCCTTCCCCACCCCCCGCCCACGCAAACCCCCCACCCCCACCGACGCAAACCCCTTCCCACCACCTCGCCGCCGCATCCCCCTCCCCCACCCCTTCGAATCCTCGCAACTCCTCCCCCGCCCCCTTCGAAAAGAGAAGAGCAGGGAACGGAGAAAGAGAAGGCGTAGCTCCGGCATTCGAGGCAAGCGGCGGGGTTGAGGCGAGGAAAGAGAGGGACGCGACGAGAGAGAAAGGGAAAGAGAGCGCACGAGAGCAGGGGAGGCGTGCGAGTGAGAGTGCGTCTGGGTTGAGGGAGGATAGCGCATAGAGGTGCGCTAGTGGTGGTCGGCGGGTGAAGGCGGTGGAGGGACGCGGTGGGGGGAGTGGTCTCGCTGGATATGGGGGGCTGCGCGGACTGCAGAGGAAGGGGAGGGGAGGGGGCTGCGTGATTGCATGGGAAGGGGAGGGGGGGGGGCTGCACAACTGCAGGGAAGGGGATGGGTGGGGGGGCTTCGGGGGGTGGTGGGGATGGGGGGCTGCGGGGGTGGTGGGGCGGTGGGGGGAAGGGGTAAGGGGTAGGGGAGGGGTAATGGTTGGGTGGTTAGGGTTAGGGTATTAGATTAGGGGGTTAGGGTATTAGATTCGGGGATTAGGGTTAGGTTTTAGCTTAGGTTTAGGTTAGTTAATTAGGGTTAGGAGGAGATTAGGGGTTAATGACTAACGGACGTTAACGCCGTTAGTCATTAAGGGCAAGCTGATGTAATTTTTGAAAAGTGGAGAATATATGGTGAATTTGGAACTTTGCGATGGTATATGGTGCAAAAAAAATTTATCAGGGGTATATGGGAAAAAACCCTTTTTTTATCATTTTCATTTTCCTGTGCGCGCATTTCAATGCATGTCTTAAACTTAAATATCTTCATTATATATTAGTAAAAATTATAACAATTGAATATTAATAAAGTACTAATTGAGATGAATCAAACAAGACCACACATGACTATGTTTCTTACAAATTGAGAAAATTTGAGAAGATTCTCTCTAAGCATGAGTAGTGTCAAGATTTCAAGTAAGAAAGATAAAAAAAAAACAGATGGATTATTATTTTACCCATGAGGCGATCAACCATTTTACATGCAATAAATTGCGGCATCGCCATAAGACCAAATAATGCGTCTTGGATGTAGCATGTTACACCATAACTTATTGTGTAACATGCATAATGACATACACTTCAATAAGAATGACATGAATTATACAAACAATGACATGAATCTCATGTCATTTATTTTATGTCATTTGAGATTTTTACAAAAGAAGTTGTGGCTTGTAGGTTGTTACACCATAAATTATGTGAGATAGTTTAACAAAGTTGGTTAATGAATAGTGCCAAAAACGAAATGGTGTAATTTAAAAAAACAGATAAAGTATGACACAGATAGTTCTAGATGGAGGAGGTGTGAATAAAGATTATTGAAACATGTTTTACAAAAAAAAAAACGAAGAAGATTGAAGCTATAGGCGTGTTTTTATTTCGCCTACGCGGTGTGAGCGCGTATTTGTATTTGACTACCCAACTGTAAAGGTTTTTTTGTATTGAAAACGTTTTGAAGTCGCCAACAATTCTTTAATAGAAGAATCATAAACCTAATTAGATATGGGAAATCGTAGGGACAAATTGTGGGACTTATCCAATGTAGATTTCAAAATGAACCAAAGATTGAGTTCGAGGGTGAGGGTACAACACAGTCAGAAACCATGTTGCCTAATGCTGACTTCTACTAAATATCGATTCATTAAAGATTTTATGCCAAAGGAATATCATATAATATTTTAAACACCCTAAAATTAATTAGTCTAAGTTGGTTAAGGAAACACATAAAAAGACTATTTTTAGTGACAAGTTATTAAGCAGTAATATTACAAGGTACCTAGCAGGTTGTCCAAATTATCTGAATTAGTTAGAACAATTCTTTAGGTCTTGTTTAGCAATAATAACATGTGGGTGATAAAAATCATGCAGGACAATCATAATAATATGTATAGAACAATCAGGCAGGCATATAATAATGTATGAAAATAAATAAAAATAAGAAAATAAAATATTGTAGGGAGTTAGTATAATATACAATACTTACCGTCGCATGAATTTGTTAACAATCTATACATCATGAAGATAAATAAAAGATGTAAAAATTGTTAATTCAGTTGACCCTCATAAATTATACCACTGTTTGGAGTCGTTGATTTATACGGATCTTGAATCGAATGGTTGTACGAGTCGTAAAAAAATTATGTGTCTCTTTGTAACAGGCGTGTGATACCTGTAATACGGTGATGATTAGTTAGGAGTGTTATAGGTAATGTACTGGATAGTAGTAGGATTTGTTAGGAGATATTAGATGTAGGTGATGGTACAGTAAGATGATGCGTGATGATGATGTGGCGATAGGATGAAGATTAATGATTTAATTCAGTTGCTAGGAGTATGGTGTGATTAGGTGAGGGGATTTGTTTGTGGGAACTGGGAACTGGGAATTGCGAATTGTGTGCCGAAGGAATATTAGGCGGTGGATCTTGGTGCCGTGCGTGAGGTGAGACTTTCTGATTGCCGTGTGAAATTTGTGAGCCGTGTATTTTGTTAGGGGAGATTGAGATATGAATTGTTAGGAGATAACATATTGTAATAGGTTTTTGAAAGATAATAGGTCTCTAAAAGATTTTTATTTACAAAAATCTTAGAAAATAGTTAGTAAAGATATTTGAAAACAATTTGGAGAAATATTATTTTTTATAAAAGATTTTTTTATTAATAAAACTAAACAATATAATTAATTAATTCTATTAATTAAATTGGGTTAGAAAAAGGGTTTTATAAAATCGAGCTTTCATAAAACTATTCTTTAAAAGATTTTAGAAGATGGGCTTAGAAAAACTATTTATAAAAAGGGGTTTCGAAATGGGTTAATAAAAATAGTTAGGAAATGGTTTTGGCTTAGAACATTTTATTTTAGACTCGTCCTTTATTCTTTCCTCAATACGGACCAATTGGAGCAGGGTATTAGTCATCATAGGGTATTAAATGGAGAGACGCAATTATGTGTCTACAAAAGCAGACAAAAAAAAAGGCACCATCACCTGAGATAGCCACATGAAGCTATATGAAGAATGAACAAAATGCAAGTGGTTGCTTGGGAAAAGCCTTCCATAGAAAGAGCCCCGTACACCATTTACAAAACAATGACCAAAAGCATCTCCCTGTTGGGAAGAAGAAATATAGCTACTATATTATATTGGACTAAGAGGAAATATAGAGGCTATGAGTAGCTTGCCTTTTCTTATTTCACTTCTTCTTACTTTTCATAAGATTACAGCAAGCATATAAATATAGCAAACCAAAAATTAACTGAAGGATATACCAACAGCTTAGGCACATGAAAAGTGTCCACTTATTACACACTAATTAAAGTAATTTTGTGACTTTTGAATTACTTATTCAATACTCCCCCTTGATTCAAAGTCACTAACTCCGAGCTTAGAAACAAAGAACTGATGCTTCACTTGTGAAAGTGACTTTGTGAAGATGTCTGCAGTCTGCTCATTTGTGCCACAAAATTTCAACTCAATTCTGCCACCAGCTACCAGCTTGCGTATGAAGTGGTGTTGAACGTCTATGTGCTTAGTTCTAGCATAAAATGCTGGATTCTTGCTCATTGCAATACCAGACCTATTGTCACAAAACATTTTAGTAGCCTCCATTTGTTCGTAGCCAAAATCTGCAAGTAACTTTCTAAACCATAAAGCTTGACATGTTGCTGAATTTGCTGCTGTATACTCTGCTTCGGAAGATGACAGAGCTATTGTTTCTTGTTTCTTTAAACTCCATGTCAATGCGCCCGAACCAAGACTAAAGACATTACCTGAAGTGCTCTTGCAATCATCTAAACAACCTGCCTAGTCGCTATCGGTGAATCCAACAAGATTGAAATTTGCTACTTTGGTATACCATATGCCAAAGTTTGCAGTTCCAGCAATATACCGGAGTATCCTTTTTGCAGCACCGAGATGTTGTCGAGTTGGGTTATGCATATACCTGGACACCACACTTACGGAGAAAGCAATGTCAGGCCTAGTGTTTGTCAAGTAGTTTAAACCACCAACAAGACTTCTAAACAATATAGCATCAGCTTGTTGTGTTCCGTCGTTTCACTGCAACTTTTCATTCAGGTTCATTGGAGTAGTTGCCACTTCACTATTGGCCATATTGAATCTCTTCAACAAATCAGATGCATATTTTCCTTGAGAAACAAAAATACCATCTTCAACTTGCTTTATCTCAAGTCCTAAGAAGTATTGCAATAGACCCAAATCTGACATCTCAAAGTTTTTCATCATACAAGACTTGAAATCATTAACAAGTGATTGTGAAGATCCCATATAGATCATATCATCCACATAGAGACATACCACCAAAAAATCTCCAATACCTTGCTGCTTCAAGTAAAGAGTGGGTTCATTCTTGCTTCTTGGAAAACCATTCTTTAGAAAGAAAGAACCAATTTTGCTATACCATGCTTACGTTGCTTGTTTTAGCCCGTAAAGAGCTTTCTTCAACCTAGAGACCTTGTGTTCATTGCCACTAACAACAAAGCCTTCCGGTTGATCTACATAAACTTCTTCCTCTAGATCTCCATTGAGAAAAGCTGACTTCACATCAAATTGGTAAATAGGATATTGCAATTGTGTAGCCAATGCAAGAAAAACTCTTACAGTTTCAAAGCGAGCCACTGGAGAAAAGGTCTCCTTAAAATCTATACCTTCTTGCTGTGAGTATCCCTTGGCAATAAGCCGAGCTTTGTGCTTTTGGATACTTCCATCTGCATTGTATTTTGTTCTGAACACCCATTTTAGCCTTATGACATTCTTGTTTTCAGGTTTATCAACTAAGTCACAAGTTTCATTCTTGCGTATGGTTGCCATTTCTTCTTCCATAGCATTTCGCCAAACTTGATTATTTTCAGCAGCATCTTCATAGCAAGTGGGATCAGACATATATAAAGCAAACGAACATGAGGCATATATCTCACTTAATGGGCAGGATTTTCTTGGAGGTGTCTCTGTGGAAGAGCTTGAGGATGGTGAATGAGCACCAATTGATGAACTGTCAGGTGGAATTGAGTTAGAAGATGGTGAGATGATGCTATTATTCTGTTCAAGTTCTTCTCCTTCTTTTGCTACTGGATATAACGGAATTCCAGATGGAGTATGGCTTTCTATATTCCAACTCCACTTGCCTTCTTCATCAAACTTAACATCTCTGCTTGTGATCACCTTACCACTTACTGGGTTATATAATTTATATGCTTTGGACTCACTACTATAGCCAACAAATATGCATTTCTCAGATTTGCTATCAAGTTTGTGGCATAAATGAGAGGGAAAAAAAGTATATGCTATACAACCGAAAATCCTTAAGTGACTTACCTGAGGACTGCTACCTCTCCATGCTTCATAGGGTGTCTGATCTGATGCATAAATGCCCTTGTTGGAGAAATATTCACAATGTACACTGCTATGGCAACTACTTGACCCCAAAACTGATTTGGTAACTCTTTTGCCTTCAACATACTTCTAGCCATTTCCACCACCGTTCTATTTTTCCGCTCAGCTACACCATTTTGTTGGGGTGTATATGCTGCTGTGAGTTCTCTGTGAATGCCATGCTCTTCCCAGAAATTGGTGAACATTTCAGATGAAAATTCACCACCACAGTCTGTTCGAAGTGCCTTGATGAGCCTGTTACTTTCATTTTCTACCAAAGCTTTAAATTTCTTGAAGCATTCAAACGTTTCAGATTTGAACTTCAAGAAATAAACCCAACTCATACGAGTATAGTCATCAGTGAACAATAAGAAATAGCGACTGCCACCAATCGACTATGTTCTCATTGGACCACATAGATCGGTATGCACAAGATCAAGGGAATTAGAAGCCCTCCATGACTTTCCACTGGGAAATGGTGCTCTATGATGCAAAATACCAATCTTCCTGTTACTTAGGAGTTTTAACCCCTTCACATTAAGATGCCCATAACGTAAATGCCATAGCTTAGCCTCAATACTCTCCTTAGCAACCAAGACTTTATTTAAGTCATTTGAAACATCTAGTGGAAATAGTTTATTCTGTGACATTTTGATATTAACAATTTGTTGCCCAGATTTTCTATCACAAATAGTACAAGATTCACCTTCAAAGAACATAGAATTGACCAACACTCAGCAGATTATGAGCTAAACTAGGCACATTTGAACATTGTGAAGAAGTTTTTCATCACCTTGAAAAGTTTTGATGGCAATTGTACCTTTCCCTTTTACTTGCACCTGATTATCATCTCCAAGCCTTACTTCATTCTTCTGATACTCATCAAGATCTCTAAACAAAGATCTTGATTCGGACATATGATTTGAGCATCTGCTATCAATGAACCACACGTCACTAGAAGCATCATGAACATGAGTGTTTGCCATGAACAACTTACTTTCCTCTTCTACTTTTTCTATATAGTTGGCCTTTTGATCATCCTTCTGCTTGCTCCAACACTGTATATCTTTATGCCCAAATTTCTTGCAATATTGGCATTGTGTTGTGCTTTTGTGTGGACGCCATTCGTTAAAACGTCCTCGACCTCTTCCATCGCGACCTCGGCCACGGAAGCCACTTTTACCACGAAAACCACAACTGCCATGTCCTCGACCTGCTGAATTTTCTGTAGGACACTTATTTGATGATTCCCCCTTCACTTGAAAGGCCTTCTCTTCAACCTTAACCTCATTTTTTCTTACCCTACCTTCATGAGCTAACAAAGTACCCATTAATTTATCGAAGGTATAAGAGGTCAAATCCTTTGATTCTTCAATTGCAGGGACAATATGATCCAATATGGATTCAAGCTCCTTAGCACTTTACTTACCACAGTTTCATTGCTCATGGTTTCACCGTATGATTTCACAATATGATTTTATTTGACCTACAATTGCAGTAACTCTACCCAAGTAGGTCTGAATTAATTCCTTGTCTCCCATTGGTTAATTCCGTAAAATCTCGGTGAAGAGTTTGCAACCGCACCTTAATTACTCTTTGATCACCCAAATACTCTTGTTTGAGCATCTCCCATGCTTCACGAGCATTGTTCGCTGACGTAATTCGTGGAAAAATTTCGTCATCTAACGCTAATTGAATGAAGAATAATGCCTTGGCATCTTTCTTACGGTTCTCCTTCAGCTATTGATCAGGTGTGGCAGGTGCTGGGTCTGATTCTGCATAATCGGTCTCCACCATCTCCCATAATTCTTGGGATTTAAACAGAGTCTTCATTTTAAGACTCGAAAGATGATATTTCTCACCTTTGAAAATAGGAATTAACGGTTGAGAGGATGGATTAGTTCCATTTACTGCCATTTTTGGTCACCAATTTTTGTGGGTATGTGTTACTGGTTTTTCTTTTGTTTTACGGGTGAAGGGGATGAGTTGCAGAGTGAATGTCAAAACAAAACTTTTGTTTTCTCTCACTAACTTTACTCTTTCCTCCCTTTTTTTTATTTGGACCAAAACCTGGTAAGAGCAACTCCAATTGTTAGGGTGAAGGACTTGCTAGCAATTAAAAAAAATATGGGGCAACTAGCTTACCCATTGGAGTAGGTTGCTGAATTTTTTTTTTGCTTAACAACTTAGCTGAACTAAGCAAATTTGCCAAAGCAAAAGATGTGGGGCCATGCTGATGTTGTGGAGAGAGACAAAAAACAAGCGTGAGTATCACAGCATTGTTGAAGGCAGGAAATGATAAAGGTGATGTACACGCACCTTTGAAATGGTGCAAATGCTCCATGAAAGCAAAAAGTGGGATGGCCCACATGCAAAAAAATTTCCATTGCAACATGATATCCAACGGCTCAAGCTAAATGGAGTTTGGCTAAACCATTGGAGGTGTTTTGGCTTAAAGTATAGTTTAGCTAAATAAATCTAGGTGGCACTTTAAGCCAAACTCCATTTTGCTTACCATTGAAGTTGCTCTAATATGCTCAGATACCAAGATTGTTGGGAAGAAGAAATATAGCTACTATATTATACTGGACTAAGAGGAAATATATAGGCTATGAGTAGCTTGCCTTTTTCTTATTTCACTTCTTGTTACTTTTCATAAGATTACAGCAAGCATATAAATATAACAAACAACTTAGGCACATGAAAAGTGTCCACTTATTACACACTAATTAAAGTAAGAGTTTTGTGACTTTTGAATTACTTATTCAATACTCCCATTTGCAGATTAAGTTTATTCTCAAACTTTGTCAATGACCTAAAGATTGCGTCGAAATCATTCCCTGGAAGATCAGTCATATAAACTTGATACTCTTGTTTCCTATTTCCGCCGAGCTCTCGACGAGCGTTTTTTCAATGGTTTCCATGAGTTTAGAGACCACATTCAAGGTGTTGAGCTCATTAGAGGAACAACCTAAGTCTGCTATGCATATGGTTTCTGGTTGTTCCTTGCAATACAACTCCTTTATAGCCTTTTCTCCTATGCATTTCGTCAACGCTAGCACTTGCTTCTGTTGCATGAATGATTTAAATCTTTCTTAGCAATCGTTAGTTTCTAAAGCTTATGAAGATTTAAGCTTTGCATACAAGCTTCAAAAGAACTTAGTGATGAAAAAATAAAATCAACTTCGATTGTACATGCAAAACTAATGTATTATTATTACTAATTTGCTGGAAATTCACTATTAGAGCATGGTATTCCCTTTGATTCGCTTTGTAAAGCACGTACGCTTGGTATTTTAAGGTGAAACTTTGTTGATTTAGGCTTACTGGCCGAACAAGATTCGTTCGAAAAAAGAACAATGCAAGATAAGACTAGGCTCAGGTATAAGCCCTTGCGTGAAATGAGCCACTTTATTTGTAGAAAAGCCAGTCAGTCTTGACTCATGATCACCTCTAACAATTAGAGTAGTTACGCTCTTTATATAGTAATTGTACCTGGATGAATGACGCATTTTCGTAACTGGTTTCATCAGACATTCAGACCTCTTTTTCATGTGAAACACCTGCTTTACCTCGATCGTTGCCATCGAGATCCCCTCTCTCTGTTTATATATCAAATGCTTATAAAAATGAACAATTAATTAAAATTCCTCTTGCAAAACTAACCTGATCTGATGAGCTCGTCTTGTGAACTACTCATTATTTATAGTGAGGTTTCCTACAAACCACCCCCCAAAAAAGCCAAATCTTAGGTCAAAACGTCAGCCTCCCGCGCCCAGCAGACTCGCTAGTGGCTGCAGGTCACCGGCGAGCCTGCGTCGGGACCTCCGTCGAGTCCTTTTACTTTCCTTTCGTCGCGTCTTTTCCTCTCTCTCTTCCCCTCCCCCTCCCCTGCCGTCGAGTCCCCTTCCCCGCCGTCTCGTCACCCCCACCCCTCTCCATCCCTTGCAATCGAGTCCCTCCCCACTGTCGCGTCACCCAACCCCCTCCCCTTGTCCGCGTCACCCAACCCCCTCCCCCGGTTGTGTCGGGCTCCCCCTTCCCCCTCCCCTTGGTTGTTGGTTTTCCCCTAGGTAGGGTAACCGTCGTATGTTGGTCTGTTTCTTAATATGTGTGGTTCTTCTTAAAATGGTAGGAATAAGTTGTTGTGTTCGAGTTGCTCAAGCTGTTGTTCGTGGCTGGTTGTGGCCATCGACAAGTATCTATCAGTTGGATAAGGCATGGGGAATCATAACCGGAGAATATGTGGTGTTTTTGGAATCTGTGATGAGGGAAAAGGTGAATCAAGCGGATTGTGCGCGTGGACGAGGCGATGAACGTTTTTCATGGTTAGAACGTGTGTTTTCTGTTTTTCCAAACCGGAGGTGTGTTCGAGAGATCAATTTATTTAACTCTCTTTTTAGTTTGGCATTGATCTTCATGGTCTTTGCCTTAACAAATTCAAATCAGAAGGCGGCACTGCAGTTGCATCTGGTGGTTTTCAGCACGCCCACTCCAATGCGTTTCTCCTATCTAAGGGAGAAACCTGAAATACTCTCGAGAAAGAGTAATGAGTCACAAAGGAACATGACTTAGATCATGAGCCCATAATCTCAAGCGAAAGCAGATTGTTGGGATTGCTCATGCGGCAAGATGCAACGCTCGTCGTTGGTTGTTCGCTGTCCAAATCGTGAACGACACTCGCTTCTCTTTCTATTGCCATCAACCATCAAATTTTTGACTCCACCATCACAAGCATTGGCTAGCGATACCCTCCTTATCGATTTTGCTTATTTGTGTTTTCTAAGGACTGTAAGAGCTCTTAAAGCTCCTTTATGTTTGTTTGTTTGGCTTAAATTTGGTTATATTAGTATTAAGCTGTACTTGCTCTCTTTTTATTAATGTACGATTTCTCGTTGCAAAAAATATATATATATATATATATATATATATATATATATATATATATATATATATATATATATACATATATATAGTAAGGTTTCTTGCCTCATAGAAGTTACTCAGCACCACACAAATTTAACAAGAATCCAGAAGCTTACATTTGACTGCGTTTCCATTTACATGCATTCATACTCTACCAAACATAACTAATTTTGGAATGACAATGCTGAGATATAGATCGAAGACAAAGAGAGAAAATAATGTATTAATTGTCTGATTGCTCTGCCTAATTCTTGAAAGGAACTAATTAACAAGGCCAATAGGCTTACACATAAACAACCTTACACGAAGCAAATACTAAAGTCCAAGTCTTACTTGCATTTTTCTCTCACCCTTTGGCGGTGAACCTAGGGTTGTGAGCCCCTCTAGGCCTAATGGCCTATGTGTCCTTCCACCCCCCTCAAGATTAATTCTTTGTGGGTTCCTCAACGTTGACCATTTGCTTACTACCTGCGTGTAGTTCCATTCAAGCTCCCTTTTTTTGTTGCTGTTTAATTCTTCCCTGGGTTCTGGGTTATGGGTTCTGTGAGTTTGTTTTTACAAGGCTTCGCTAAACTTTTGTCCTTGTATCTGCGTTTCTTGTTGCGGTAAGGCTCAATTATGGCAGACGATACAGTGGAAGGATGGAAGAAATTTAGCCTTACAGAGGAGGAAGATGATGAAATTGATCTCGCCAATATACCTGATGAAGACATGGCGCATCAAGTAAGCCTGGCTCTTGTTGGTAAATTATTTACAAAAGCTCCTTCAACATTGAAGCCATGAAATCAGTCCTCAGAGCTTCCTGGAAGCCACATCGAGGTATGGCCTTTCGTGAAATTGACAAAAACCTGTTTATTTTCCAATTCTTTTGCCATACTGACAGAGCGAAAGTAATAGAACAGAGCCCTTGATCTTTTGATAACCACCTGCTGCTTCTAAGAGAAATTACGGGGAGAGAACAACCCAAAGATTTGATTTTTGACTCGGTAGACTTTTGGTTTAAAATTTACAATGTCCCTTTCTTAAAACGAACTCGTAGCTTGGCAACCATTATTGGCAATAAGATTGGGGTTTTTTTTTGGATTTTGATGAGTCTGACGTTTCTGGATGGGAAAAATTCATGAGAGTTAGAGTTAGGCTGAATGTTGATAAACCCTTGCCACGAGGATCAACTATGAAGATTGGTGGAGAGCGAATATGGGTTGGTTTTAGACTTGAACGACTGCCTGGTTTCTGTTATGTTTGTGGGTGTTTGGGTCATGGCGTAAGAGAATGGCCCGTGGTTGCGAGCTTCCCCTGTGAAGATTAGGGGTCGACTTGGAAACTCTGACCGAGAAGCTGAAAATAAACAGTTTCAGGACCTCCGATCAAATGCTAAAAACCACCTCAAATTCACGAATGAAAATCATCTCACACAAATGGATTCGCCTGCTAGAAATACCACAGAAGTAGGGGGCAGGGAGGGTGATGAGTCGATGTCAACAGATGCTACGACTGAGGGCAAAGAAGATAGCTTGAAAATGAGGCGACATGCTAGCTATGGGGGGAAAAATGGAAATCTCAAGGAGAAGAATGTAGCAAAGCGTACAAAGGCAGCATATAGTGATGGTGATGACACAATAATGAATCCAGCAACGGAGGCCGAGGAAGGGCTCCGTCGTGAGCAATGAGTACCTTATGTCTAAACTGTCGGGGACTTGGTGACCCTCGTGTAGTGAAGGACCTCCGGGAGTTCCTAGGTAGAGTCAAGCCTGCCATTGTTTTTCTCTCTGAAACTAAATTAAGCAGCTGTGAGATGAGTAGAGTAAAGGATCATTTGGGAAATTTTTCTGGTGTTTTTGTGGATAGTGTTGGTAGAGCAGGTGGCCTAACTCTCCTCTGGAATAATGAAGTGGATGTTTTCTTATCGTCGTTATCGGTGCACCATATTGACTGCACTGTTACCTTACTTAAGAGTGGGGATATTTGGAGATTTACATGTATCTATGAATAATGGCCTGAGGCAACCTCAAAACATTTGACGTGTGAGCTGTTGTTAGACCTACACTCCAACAACGACCTGCCATGGTTGGTTGGGGGAGATTTAAATGAGATTTTCTTTATTGGGGAGAAGAAGGGAGGAGGTTCAAAGAATCAGAGTATGTTGGAGCTCTTTATAGACACTTCTTAGAACTGTGATATGTGGGATATTGACTATAAAGGCTACCCGTTTACCTGGTTGAATGGAAGAAATGAAGATGAGTCAGTGGAGGAAAGATTCGACAGATTTCTTGCAAACTCGAACTGGACTGTCCTTTTTCCTTGGGCTGAAGTAACCCACCTCGATGAGGCATTGTCAGACCACCTTCCCATCCTTTTACAGCTTAATCTTTCTGGTTGAGAGCCAAAATAAAAAAAGAAGAAACATCGGTTTTGCTTTGAGAATATGTGGGCCACTGATACGGGGTGTATAGATGTAATTAAAGAAGCTTGGATGTCGGGAGCATTTGATGACCCAGTTTTAAATATCAAGGAGAAACTTACAGCTTGTACTGAGAGGTTGAAAAGGTGGAATGCAACTTCATTCGGCAATATTCATGGGAAAATACGTGACATTGAACGAGTGTTGCGTGGATTAAGGAACCCAAATGAAAGACGGGAGGCTTTAAAGGAAATTCGGGAGCTTCGAAGGAAAGAGGAGATTTTGTGGTGGCAACGATCTAGAGTTAACTTCTTACAATATGGGGACTTAAACACCAAATGGTTCCATCACAGGGCCTCAGAGAGGAAAAAGCAGAACCAAGTTATCAGAATTAAAAGCAGCAGTGGTTAGTGGAAACAAGAAGATAAGGATATTGAGGAGGTAGTGGTCTCTTATTTCAGAGAGTTGTTTACTTCTTCATGTTCAATTAATCCTGATACTGTTTTGGAGAAAGTAGAGCCAAAAGTCACTCAAGAGATGAACCAACAGTTGGTTGCAACTTTCACTGGAGAAGAAGTAATTGAGGCACTCAAGCAAATGCATCCTAGCAAAGCTCCTGGTCCTGACGGTATGAATCCTTTCTTTTATCAACAATACTGGAATGTAGTGGGTCCCTCTGTAATTGACTGTGTTCTTACTATCCTAAATGGTCATCCTATACCAAAGTTCCTGAATCATACTAATGTTGTTTTGATCCCGAAAAAAAAAAAAAGATCCAGAAACTATGATGGACTTCAGGCCTATTAGTTTGTGTAATGTAATTTATAAACTGGTGTCTAAGGTGATTGTAAATAGAATCAAGCCTTTTCTTGCTGATATCATTTCTATAAATCAAAGTGCATTTACCCCTGGTCGCCTTATTTCAGACAATATCTTGGTTGCCTATGAGATCTTTCACTTATGTACGACAACGTCTCTTTGTCTAATGGTCGTATGGCTCTTAAGCTTGATTTTAGTAAGGCCTATGATAGAGTAGAGTGGAGTTTTTTTGGAAAAAATGATGCTAAAGTTGGGTTTTGAGCGTGCTTGGGTGGATCTTGTTATGAAATGTGTGCACTCTGTATCCTATACTTTTGTCATTAATGGTGAGGTGAAAGGGATGGTCCATCCTACTTGAAGAATTCGTCAGGGAGATCCCTTTCCCCCTACTTGTTCTTATTTTGTATTGAGGGGTTGTCTAGTCTACTTTCTCACGCTGTTTCTTCTGGTTCTATTCATGGATATAAAGTTTGTGACGGGGCCCCGACGGTCTCACATCTTTTATTTGCGGACGACTCTCTAATCTTTGTTAAAGCATGGATCGAAGAAGCTAGAACGTTGTAAATAATATTGAAGGAGTTATGTAATGTGTCAAGGCAATCTGTGAATTTTGATAAAACTGAAGTTGTTTACAGCAAAGGTGTCCGTGTTCAAACCAGGGGAATTATTAATGCAGAGTTAGGGGTGCGTGAAGTGAACTCCCATAGCAAGTACCTAGGGCTTCCTACCTATGTTGGAAGATAAAAAAAGACTCCCTTTTTACCCATCTTGGATCGTGTTTGTAAGAGATTACAGAGCTGGGGTAACAGTCTTTTATCGTGGTCAGGGAGGGAGGTGCTCATAAAGGCAGTGGCCCAGGTAATCCCTACCTACGCTATGAGTGTTTTCAAGTTACCTGAAGTACTTTGTGATCAAATTTAAGCAGCAGTCCGAAAGTTCTGGTGGGGATGCAAGGAGAAAAAAAAGATCTATTGGACTAAGTGGAGTTCTTTGTGTGAAAAAAAGGAGGGTGGGTGGGTTGGGGTTTCGGGATATTGAGGCGTTTAATGATGCAATGCTTGCTAAAAAAATCTGGAGACTTCTTCAAGGGGAGGATACTCTGGTATTCAAAGTGCTTAGAGCTAAATATTTCCCTCATGGCAATTTGTTTGCTGCTCGGTTAGGTAGCAGACCAAGTCACACTTGGAGGAGTTTACTTGGTGCTAGATGGATTGTGGAGAAAGGTTCAAGGTGGCTCATTGGTAATGGAGAGGAGACAAATGTTTGGTCGAGCCTGTGGATCCCTAGGCCAAGAAGCTTTAAAGTTATAACTCCACGAGGGGATCATGATCCAGACCTGGCAGTTAGCCACTTTATTGATGCAGAGAGTCGACTTTGGAAACGAGATTTAGTGGAAAGTGTTTTTTTTCCAAGTTGATGCTGAAGTTATCTTGAAAATTCCCTTAGGAGTTGGTGATCACCATGACATGCTCATTTGACACTATACCTCAGATGGGAAATTTAGTGTAAAGTCAGCTTACCATTTGGTGATGACGTTGCGTAAAGAGATGAGTGAAGGGGGTCCATCAACGGTGGATAACAGTATCTGGCAGAGACTATGGAATTAAATATACCACCTAGAATGAAAACGTTTATGCCGGTTTTGTGTTAATGGTCTTCCTACTCGTAGCAACTTGAATATCAGAATACAGAGCACAGAGAAAGGGTGGACAAAGTGCGGTGCTACAGAAGAGACGGCCTTACACGCTCTTGTGGAGTGTCCTATGGCAGAGGATATATGGGCCAAGAGCGGAATGAAGCAAATAGTGACAGAGGATCGGTTTTGTTGCATTCAAGACTAGGTGGGCTGGTTGTTCAAGAATTATTTAAATGAAGACCTCTGCAATTATGTGGCAATTTTATGGGCTGTGTGGAATGTTAGAAACAAAAGGATGTTTAGCGTGGTAGAGCGAAGTTGGGTTAATTCAGGGACAAGAGCTATTGCTCTCATAAAGGAATTTCGTGCTGCCAATCTAAGGTATGACCAGCAAACTAAGAACTTAGCTAGTGAATGGAAGCCTCCTCCCTCTGGGCTATGGAAGCTTAATGTTGATGCTGCACAAAGGGGGGCTGAAAATGCTTCCTTTGGTGTATGTATTCGCTACTCGGAAGGTGATATTGTTGCCCTTGGTGTTAAGCATAGCGATGGTGGGGTGGAGTTGATATAGAAGAAGCTAAAGCATTGCATTTTGGTTGAAAATGGCTCGGGAATGTGGATACCGCAGCATAGTAGTTGAAGGTGATAGTTTGGCCTTGATTTCAAGATTGAAGAAGAAAGAGAAGCCAAAATCTGTTCTGGGCTTTATTATTGAAGACATCCTTAATCTTGCTAGTTTTTTTGAGTTTTGTTCTTTCTCTCATGTGAGATGGCAATGTTTTAGCCCATTCAATTGCCAAACACAATTTTGTAGCTGAAACTAAATGTATTTGGCTTGAGGATTTCCCTTACTTTGCCACTGATTTAGCAAGTCAGGATATGCTCACCAATTTAATTTAATCAATCTTTGCCTTCTGGCCATCAAAAAAAAAAAAAAAAGCTTAGTGGGTAACATGGTTCCACGTCATCATATATGGTTTCACCCAAAAATGTAACCAGCTAACATGACAGTAGCAAGTAACTGAATTCAGGCTTCACTATTTTAGGCCACTAACACCAACCCCTCCCCCCCTTCCTTAAGATTAATGTGTTCTCGTTAGCAATTTGAATTTCTCATGCTTGGCATACGACAAAGATTTCAGGGGTGTTTCAGTGTTTTTGTTTTTTTTTTTTTTTTTTGACAATAAGTAAATCCAACAACACGACAGACAAGGTAACCCACATTACATGGGCACCAGACTACTACTACTACAATCCTTATTAACTAAAACTGTATTACAAAGTTTTTTGGAAGGGGGAGGGGACACATCACTAGGAATAGAACTCGCTGGCTGTCGCTTGCAACGAACATGCCGATGATTACTAAACCTTGGCTTCTGTGACCACAGGCGTTTGGAGGATCTTAAGCTGGTTTTAGGCAGCGCCTTCCTCAAATGACACCTTGCAATCCGCAATGCTCTGCTTCTCGCTTCCTTTGCTGCTCTCCGCTTTGCAACTGATTCATGACCGTTCTGATGTGAACCTGCACTTCGATCATTGTTGTTTTCCATCAAACCAATCATATCTGCACATATTTTATCACCCTCCAGAGGAGCAGCTGAGACATCTATCCTAACCTTTGATAACTCATCTAAGCTCTCCTGTCCTTTATCAATATGCATAATATGAATATCTTCTGCCTGACTTGCTTGCTCATTTTTAAAGTTCTCAATGACCATCACACTTTGCGACTCAGGATTGAGGATAACCTTTTCCAATGTAGTTGAACTAGTAGGGTTAGGCTTGTAGGCTCGGACTTTTAGTACTGACAAAGTACTGGGGTGAAACATCTGAACATTACATCCTTTCCTGATCCTGTTAACATCTGCTTGAGAAACACACAAGCGCATAGAGGGTTTTCTTCTGTTAATGAACCCAACTTTATCAACACTGGGAGACATAGTCCTGTCCTCATTAATCATCATCATACGGTCTACCCTCACATCCACTTCACGATGTGGCGGGTCATCACTATGTTGTGGAGTAGAGATAAAGACTTCATTCTTCAAATCATCCCTATGTCTATGATCATTGTTAATTGAACCATTTTCTTGGAAGATCTCAGATAGAGGTAATTTAGAACCACATCCATTAGTATTAATTGAATCATTAGCTTTGGCTGATAAACCCATTCCATCTCCCACAAGCTTCACTTTCGCATCCCAAATACCATTTTTTGATTCTTGGACGACAAACTTTCCTTGCTCACGAGCTTCTGAGCACCCACTTCCTAGAACCTTAGACAAATCATCACCACCCTTCGCTGTAACTAATGGAAACAAAGATTTCTCCGAATTAGCAAACTCCTTATTGATATCTTTATTCCTTGGTTCAAGCTCCCTAGCTTTAAGAATATCCTCAAAAGCTTTTTCCAAATTGCCCGACTCCTTAAACGCTAACCCTCTTCTAAACAATGCCTTCACATTCTGCTTATCAACCCCCAAAACCAGTGAACACACCTCAATAACATTATTAAAATTATTTAATTTCAACCCATAAGCGGCAAGATTCAAATGCAGTGGAATAACCAATTCCTTAATTAGAAGTTCATCATTGCTCAGATCGAAATCCTCATCAATTGCAGTGATCAAAACACATAATAATTTTATAGCTTGCCCGTACTTAGCATACGCACTGCTAAAATCTTTTAACCTAAACAACTGGTTGCCTTCTTCTTTCAAATATGACACAAAAGGAATCACTGCCTCTGGAGCTGAAAACTTATCAAACACTCTTCTACATCTTTATCCTCGTAATCTAAAACAGATAGATGATATAGGATAATAGCAGACAGTGTACTAGAACCTCGAAAGTCTTCAAGCATAACCATATTTAAACAACAATACCACTAGGAAATTGAAAAAACAACCCAACATATAACACAAACAACTAAAATTATATGATAGACCAAACAACCTACAAAGATTACTCACCCCAGACTGAACAAAAAGAAAAAAGGAAAACTGATATGATTTTTCAAATTAAAAAACGGATTAACTAAATAACACCAGAAAACTCTGAATTACCAAAAGAACAAGACACAAAACAACCTTGAAAAGATAACCTTAAACACCTGGACTGACTTTAGTTAACAGAGACGAAAACCTCGAACCTGGAAATTTAGAGCAGATATTGAGAAGCAACTTAAAGGGATTCGCCGGATAGATCAGGTACTCGCCGGCGACTGAGCAGAACACAGTCACCGGCGAGAGAACAGTGGCTGGAGGATCATCGCACTGGTCGTTGTGGGAAAGTGCGAGAAAGGTTCAGAGAGTTTCGAGAGGTATATCTTTATTACTATGGTGTTTCAGTGTTTGATAATCGGTTTTTAGGTGGTTTTTTTTTTTTGGCTTTTGGATTTTTCATGTGGTCAAATAATCAAAAGTTAATTCGGTTGGTTTTTTTTACTTTTGCATTCTTTTTGCACTAAACTGCTAACATTAACAGTTGATTTTATCACACTTTTATAATAGTCAAACAACCAACATAAAAAGCGAATAAAAGCTGCTAGTCAAACCAGCATAGTAAAACAACCAACAGCTAACCGTCAATTGTCAAAATCAAACACTCTTTAGGCCCTTAATACATAGAGAAAAGAACCCGATATCAATAGCAAGGAAACGCGATATTAGTTTATAGTCCAAATATAACAAAATAGATTAAAGGGAAAAGGTTCATATCATCATTAACCCAAAGGGGATATTTATAGTACATTATATAAATCCTAACTTAGGTAGAACTAGGAAAATATATCCTAAATATAATACTAATAAATATTATCTCTAAACACTTGCAGTTAGATATGTCTAGGTAAACACTTCTAAATAGATAGATTTAGGAAGTACTCCTAAATCTATCCTAACACCATCCCGCAATCGCAACGACAGTAACACGAACATTACGATTGGAGAAACAAAAAAACTTAAGTCAAATTAAATTAAATAGATATATTGTTGGGAACGCCATTCTTTTCGAACCCACCAAATTTTTTCTTCTTGATGAGGACGCCATGCTTTTCGAACTCACCAAATATTTCAATAAATCGGGAACTGTTGTGAGAAATATGGAGAGAGAAAAGCTATAGAAATATATCAGAGAGTATTGTAATTCGTATTGATGTAAAAACTGATTTCTTACACCGGTATTTATAAGCAAAAATTCTACTGTTTACAATTACATATTCAACATTGGCAGAAGAATTTGCGGTGTGAAGAAAACTTACCTGACATGCATTAAATGCATGCAGGAAAAGTGGACTTCACAGGTGAACAGTGGAATCTAGCATTCCACTGTTTCTCAACACTCCCCCTTGAATGTCCACTGATAACTCATAATAGACGTTGTCTCATTAAGAACCTTGTTAGGAAAAACCCTGTGGGAAAAATCCATAACTAGGGAAAGAGTACAACTATTATGTATTCTTATATGCTTAAAATTAACAGCCACATTAAAAACCTTGTCAGGAAAAACCCAGTGGGATAAAAACCTGATCGAAAGGAAAAAGAGTGCAATGCATATAATACTCCCCCTGAATTTAGCATATATCACGAAGATGCCGCATTCCAATTTTTCGGACTAATTCTTCAAATTTCTTTGTCGGAAGGGATTTGGTGAATAAATCTGTAAGATTATCACATGATTGGATTTGTTGGATGTTTATCGTCCCTTCCTTTTGGAGGTCATGAGTGAAGAAGAGCTTTGGTGATAAATGTTTAGTTCTGTCTCCTTTGATGTACCCTTCGCTTACTTGGGTGATGCATGCAGTATTGTCTTCGTAGATGATAGTTGGGTTTGTTCTTATAGTTTCCATCCCACATTCTTCTTGGATATTCTTGATCATTGACCTTAGCCATACACATTCTCTTCCAGCTTCATAAAGAGCAATTAATTCTGCATGATTTGATGATGTGGCCGTCAAAGTCTGTTTCGTGGATTTCCAAGATATTGCAGTACCTCCATAAGTGAATAGATACCCGGATTGAGACTTAGCCTTTTGTGGGTCTGATAGGTATCCAGCATCTCCATATCCAATGAGTGACGCATTTGGTTTCAACTGGTAGAATAATCCAAGATCTTGTGTTCCTCGAAGATAGCGTAACAAGTATCTGATTCCATTCCAATGTCTCTTCGTTGGTGCATTGCTGTATCTAGCTAACAAGTTTACTGAAAATGCTATGTCAGGTCGGGTATTGTTAGCTAAGTACATTAAGGCACCAATCGCACTTAAATATGGTACTTTAGGACCAAGAATTTCTTCATTTTCTTCTCGTGGTCTGAATGGATCATCTTTCACATTCAAAGAACGTACTATCATTGGAGAACTTATTGGGTGGGCTTTGTCCATGAAAAAACGTCTCAGAATTTTTTCTGTATATAGTTTGATTGATGGACAAAAATCTCATTTCTCAAATGTTCTATTTGCAAGCCAAGGCAAAATTTTGTCCTCCCGAGATCTTTCATCTCAAACTCTTTCATCAAGTACTTTGCAGTTACTTCGAGTTCTCTGGGAGTTCCAATAATATTCAAATCATCGACATAAACAGCAATGATGGCGAATCCTGATTTAGATCGCTTTATGAAAACACAAGGACTGATTTGATTATTTTTGAATCCTTCTTTCAATAGGTATTCACTAAGATTATACCACATTCTTCCAGATTGTTTTAACCCATAGAGTGACTTTTTCAATTTTATTGAAAACATCTCTTTGGGCATGTGATTTTCTGGTAGTTTTAGTCCATCAGGGACTTTCATATAAATATCTGTGTCAAGTGACCCATATAAGTATACAATCACTACATCTATTAACCTCATTTGCAATCCTTTTGAGACAGATAAGCTTACCAGAAATCTTAGTGTAGTTGCATCAACTACTGGAGAATATGTCTCATCATAATCAATCCATGGAATTTGCGAGAAGCCTTGGGCTACTAGCCTTGCCTTATATCTAGTAACTTCATTTTTCTCATTTCGTTTACTCACGAATACCCATTTGTACCCAACCGGTTTTACACCTTTTGGTATTTGGGTTATTTGTCCGAATACCTCACGTTTTTCAAGTGATTTCAATTCTGCTTGTATTGCTTCTTTCCATTTTGGCCAATCTTTTCTGCGGCGACATTCATCTACTGTATTTGGTTCTATATCATTTTCATCGTATGTCATTTCAACCGCTATGGAGTAAGCAAAGATTTCATTGAAGACAACATCTTTTCGATTCCATTGTTTCTTTGTAGAAACATAGTTAATTGAAGTTTCATTGTTGTCTATGCTTTCATGTTCATGTTCTTCTGAAACATGCTTATCTTCATTTTTGTTTTCCTCATGAATTTCATCATGCTCCTTTGGAGGATTTATATTAATTTCATTCGTTGTTTCTCCTTGCTTTTTCATTTTTCTCGGTTTCGAATATTTAGAACCGGGTGGTCTACCACGTTTTCGACGTGCTATTGACTCATCTTCAATGACCTTATTGTCACTAGGAATTTCAATTCGTGCAAGGGCATTCTCAGCATGCACATGTGACTTTGTCAATTTCTTAATATCTTTGAATGCATCAGGCAATTGGTTTTCAATACTTTGCAAATGAACAATTTTCTTAACTTCTTGTTCACATGAATTTGTTCTCGGGTCCAGAAACGACATTTGCGATGCGTTCCATGTAATTTCTGTTTTTATATTTTGTGGGTCCACTTTCTCTCCCCCTAAGGATGGGAATATTGACTCATTGAAATGACAGTCAGCAAATCGAGCCGTAAATAAATCACCAGTTGTTGGCTCTAAATATTTGATAATTGATGGAGTTTCAAATCCAACATATATTCCCATCCTTCTTTGTGGACCCATTTTAGTACGTTGGGGAGGAGCAATAGGTACATGTACAACGCACCCAAAATTTTTCAGATGTGAGACATTCGGTTCTCGACCTGATACTAATTGTAACGGTTAGAATTTATGATAGGATGTCGGCCTTAATCTTATCAATGCTGCTGCATGTAATATAGCATGACCCCTAATAGAAGAGGGCAATTTTGATCTCATTATTAATGGTCTTGCAATTAATTGCAGTCTCTTGATTAATGATTCAGCAAGACCATTTTGTGTATGTACATGAGGCACAGGTGCTCAACAACAATCCCAATAGACATGCAATAGTCATTAAAAGTTTGGGATGTAAATTCCCCAGCATTGTCTAATCTTATTCTCTTTATTGTATGATCTGGGAATTGAGTTCTTAATCGAATTATTTGAACCAGAAGTTTTGCAAATGCAACATTTCTACTTGACAAAAGGCTCACATGTGACCATCGAGTAGATGCATCAATTAATACCATGAAATAGCGAAATGGTCCGTATGCGGGGTGAATAGGCCCACAAATATTTCCCTGTATTCTTTCTAAAAACATTGGAGATTAAGTGGCAATCTTACTTACAGATGGTCTAATTATCAATTTGCCAAGTGAGCATGCAGAGCATGATATATAATTCATTTGACCGAGGAATTTTGACATTCTTTATAGAGTGTCCAATTGAATTTTCAATGATTCTATGCATCATTCCTGTGCCAGGATGGCCAAATCGATCATGCCATAGAGTAAATAATTCTCTATTATCTAACTTCTGGTTAGTTATCATATTAATTTCAATTGGACGTATATCTATGCGATATAGTCCCGAGGAAATTGCTGGCAGCTTTTCATAAATGTATTTCTTGCCGCATTTTTCTGCCGTGAGGCATATAAATTCCTCTTGATTCACTGTCATGGTTTCCAAATGGTAACCATTCTGACGTATATCTTTGAAACTTATAAGGTTTCTTCGAGATTTACTCGAATATAATGCGTCATTGATTATCAATTTTGTCCCATTTGGAAATATAATACAGGCTTTCCCAGAGCCTTCAATTAACTTGGTTGTCCCAAATATTGTGCTAACATTTGCCTGGAATATTGTGAGTTTTGAAAAATACTCTTTATTTTTCAATATGGTGTGTGTTGTCCCACTGTCGAGGAGACACTGTTCTTTGGATCCAACTTCTGGCAAATCCATATCTTCATAAATAATAAATATGAAGATCAGTATAAGAAAATGCATATTTTATTAATAATCAAAAGAGGGAATACATGAAAATGATTATTGAAGTAATTAAAATAAACTAAGCATATTAATGCATTCTAAAGTTGTTTTCAGCTTCAACATTATCCATAAAAAAGTCTGAAACATCAAGGCTGGGCATGGATGTATTAGCTTCATTAACAAAATTTGCTTCAACATTTTTCCCTTTGTTCTTTATTGAAGCCTGGTATAGATCTACCAAATGTTTGGCAGTACGACATGTGCGGCACCAATGCCCAGTCATGCCACATCTGTGGCAAGTGTCATTTCCTTTATAGGACGACTGCCTCTGATTTCCAGATGATTGTTCCCAACTTTTATCAGAATTTTTAAAATTGTTATTTCTTGGGGAAAATCGACCTCTGCTACGTCCACGCCCTCTGCCACGGTAATTACCACGTCCTCTCCCACGACTGTTGTAATTACCGCGTCCACCTCTATGTATAGCATTTGCTTCAGGTGGATCAGAGCTTTCTATTGCATTTATTTCATGTGTGGCTGAAGACCCCGTAGGTCTAAGATTATGATTTTTCAGCAGAAGATCATTATTTTGTTCAGCCACAAGTAGTACTGATATTAGCTCAGAGAACTTTTTGAAAGCTCTGAACCTGTATTGTTCAGCCAATATTATATTAGAAGCGTGGAAGGTGGAAAGCGTTTTGTCTATCATCTGCTCTTCTGTGATGGGATGATCACAATATTTCAACAATGATACAATTCTAAACAACGTTGAATTGTAATCACTGACTGCTTTAAAGTCCTGGAATCTCAAATTGAGCCATTCAAATTGTGCCTTTGGAAGGAGCACATTTTTGTGATGCCCATATCTTTCACTCAGGCTATCCCATAGTTCTTTGGGATCCTCCACAAGGAGATATTTAGTTTTTAAACTTTCATGTAAATGATGCCTGAGAAGGACTAAGGCTTTTGCCTTTTCTTGCTCAGTCGCCTTTTTAACTGATGTAGTTGCATCACCTTGTTGGGTTGTCACACCCCTAATTGTATGTTCCAGTCCTTGGGCCTTTAAATTCATTTGGGCGTCCACTGTCCATTCTAAAAACTTTTGCCCAGATAGATCTAGTATGTTAAATTGTCTTTTAACTAGATCTCCCATTTTAACTACAAACATGTAAATATTTAAAATTAGTAAAGGATAATAAATCACATATATTATCTCCCCCTAATTTATATCATTATAATGATACATACACAGTACAAACAAAAGAAAAAAAGACGAAAATAGCGTACAATATAACGAAGCAAAAAAAATGCCAAAAATGGAAAAAATACAATGAGTGAGAGAAACAAAAAAAACTTCCTAAAAACGCACTTAAAGACACAAAAAAAAGATGCCAAAAATGGAAAAAAATGCAACGAGGGAGATGAAAAAAAAAATTTGTCTCCTATTTGTGTATGAGGAGATTGATCATGAATGCCATAAGAAGGAAAAAGAAACCGGTTATAAGGAATAAGTATAGCCGTATCATCCTAAAATCCTCCTCAAAAGAAGAAGAGGAAGGTGGAGGACGGTTGTTGTTGGCGTGGAATATGGTGGTCGGAAGGTTCAGGAAGAAGAAAAAAAAAATTTGTGAGTGTGGAGGAAAAGTTGGAAGAAGATAAGAGATGTGTGGTAAAAATGGGGCGGGTAATCCGCTTTTATAGAGGGTTAGCCCTAACTGTGCAGTTTATCTACAGTTAAAAATATACAATGCAATAAAATTTTAAGATTGGCAAATAGATATTAGAGCATGTTGGTAAAATGGCAATATAATATATGTAACTACAAATGCAAAAAAAAATAGAAGATTAGAGACAATAATATATCATAGTATTCTGAAAGCTTGTTGCCTACATACATATAACATTATTGCACATATAAGAGATAATAATTTTATCACTTCACTAGGCCGTCCATATAGGCGACAAGTGCAAAAAATTAACCCGTCCATATAGGCGGTTCAAAAGCAAAAAAAAAAAAATAACATAAAATAAATGTCCTTGCCCTCCATGAAGGTGGCTTTATTATTAATTTATTTATTTTCTGGGTTAGTGGCATGGTGACGTTTACTACTAGTCCCTTCCTGTTCATCCCTATCTCTTTTATTACTTGGTGGGGGTTGATTTTCAGTTGGATGTATAGGAGGGTTATTATTGGTGTTGGGAACAGGGGTTTGTGGGTTTTCTCTGGTATGTGCATTTGTACCGTCGTTAAGGTTATTGGGTCGGGGCTGTATTACAGTTCCCCTCGCTGGGTTGGTAGTGAATGGCACATTGTTTCGCTCTATCCAAAAGTAAATACCCGAGACAGAGACATTGTGTAAAACAATGTTAACCCCGTTACTTTGTTGATCCATGTTCGGATAGTAAAGGGTTGAGCTTGGAGAAAAAAATTTAGAACTTGAAACAGAATGGATGTATACCTTTATTTTTCGGTAGCAAACTGGTGTTGATAACGTGTTGTGAGAAATATGGAGAGAGAAGCTATAGAAATATATCAGAGAGTATTGTAATTCGTATTGATGTAAAAACTGATTTCTTACACCGGTATTTATAAGCAAAAATTCTACTGTTTACAATTACATATTCAACATTGGCGGAAGAATTTGCGGTGTGAAGAAAACTTATCTAACATGCATTAAATGCATGCAGGAAAAGTGGACTTCACAGGTGAACAGTGGAATCTAGCATTCCACTGTTTCTCAACAGGAACGCCATTCTTCTCGAACCCGTAATTTTCTTTGTCTTGATGATGAAAACGTCAATCTTTTCGAATCCATCAATCGTCAGTCAAACAGGGACGTCATTCTTTTCGAATTTGTTAAATGTACAAGAACGCCATTCTTTTCGAACATCTTGGTACATATATCAATCGATCAGGAACGCCATTCTTTTCGAACCTGAAATTTTTTCTTTGTCTTATGATGAGAACGTCATTCTTTTCGAACTCGTCAAGTATTTCATACGAGGGACGCCATTCTTTTCGAACCTCTTGTCACGTATATCAATAGGTTGGAAACGCCGTTCTTTTCGAATTCTTCAAATCTTTAGAGGCGACATCTTCATCATCATACATCCTCATCATCCTCCTCCTCCTCCTCCTCCTCCTCCTCATCATCATCATCATCGAGATCTATATCATCTTGGAGGATCTCGTCAATGATGTCGGATTCATCTAAAAAAACCTGAATTGGTACTCCCCGTGTTCGAGACTTTGCTATTTGAAGAACACGCCACTCCATATTTGCGAGACGGTCAATGGCCACATCATGGCTTGAGAAAGGTTTTGTAGACTAGTGCCCTCCTTGGTGGCAACAAGTAGATGCTTTCGATTATGTGTAGAAGAACAGGCGGGACGCAACCAACAAGCAAAGGGCACGTAGCACCAAATCAACATTTAAGATTTAACAAACGATAAATCCTCTCTTGAAATACTCCATATCACGTTGTTCATCCTTCTCATCACAGAAACATTATCTACTATTTCATCATGATCAATATAGTCATCAACATGACCATCATCTTTGACACAATCCCCATCCCAACTCGAAAATGATTGTCAAAAAATTCAGATGTTTGTTTTCTCTTTATTTCAATCTCATCCCTCACAAAATCTTGTAGAGGTTTTTTTTTTCTATATCTTGTAGAGGTTTTGTTAACAAATCCGGCCGGTGGGTCTTTCGCCGGAACCCACCGGCAGGGGAATATATTCGAATTTTTACCCAAGATCTCAATTAGCTCTGATACCATGACAAAATAGATTGAAGGGAAAAGGTTCATATTATTATTAACCCAAAGGGGATATTTATAGTACATTATATAAATCCTAACTTAGGTAGAACTAGGAAAATATATTCTAAATATAATACTAATAAATATTATCTCTAAACACTTGCAGATAGATATGTTTAGGTAAACACTTCTAGATAGATAGATTCAGGAAATACTCCTAAATCTATCCTAACAGTAACTAATGAAATAAACCATAATTGAAGTCATTTTAGATACTGTTGCGCTAACCAATCAATATTGTTTCACTTTATTGCATACTCTATTCTACTTCCACTATGATTGAGTTTCTCTCGTTGTTTGATTGATTGCATTTATAGACATAGGACTTCCACTGAAAGTTTTCAATGAGAATGATATATGTAGAATTTCTAATTGCTTGCTCGATTTCACCACTTAGTGATCCTAAAAAGGAAAGTAAGTCTTTCCATTCGACGACTGCTAACTTCCACATGAAAGCCTTGTATTCCATCACTCAATCCACTTTATATCCCTCTGACTTCTTCCAGAATTTTGATCATGACATGCTTTTTGTTCAAAGGATCTATAGCTAGTGAAAGAACCTAGAGTTGTAAGGTGTAACAAGACGTAACTATTAATAATAAATCGTCCGAGTTAGTTAATAGAATCGTTAATATTTGACGATTACAATATAGCCAAATCACAAAACACAACAATTAATTATTACCAATATCATGTTTTTGAGAAAATGATTAGCAATTGGTTAAACTCCTAATTATGTAAATTGATTAGACTTGTACTTTATATTGTAGTCTTTAACTATCCATTTCATCTTTTGTTGACACTAAAACCACGTGGAGCATTAAGTGATTCATATTTAAATTAGGTGAAGTCTTTTCCTATTGTTTGAATATTAGTGATGACATATTTGATATAACTTGTTTTTCACTTAGGCTCCGTTTGGTAGGGCGTAAAACGTTTTCCTGGAAAACTATTTTCCTCTATTTTCAATTTTACATTGTTTGGTTTGCAAAGGAGTGTAAAACCATTTCCCCTAGGAGTAAAAGTGCTCTTCCAATGATGGAAAACCATTTTCCCTTCAAAATGAAGGGAAAACTATTTTCCTTCATTTTTCTTATCTCTCCTTTACACTCCTCTCCCTACCTCCTTACTTTCTTTTTCATTTTCCTTTCTTTTCATCATTTTTCTTACATGGAACCAAACAACGGAAAACTAATTTAGGAATTGTGTTTTCCATTGTAAATTGTTTCCATAAAAATTATTTTACTCTGAAAATGTTTTACACCCAACTAAACGGAGCCTTAGTAAAATGCATTTTCCCCCTTTTTTCAGGGGGGTGGAGTGTTGTAGTTGAAGCCTAGAAATTAAAACCATTGAATATTAGTGATGTCATATTCTGATAACAACTTGTGTGGTTTCCATTGTTTGAATGTCACCGTGATATATCTTGATAACGACTTGTTTGGTTTCAATTGTTTGAGTATTACTGAATGACATATTTTGATAACAACGTTTAGTTTCTAAAAGAAAAAAGGTGAGCGATGACTTGATTTTTTTTTTTTGGTAGAGTGTGAAAGTAAGTTTTTATTCAAAGTATTGATTATGATGGGCTCCGACCACCTTATTAAAATGTTTTGTGTTGCACCTTTTTTTTTTTTGAAAGGACAATATTTAGAATTTTAGATGATAACAAATATGTGGTAACAGCTGCTGAATAAAAAAACGGAGTGAGTGGAAACACATGCTTCTGCATCGGATTTTACTTGTGGTGCCGACTGCTGGAGTAATAATGTCCTCAACTCCTTAATTCAAGGCAAGAAACGCCCAAATAAATAAATAATTAATGAACCATTCACAAGCATAAAATTGATTTTGAATAAGATATTCGATATCCGAAGTAGCTAGTATCAAATATTTATACTCCATCCGAAAATTTTCGAATCTTTGAAATCATAAAATTTTTGGAAACCGAAAATTTTCGGATTGAATGCAATAGATACCCGATACCAATTCTTTTTGTATCTAATAGAAAAAAAAAATTAATTAGATTTTTTCCAGAAGAAAGTTGAAGTAAATATGAAATATATACTCATTATTTCAGATATTAGATTCAGTATCAAATATATATATCGGATATCCATTATCTGTTCATATTTCAGATATCCAAAAATTAATATCCAAATTGATATTTGATATTCGAATCTAATATCCGATCCAAAATATATTTTTTGAATCGGATATCCAAAAAAAAGATCGGGTCGGAATCGGATTATTGGATATTCGGATATTCATATAGTTTTGCTCATCCCTAGTGATAAGTATCTTCTCATGAGAGACTTCAGAATCTATTATATATTTCATCAATTTTTTTTACTTGTAGCCTTTGACTTTTTACACTATTCATACACTTTCTTTGACCGAAAAGTTATATACAGTACAAATTTAAGAATGTAATAAGGTGCTGTTGGATTTAGCTCAATATATATTTACAAGATTTCAATTTTTTATAAGTTTCAAAAATATATAATTAAATACATTAATGATCAAAGTTGTATATCTGCAAGCGTGAAAGTCAAATCATTGCAAGTAAAAAAAAAAAAAAAGGAAGTAAATTGGTTACTTAAATATGTCTTAATGTATTGTAAAAATACAAAGTTGGTATTAACATGAGTACCAGTTAGATAGAATTTGGGTAAAAATTGATTTTTTTTTTGGCCCAATACCAATTGAAAGAAGTTTTGAGTACGAGTAGCGTTGTTGTAGATAAAAAATTGCCCAAACAATTATTGAGTCTAGTAAATAAATACTTTCTCTCAAGTAAAAATTATAAATATTTAATATTATGAATTTACACATTGAGAGTTGAGACGAATCTAGATCACACATGACTATATGTTTACTTATCAAGAAAATGAAAATAATCTGTCAAAGTTGATAGTTTGATTTTCTAAAATGGAAATGTAGCAATTAAAAAGAAACGGAGTGAGTAAGAACATAACGAATCAGCAAGCGAGCAACATCCTTCAACAAGTTTGATTGGTCTTGTCTCAACCTCGGTCTTCAAAATTTTGCAATGACTAAGAAAGTGACTCATGGAATGATCAAAAGGAAACACATGTTCCATATCTTCCATGAAGTGAATGGCAGAATGGGTCGTGATCATGTCTAAGAGAATTTCGTTTCAGAGTTACTTTCAGTTTAATGGTCCGCGTTAACCCTTCAATCCATGCAAACAAAAAGCACATGTAATTCTTATATTTACAGGTTGCAACTCTAAAAGACGACAATATATTTATGGCAAAATTGGCCTCAACACTCTAAATTATAGCGTAGGTGCATCCAACACCACCAACTACGACTTATAGCTAAAACACCACTAAGTACGGACTTGGGTGCAGACTGTACCATAAATGAGGCCAAAGACCAGAATTCTCCACCGGCGACGGTGGAATTTTAATATTTTAGTATTATTTTCCATTTTCCCCTAGGTCTCCGGCCTCATTTGTTTTATTATATGAGTTTTATTGAGGTGAGAATTCTGGTCTTTGGCCTCATTTATGGTACGGACTGCACCTAGGTCCGTACTTCGTGGTGTTCTGGCTATAAGTCGTAGTTGGTGGTGTTGCGTGCACCTGCGCTATAGTTCAGAGTGTTAAGGTCAATTTTGCCTATATTTATCCAACAACCAAAGCTCCTTATTTTCCTAAAAATTAAAATAGCACATGATTTAGCTATTAAACTAGACTTGAGATTTTTTTTTTTAATTTATATTGTGGTGTGTACTTGTTAAAAAAAGGGGTGTCTCTTATTTTAAGTCATACTTATTACTCTCTTTGAAAGACAATAAATTTGTCTACCATAACTGGCATCCCTATAAATGACGAACCATTCACAAGCCAGGCTCATTGGAACACTTTTGCATTGCGAGGGGTTTTAAAGAAAGAATTTTTGATAAATAAAGAGGCAAGAGACGGGACACTCATGGCAATGATTGAGGTAAAGCAGGTGCTTCGCATGAAAGAGGGGACTGATGAAAACAGTTACGTAAAAACGTCATACATCCAGGTACAGTTTATATACAAAGAACTACTCTCATCCTCCCTATCTATTGTTTCTTTTGGTGTAAATGAGCGACTAAGCGCAGCGATATAGACGGAATTCAATCTCTATCTATTGTAATGATATTATTATCTCGAGTTGTAATGGGCTTTTTAAGCCCTAACTGCTTACATTAACTGCTTTTAATCTATGTTGTAAAGGAGTTATATTGCAAGTATAATTTTCTATCACTAATCACTTTTTAAGCCCTAACTGCTTTTAACTGATTTTAACTATCATAAATGTATTCAAAAATCAAAACATAGTATATGTTCAAAGTATTTTATAAAAATTTCAACAGTTTATCTAGAAAACTGAGCATGCCTTGCACAAAAGAAGTCATGTTGCTAGTTGCGAGAAACAATTATCCTTTTAAATAAATCTAGTCCATTGATTTGAAGTATTGAGACATTTATAATAGAACCACCGTTAGAGTTACTACACTTTTGCAAATCTTATTTTACGTTTAGAAATTAGAAGTAATCAATTACTAAGAAAGGATCGCAATTTCATGCAACAGAAGCAGGTACTGTTGTTGACAAAATCGATAAAAGAAAAGGCCATAAAGGAGTTATATTGCAAGGAACGGCCAGAAATCTTATGCATAGCAGACTTGGGTTGTTCCTCTGCTGAGCTCAACACCTTGAGTGTTGTCTCCGAGCTCATAGAAACCGTCGAAAAGGTTCGTCCAGAGCTCGGAAATAAGAAACAAGAGTATCAAGTTTATTTGAATGATCTTCCAGGGAATGATTTCAACACAATCTTTAGGTCATTGACAAAGTTTACGGATCATCTTAAACTGCGAATGGGGGATGGTTTTGGGCATTGTTTTGTGAATGGTGTCCCTGGTTCTTTCTATGGACGGCTTTTTCCAAGCAACCACTTGCATTTTGTCCATTCTTCGTATAGCCTCATGTGGCTATCTCAGGTGATACTTCAACTTCACAGTTCTAAGCTAGATGTATTGCTGGTCATATTATATATATCTTGATGATTTTGTTTTGATGAATATATATGTTGTCAATTAACTTGTACTGATATCATATATCAATATACGTGTATATTAAATTTTGATTGGGTCAATTCAATTTTGGTACGAGTGCATGAAGTGATCCTAGTTTGAATTCATATCAAATCTGGTTCGAACAATTCACATTAGGTAATTAGAAACATGTTAGGAATAATAAAACTAATGATTGCCTCGGGCTGTGCTCCAAGTTATGAGTCTCATCGGATGCACTCAACAGCGCAAGAAAAAAATTGACAAGATCAATTCTAACTACGACTATGACCGTTATATGAAATAATGAAATCATTTAGCAATAGCAGGTGCCAGGTTACTGGTTGTATCCTAAAAATCCGAGATATTGCAATTAGGGATGGCATGGGAGAGGGTCAGCATGGGGATTAAAATCGTACCCGCAATGGGTGGTGGAGTGGGTGTAGATTTTATGTTATATCCGCCCCATCCCACCCTCGCCCGCCCTGCATATTTATCATCAAAATTCTATGTATATGCTTATATTATTAATAATTTTATCTTACAAAATAAATATGTGGGTATGACGCATGTACGAAATGGGTGCGAGTACCCATGCGGGTGATGGACGCGGGGATGAAGTGGGTACGACGCGGGTGTGGGTACCTGTGCGGGTGGTGGGGCAGGGATGGGTTTAAATACATACCTGCTGGGGCTGGCAATGGCTAGGTTTGTTCAGAAACCAGGGTCGGACCGTAATCTAGACAGGACCGGATTCCAGTCCAGACCGGTGGATCTGAATTTTTGATTTTTTAGTAAAAAAAAATTTATATGTTAAAAAAGTTTAAAAGGTACTAAAAAGTTAGAAATTTAAAAACCTACTATTTATTAACTTTAGGAATATTGTTATTAAAATTATTAATTTTAATATATATAATTTATAAATATTTTTAAATCAAATAAAAAAGTTTTTTTTTTAAAATACTCCCTCCGTCTCAGAATAATCTGAACACTTTCCTTTTATGTTTGTCCCAAATTAGTTTGAACACTTCTTTTTTTGGCATGGTCCCACCATTAATATATTATTTCTCTTACACATCTTTGGCCCACACTCCACCTTTTATTAATAAAAAGTTACCCAAGTTTCTCTCTCATCTAATAAATAATACCCCACCAACTTCTGTCATATCTACTTTTTAAATAAAATAACATTTGATAACCACACTACAACTTATCACCTTAAACTACGTGTCCCAACAAATGTTCAGATCTTTCTGGGACGGAGGTAGTAAAGATTATGGTCTAACAGGTCCAAAATCGGACCGAGATTCCGGTCTACCGGTCCGGACTGGTCCTGGACCGGTGAACACCCCTAGCAATGGCTGGTGGGGCGAGGATGGGAATTTTATACGGGTGCGGGTGTGTACCTCCGCACCCTCCCCCATCCCTAATTGCAATTTAAAGTGTATTTTATGTGAACGGTCACTATAGTCTGTAGATCACTTATCTGCTGCAGCAGGTAACCTAAGTCATTAGCAACAACAACGAGATATTAAATTTGGTTGCTAGCGAGATTATTCTATTTCTTCATATTTGCTCTTTTTTTTCATTATCTTAATTATTTGGATTGCAAAATTTGCTTCATCAATATTATTTTATTATTATGAAAGGAAATTATTTTTAATTTAACTCTACATTATTTTAGAGATCTTTTTAGATGTCGCAGCATGACATTTTAAATGGAAATTTTCCATTTTTCCATCTAACAAAAATTCCTCGTAATTTTCCTTTATATTTGCGCCCATGCACTCTTTTATTTATTTGAAATATTTCACTTTTTCACCCATACTTCTCTTATTCATTGACCTACAACACCAACAACACGAAAAAAAAGGAAGATCATTCATAAATAGAATAACATAGTACTTTGCCGCAAGAAATTTAATTTTTCTTATATCTCTTAGTTACAATACAATCATGTTTGAGTAAACTGTCGCTAGGCCGTGTTTATTCGAACTCCTAATTCATCACCATGAAGATTCTCATGAACTATATTCCTTTTCAGGATAGATTTACCACGTATTTTCTTCATGGAAGGTGTAGATCTCACAAAAATAATGAATTTAGACTCAAAAATCATTTTATTTAATTTGGACTTATGTGCTAGTAGTTATGCTATCTATAACATTACAAATTTAATTTCAAGAATAATAAAAAAATTATCTTGTTTAGCAGGTCACAAATCATCCAAATGTGTAATGTTACACATTGGATTATGATCAAATGTTGCAACATCTGAGAATTGTTGTTTGATAATGACAAAACAGGTACCAGAGGGGATAGAGGACAACAAGAGAAACATTTACATAGCAAAGACAAGTCCACCAAATGTACTGAGAGCTTACTATGAACAATTTGAAATGGACTTTTTGAATTTCTTAAAGTGTCGTTCAGAAGAAGTAGTGTCAGGAGGGATGATGGTCCTAACTATTTTGGGAAGGAAAAGCACCGAGCAATATAGTAAGGAATCCAGTTACGAGTGGGAGCTTCTTGCTACCGCTCTCAACGATATGGTGCTTGAGGTATTTTATACCTTTGCTAATCATATTCTTTATGGTTTGATTTATATTAATCAGATCCTAAATCTGAATTCCCTACCAGCCATTGTAGATATTCAAGTATTAACGCGGACACAAATTTATTATCTATACAAATATATTAAAAGGCGTTGATATTAAAGGAACGGTGCCAACTGTCACGTGACATTCTTCTCAACCTTCTAATACACATGTTTATAATCTCATTTAAAAATATTAACAATATGTAGTTACTAGAATTTAAACACATGACTTTTGATATGAAATGTGAGAGTTTAACCACTAATCCACTACGATTTCAATGCTTAATGTTTCAAAGTAAAACATAATAAAGTCTTATAATTATATGTAATTATAAAGACATATATAGCTTATTAATATCTAACAATTCTCTTATCCTAATTCCACTGAAATTGCTATTTTTATCTCTAATTCCTTAGAAGTTTTTTTTAAAACAATGTATCATGTCATAACGTCCATTTTTCAATTTCGTACTAGACATTACGAAAAGCTAATAATAAAACCAATTATGAAAGTTATGGATAATACTACTATATTTGATAATTGTAACTGACCCGGGACATCGCCCGGGCGAAGATACTAGTTTATTTTTAAAAAGTGAGATTCAATAAGATTTAATAAAAGACACCAGAGCTAATCTATATCATGGATATCTCATATATTATTTAATAAATTATTAATAGATGACACCGGGATAAATTTAATAAGATGATATGAAAATTTAAATAAATCTTATCTTAATAAATATATAAAGGAGAAACTTTTCGAGACCATAGGGACCTTCTTAAGATTTCGGGAGCATAGAGCGTGCCACGTAGGATTGCCATGTCATCAATTTGTATTTTTATCTTTTATAAAAACAGAGTTCTACATAGATTACGTATAAGGAGTTGTGGATAAGCGAAAATTAGATTTTGATTTTGAATGAACAACATAAATTATTATATCGTGTAAATTTTAAATAACTAATGCTACGTAATTCAGAATATTATAATTTTTGTACCATTGGAGAGCGCCCAAAATATGCTTCAAAATAAGATCCATTTACAGTATAGTTTTACAGCTTATGAAAACATATTCACCTTTCATAATCTTAGTCTTTCGCAACTGAACCAAAATTAAGTATTGAACAAAATTCATTTAGAAACTTTGCTTTTACAAGAAAATAAAGTTTTACAGAGATAAAATTATATATGTATTAGAGTTTTGGATGATGAAAAAATTAGAGTTTGATTTTAAAAGGCCAATCTTATAATATTACAGAGAGCGCCGCCTAAGCATGCCATATCATTATTTTTAATTTTTATTTTAAAACATAGAGTTCTGAATAGATATAAATACACGGACCTTTAGATAAGTTAATATTAGAGTTTGGTTTTGAATAAACAACCTAAATTATTATACTATGTAAATTGAGTATAACTTTTGCTATATAATTCGGAATATTATAATTTTCATACCATTGGATCGAGAGCGCTCGAAATATAAATTACGTATAATTTTTACTACATTGTTCAAAAAAATATAACTTTTAAACCATTGGAACTTGCTTACAAGTATATAAAAAATATTAAATAAATGTTTTATTTTTAACATATACATTGGATGATATTATAATAAAGATGTTATAAGAAGAGTGTGAATTTAATATAATAAGAATTACTCCATGAATTATGGTAAGAATATAGGAATTTTAGAATTATTAAGAGAAATTAGAGTTTGATTTTCAATAAAGTATCTAAAACTCAATAATACAATTGAGTATTATAATTTTTGCTACATACTACAAACAAATATACAATCTCATTATAATTGAATAGAGCTTGAGATTTGCAGTAAAATAATAATCATTAATTAATAATATAATTATATTACTATGAAATATGTCTCTCAATAAAAATATTATTTATCTGTAATATCACACAGCTATAATATGAATATAATTCTACCATATTAAAATAAAAACCTTGCATCGCCACAGGCTTCAAAATATAGTGATCAATATGAAAAGATAGATATCTGAAAAGCCAATTAATCTACATGGTTGAAAAATTATAGAATACTTATTGTATGTTGAATGTAAGGAAAATAACCAAAACGTTCACAATTGGTCCAAAAACAATCAACATATCCCATGAGAACAAAAATTTGAGTGAAAAAAGAACCTACCTCTAACATGTTAAACAGAAAAATGAAAGAAAAAAGCGAAAGTGTTGTTAATTCTCAAATTTTACGAAATGGAACTGGGCAACCCAATAAGGAGGAGGAGAGTTTAGCCCACTTACAAGCCCAATGAGGTTCCATCCTAAAACCAATTGGTGATAGGAGGAGTAAGTCCAAAGCTTATAAAGTGGTTTAGTCTCTCCTCTTTCTCCAATGCAGGACACTCACAAGTGCTCATCAATGGGGTTTAACACTCCCCTTCACATGTGAGTGTCTTTAGAATTTGGAGCTAACTGGAAAGGTAATCAGAAATAATCCTCTTAGGGGCTGGACATCTTGTCGAGGTAAACCCTTATCCAGTTGCTTGATTAAAGACCCAGCTTAGAAGAGACCCACAACCTGAGCTCTGATACCATGTTGTTTTGTGAAGTTCAGATCATTTCACAAAGAGAAATGTAGAGAGAGAATAATGTGTTTTGTTATTGCTTGAGAGAATGAATTCTTACAACTTCCTACAGTAGCTATTACAACTTTACAAGAGTTTATATACCAACATAAGCAACACGTGCCTAACAATAATTTATAACAAACTTAACAAACTATCTAACTAACTGCAAAGAGAGCAGTATGGATAGCTGTAGTAAGACTAATAATCCAATAAGTGTATACTATTAGGCAAAAGCTAACAGACAATTATTCTATTAAATTACTCATAATTATATAAAATAATATAATAATATATAATTTTAATGCAAAGCATTTAATGTCCCTTTCCTATTCAAAAATATTACGAGAATTATATATTGTTATATTATTTTATATAAATATGAGTAATTAAATAGAATATATTTCTTATCTATCTCCCTGGGAGTCCGTTAGCGGGCTCGATACTATTATATAGAATCAATATACTCAATAAATATCATGCTTTCGGATGAATTATTATTTGTTCTTTAGATTATTGTTCTTTTTTGTTAAACTATTGGAAGTTTAGATGACAATAAAAGGAATTTTAGTGAAGAGACTGTCTTTAAAAAATAAAAATAAAAATAAAAAATTGAAGTAAAGCTGTTTGGTTCTTGATTTTTTTTATAAGACAACAGAATGTTAATAGGTGATGAATAATCTTTATAAGAAATTGCTGGAATTTGTTTGATCATGTATGATTTTGTAGGGTTACATACATGAAGAGAAGCTAAACACATTCAACATCCCACAATACACTCCATCAGCAGAAGAGTTAAGATTTATGGTGGAGAAAGAAGGATCTTTTACTCTTAATCAAGCTCATATTTCTGAAGTAAGCTGGGAATCGAAAGAACATGAGTATTGTAAGATCAATTCATACAAGACCTTTGATCCTTATGACTTTGTCAAATGCATGAGATCCGTGGCAGAGCCCTTACTCATAAGTCACTTCAGCGAAGCTATCATTGAAGAGTTGTTCAAGAGATATAGAGAAATCGTGCAAGCTTCAATGGCCAACGATAAGAATGTGTTCATCAATGTTACAGTGTCCTTGACACGACGATAACGTTGATCAATCAATCGTCCATGGCTTCGCGCTTGTAGTTCATGGTGGTGTCATTGGAGTACTCGGTACTTCTACATGAAATGTATATATGGCATGGAAATAATATTTGATGATTTCAAATGTATATTGTGACAAATAAAGTTTACTATGTTAAATTTTTGTTACTTTTATTCAAGCTATGTCGTATTACGTATATTTTGCGTTTGTAGCAATAAGAAGGCACGATTTTCATTATGAAATCCAAAGAAAATGGTTGGTGGATTTTAGATAAATAAATATAATTTTATTATGGTTATTGGTTAGAATTATGTTGTGTACAAGAAATATGACATAAAAGTATTATATTTTCTTTTGTTAGTTAGTGAAATATATCAAGCCAAAAAAATTTACATCCCAAAGCATCTATGTAACGTAAAAAAATCATCTAGGATGAACCCCACACAAACACGAAGTACGAAACAAAATCGGGCTTCAAACGAATTTGTATAATAATAATAATATTATTATAATATTTGGCTTATATTAGGGGGTGCATTACAACTTTCCGTTTTTGCCCCGTTCAGTCTTCCGCTCTTTTCTCTCTCCTGATAACTTCTCTCTCCTCTGATAACTTCACTCTCCTGATAGTGTATTTTTGAAATAATATAGTGTATTTTGAAATAATATAGTGTATTTTAAAATGATATAGTGTATTTTAAAATGCTAGCATTTTGCTAAGTTTTTTGGCATGATAATGTTGCATGTTATAGTGTATATTGACATGATATAGTGTATTTTGAAATGATATAGTGTATTTTGACATGATAGTGTTTTGCTGTGTTTTTTGACATGATAGAGTTGCATGATATAGTGTGTTTTGACATGATATAGTGTATTTTGAAATGTTATAGTGTAATTTATTTGTATATTACACAAAATTATCATAATCGATCGTTATAGTGTTTGACATGATAGTGTATTTTGACATGATATAGTGTATTTTAAAATGATATAGTGTATGTTTGTTCTGAACAACTGTTTTTGTTAAAATTTTAGGGCGAGAGAATCTTATTGAAGAGAGAGAAAATCGCGCAGATTTTGGAAAGCGGGAGTGACTAGTTTGTAGTGAGGCACGTGTCTAGGCCTGGTCCACACTATTTTTAATGTGAACCGGGTCCATGCAAGACGGATTGAAGTTGTAATCAAATCATTAAAACTCACGTGAGATGGATAAGTGCACACTAAGTTAGTGTCCACTGGGTTCATATTAGTTTTTTTAGTGCATAATATCTTAACTCGGAAATCTTACTCAAAATAATTTGGATTTGTGCTTATAGTAGGAATATTTAGTTAAATCCAAAATAACAGCGTGTGATAACTGATATGAGAGTTTGTGAAGTCTAGTTAAGGTAGGAATAGGAATCCTACTATCCTACAACTGAAAGAGTTTTTTTTTTTTGACATCAAGAAAACGTACAAAAGAAAAATAAAATGCGGAAATTAAGGAACAAACATCCTATTAGTCTTACACCAACGAGCCAAATGGTGTGCTGGAGAAACCTGACTCTTGGGCACCTTTTGTAGCTTACACCACATGAATTCGTGACCAATGGAGCGAATGCGAGTAATAGTATGGTTAACGCTGATATCCAAACAACGTTGAGACCCTAATAGTTGTACTAGTAACGTTGAGTCGGTATGTAGTTGTATAGCTCGAAAACCGATACCCTTTGCCCATTGGAGAGCTCGAAGACATGCCATTGCTTCCGTAGCTAGAGTCGAGTTAGCGTAAAACCAAAGTCCACGCGATATGTTAGGCTGAGCTGTGGTAAAAGAGCAAACCCAAGCGGCACCCCCTATTTGTGTGGTTTTGTCCCAAGCTCCATCCAAAATGAGGAGTATTGGAGAGCTACCATGAAGCTGCTGACCAAGATTTGCGATGTAAAACCCAGGAGGTTAGCAGGCTCTAGAGGGCGAGTAAAATGATGTGGATGACCTTGGGCAAACAATAGATGTTGGCGATCACTTTCATGGATGAAGGTTGTTAGGACTTGAATGCTAGCTCTAACCTGCCGGAAAACTTGATGATTCCGGGTTCTCCAAATGGCCCATAGTATACCGACAAGCGAAGGTAATCGCGTCCCTTGGTAGCCGTCTTGGGTATAGTATTTGAGTATCCTATTTACGAGCCAACTACGAAATTGGAGATTCTGGGATGCCGTGGACTGATGATGCAGTTGGCTTATTTCCCATGCTTCGTGTGCCAGCGGACAAAACCTAAATAGGTGTTGGCAATCTTCAGGCCCATCAAGGCTGATAGGGCATGAGTCCTTGGGTTGAGTTGGCGTTTGAAGAGGTTCTCTGTGGTTGCCAAGCCGTTGTGCCAAAGCTTCCATAGGAAAATCTTCCATTTAGGCATGATGTTCAAACCCCAAAGAGTGCGAAAAAATTGTTCATCTCTCGGCGTTGTCATGCTACTGATTTCATGTTGCTGTTGTCGGAGTATAAGCTGGTATCCCGACTTTGTAGTGTAAGCCCCTGAACGAGTTAGGGGCCAGTATAGACTATCTTGACAGTCCAAGTGAGTTGATAATTCGAGTCCCTTAATGCTACGAGCACTAGAAGAAATAAACAGACGATTAATTTGGTGCATATCCCATCCTCGTTGCTGAGGAAGCAAGAGATGAGCAACTTTGAGACGAGAAATACTTCTGAGCGGAGTCTGGTCCTTGAAAATGGGGACGTTGCCCTGGACCCACTTGTCTGTTGCCGCTTTGATTTGCGTACTGTTGCCGACTTTCCAAGCGCTATTGGCCATAAGAAGAGTATTGGCCATATTTAGGCCTTTCCGACCCCATGAACCAGAACGAGTTGAGGGAGGGTGTGTGTGTGGCATTGGACGACGAGCACGGAACACTTTGGAGAGTAAAAGTTGGGCGTTTTGTTGTATTCGCCAAGCTTTTTTCATCAGTAGAGCTTTATTAAAAAAACCAATATTGCGAATTCCGAGTCCTCCCATACCACGAGGAAGATGAAGAAGTTGTCGCTTTTTCCAATGAATCCCAGTAGAGTCTGTATTCCTCCAAAAAAAACCTGGCTAGTAGACCATCTATTTTGGATGCAATGGTGGTAGGAATGCGAAAGACAGCCAGTTGATGCATTATAGATGCAACCAGAATAGAATTGATAATTACCAATTTTGCAGGCTGCGACAACTTACTATGACTCCATCGCGAGATGATAGCAGTGACCTTATCCAAAAGTGGTGTAAAATGGGCCACCTTGTTCCCTTGAATATCAATCGACACTCCAAGGTAATTCCCAAGCGAAGCCTTAGCTGCCATACGTAGGGTTGCTTTATAGAGATGTTGTTGCTCAGCTGTGATGTTAGGACTAAACTTGATGAAAGATTTTTGTAAATTCAGAACTTGTCCCGAGACTCTAAAAACCGTGTGATTAGAGAATTGACTGCTTTGAAGAAGAAAAGAGAGCCGTCAGCAAAGAACATATGCGAGAAGGTAGGACCGTGGCGACCAATTTTGATCCCCTGAAACTGCTGGATATTTGTCGCTAAAGTAGCCATTCGAGACAATATATCCATACAAAAGAGAAATAGATAAGGAGACAAGGGGTCTCCTTGGCGAAGCCCACATGTTGGCAGAAATCCAGGAGTGGCTGCTCCATTAATTAGGAGCGGATAAGAAACCATTGAGATACATTGATGCACAAGTTGAAGCCATTGTGTCGGGAAACCATAAGCAGATAACACTTTCAAAATGAATAACCAGCTAACACGATCATATGCTTATTCATATCCAGTTTAAGAGCAGCTAATTGTTGTGTGCCAGATCTTTGTTTGTTGATAATATGAACAAGTTCATGAGAAATTAGGATATTATCTTCCATATGACGACCCGGAACAAATGCATTTTGATAATCCGCAATTAAATTGGGAAGCAGACCCTTCATACGATTAACCATGCATTTGGCGATACATTTATAAACGACGTTACACAAGCTAATAGGACGTAAATGGTTTACCTCTTCTGGTGGTGAAACTTTCGGAATAAGGATGATCAAAGATTGGTTCCAATCACGGAGTAAATGGCCAGTAGTGAAAAAGCAGGATACTGCTCGAATAAGTGAGGGACCTACTGTGTCCCAATATAGTTTGAAAAATTCAGAATTGAAACCGTCCAAACCCGGAGATTTGTCATCTGCCATTGAGAAAATCGCCTCTTTGATCTCAGAATCCGAAAAAGGAAGTAGGAGTGAGTGTCTATCTTGATCCGTTAGAATAGGGAGGTGTAATTCTCTCAATAATAAATCAATTTCTTCCCCATGATTTTGTAGGTTCGCATAGACCGGATTTGTAGGAACATATAACTCCTTGAAGTGAGAAGTTATCAAACGATCAATATCATGGGGTGTATCCACCCAGGTGCCATTGTCATCACGTAGCATGAATATTTTATTGTGTTGTTGACGTTGTCGGAGACGGTTGAATAGCAGTTTTGAAGGAAGATCCCCTATTTTTAGATGTTGCTCTTTGATCCGCTGTTGCCAGTACGAGATAGCCAGGGCGGCTTCGTACGCATGAAAGAGTTGGAGTAGGAATTGTGCTTCTCTAATTTAACATACTTTCCAACTCACTATAAATTTAACATACCTTGCCGCAACCAAATCCCATCTACATATTGCAGAGCAAATAATCAAAAAGTTGCATTGTGGTTTTAATTTGAGCATCAGCAACCAACTTTTTCAACAATTTAGAGCAATTCAGGTGGTACGATTCAAATTTTATTGCGAAAAAGAAACTTTTTATATACTAATCATGAAGAGGAAGTTGTGTCATGAAATTAGGAATTTTTTTTTTTTTAGTTGAGTAATGAAATTTTCTTCTACTGATCAAAAATAAAAATTAGGGATTTTTTTGGTGTCCCCCTCCTCTTCCTTTAATTTATAGAATAGAGATTATTTAGAGTTTTTTGTATTTGGTTGAAAGTTTTATTCTTTAGGTAAAAGTTGTGAAAGACGCAATTTTATGGAACCTTTTTTTCGATATTGTATACAACTAATGCAGTTAGTATATTGGAGTATCATAATTAGTATTATTATATGAACTCAATGATAGTACGTAATGTGTATAATTTTTTGAATTCAAACATATAGGAAAGCATGGTGTTAAACATTAAGCTCAAAGTTTTAATTCTGCATGAAATTAATAATGTGCACCTCTCTATGTTTTTTTATAACTTGTTGAAAGGTTTAATTGATTCGCAACATGTATTGTATGTTCAGCCAAAAAAATGCTAGAATTATGACTAGTACAAGGAAACCTTCTAGGCTATGTTTGGGAACATAAGCTGAAATAAATTGACGATAAGGTAGCTGAAAGGAGGCTGGGCGATAAGGTAGCTGAAAATTTCAGCACCTTAAATTGAGATGCTATATTTGATAGCAACTCAATTTCAGTCAATTTGTGAGCTTAAATTTTATTTAAGCTCTTACCCCAAACACGACAATTTATTTTAAGTGACTTAAACTTTTAGCACCTACTCATTTAAGGTGACTTAAATGTGTTGCCAAACATAGCCTAAAGAAGGTCTTGGAACCGATCAAAGATTTGGTGAACGATGCCAACTTCAATTGTACACCGACCTGTTTCTCTCTACAAGGTCATAGTCCCATGGCTTTTGTGGTGTTTTCGCTACGAGCCGAGGGTTTCGAGCATTACAAATGTGATAGGAATATCTCAATGGGGATGAATCTTACTTACATGGCGAAGATGCAAGTGTGCTGGTAATGATGATATTATCACTATTAAGGCTGATGATGATGCAAGTGATACAGTTTATTTCGTGTTTGAGAGTCCCGGTAAGTTTGCCTTTCCCATCTTATGTTTTGTTTGAAATTTCGGTTTTACCGGCCACTTGTTTCGATCATAAGTTCTTGCACAAAATATCAATGTATTTATCTTCTATCTATGTCAGACTTATTAAGTTCCTAACATTGACGGATTCAAGAAAAAAGAAAGTAGCCGGAGGCTTAAAAAAATATACAATGAAGGGAATGGCTAAATTATAACAAAAAAAACCCACATCATCAAATTTTATGAAGAGAATTTACTAAAATTTCCAATTTGGGGGTCAAATTAAAGGACCCTACAAGTTATAACGTGGCTCTACCACTGGTCCCGTGTAGGGAAGGATCTTAGTTGGGGCTGGTAGGGTTTTGACACCCGATAATTTCTTTTTTACATATCTAGATATAATACACGAGTTGTATAAAATATATACGAAAATCTTGTAGCATAATGGTTAAGGATTCAACTTTTAATATAATGTTTAGGCGATCATAACTTGACCCTCTTAAATTTTTTGTCCAAGATCAGCAACTGAGGGCCTGAGACTCCTTGAATACTCATATATAAGCATGTATACTTCTTTCTTTACGTGCCAACAGCCAAGATCATGGAAATTTTATATGAAATCACTCAATCGGATACTTGGTCACGTACCGAGATATCACATAAGTATATGTAATCTGATTCTCAATAAGTTTGTGCTAATGGACATTAATATGGTTGTTGTTGCTGCTATATAATCATGACAGACCGGAGTAAAATTTCGGATTTTGAGATGGACATTGACAGCGAGCGCTTAGGTATTCCTGAAGCCGAACGCCATGCCACTGTGAGGATGCCTTCAGCTGAGTTTTCCAGGATTTGTAAAGATTTGAGCAGTATTGGGGATACTGGTACGTAGAATTTAAATTCCATCAATTTTTCCTTTTTTTGCGCTTTAATCTGCTAGGATTTCTTTCTACTTCGTTAAATACTAAATCAGATTAATTATTATGATATTTTTCAGTTGAAATCTCTGTGACAGAAGAAGGTGTTAAGTTTTCTACGACAGGTGAATTTGCTTCTGCAAACATTATCTGCAGACAGAACACAAAGGTTGAGAAGGTATTTTTAATTACTTACCGCATTGGGAATTTGATGGAAAAATTTATTCCGAAGGCTGGAAAACATGGAAAAAAGAAAATTATTATGTCCCACTTATTTGTACCATTCTTGTATTACTCAGTCTTATTGGTTTATGTCAATAATTCTTATCAAAATTAAAAAGTTTGTTTAATCTAATGATGCGAACAAATAATTTTGAGTGGCACAAATAATGGTACAAAAAAGTGAGATATAGAATTGGGACTCAGAAAAAACATGTTTACATAACAATTTCTTTATATTGTACTACGTTGACTTTTCACTTTGCCGTTATACTTATTTGACCATTTGATGTTTGTTCCGGTTGTAGAACGGTTGGCGGTCTTGAGAAGAGTCCGCCAAGGATTGGAGTTAGCGTCCGCTAGTGAATAGTTGCACAAGAAGCAAACGTGAACTACCCTCGGGGGGGATGCGAGGAAATCCCCTCCGACGTTCAAGTTAGCACGTGTCCAAATAGGATTTAGAGAGAGAGAGAGAGAGTAGAGAGAGAGATAAGAGTTATCAGTGTGAGAGAATGTACCTGCAGAATAGTACCATTTGGCTATTTATAGTAGTACTATTCATTTGACAGGATGCTTAATCATTTGACACGTGTACGGTTGTTATGCACTTGACAGATGGGAAGATTCCCTTATTTTGTCTTGTTGGGCGACCGCCAACGTTGTCGGACCACGTTGATGAATTGACTTGTTAGAGCTGTAGGCATAACTTACAATGTTCGCGTCCGTAATGGTGTTCGCGGACTCATCACAGAGATCCGCTAACATACTTGGGTTATAACCATACAACTAGCCCCCCAGCATCATTTGGGGTCTTGACCCCTAAGGATGTTTTCGGTGGACGCGAGTCATTGTTGCCGTGTTTAATTTTTCGGAGAAGTTAATTCGTTGGATGCCACATGTTGTTGTAGGTAGTTGATGGATTTTGAAAAGTTAATGATTACTTTTCCGAAAATCCCACCCATTACTTTATTAGGGTTTTGTTGTGCTTTGACACTTGGCAGAGATCTGGGAGGGGAGTTGAGAAGTTGGTCGATCCTAGCCGTTCGCTTCGCGCGTATTTATATAGGCGGTTGTCCTTTTTCGGATTTCTTTATCACATTCTCAAGCTTTCCTTCTTCGTTCTTCGTTTTCTTTATGACGAACCTCCATACCCGAAGCTTGATTTGCTCCAAAATTGACTTTTTCTTGCTCAAATTGCTCCAAAAAGTTGCTAATCCTTCTAGTTTTTACTTTCCAGTTCTATTGTACTAGAAATTTCGTCGTTTCTTGACGAATCTTTTCTGGGTTTTTTCTGGGTTTTAAAGTTCGTGTTTCGCCGGTGTTTGTTCTGCATTTACGGCGGTCTTTTCGTTCAAGCTCGAGTTTTTCTACGCCATTTCGCTCTTTGGGAACTTCGCTCGTCTTTTTCGGGCAGCTTTTGTTCCCTGCCTTTACTTTTCTCCGACGACTTTACTTTTCCAGGTATTTCCTCATTTCTTCTCCAAGTTTCCTTAAAGTTTCTTTTGTATTTTCATCATGTCAAACCAGTCTGATAGCCAGTTGGCCCTTAGCGACGTATTTATGACTGAGAGTGAACCTTCTTCCCCCCCTGGCCGATAGCAACCCTTCTTCAGATTCTAGCCCTGTGGGGGAGGACTAGGTTGTTGTCGGACATACCCCTAACAGCTGAGAGAGAAAAAGAATTGAGGTCCAAGTTTCTTAACGACCCTGCTACTCCTAAGGAACATAATTTGACTAGGAGATATTCGTCCACTAGGGAAAGCGGTGACAGACAGACACTTAGGGAACTTAGGCATCAAATTCTTGCTAGACGGTTGACAGGCTAAGGTCGTATCACCTAATCAAAAATAAACTAAGGTCCACTAACAAGTAGTCAGGGAAGTCAGGATCGAATCCACAGGTAGAAAGTTATATTATTGTATCTGAATTCTAATATTATACTAACTAAATCAGTTGAAAATGGGTGTGTGACTAAACTAATAGGCAAATGATAGAACTAAATATGAAGGTAAGAATCACTTTAATAAAGAACTAGGACTATGGATCACTATGCATACAATTCGGGAAATCAGAGACGAATAATAACTACCCTATAAGTCAATTTATCTAGGGCACATGTAATTTCTCTCGAACATTACCTCCCTCAAAGATCACCTAGCCGCTCTCGCATGGTCAAGGATCACTATGCCTAATGATTGAAAGCCTATACGAAATCTCTCCTCTCGAAATAGATTCAATATTGCGATAATAGAAATACAAATCAGGCCTAATTCATAAATCTAGCATGAACGATTCAATCACAGGAAACAATTGAAATAAAGGGTAATTATATTAATCTATTAATCCCTCATTGCATACATAGATCCCCACAATCCTAGATATAAAACTACTCACTCATGTTTGAGAATCCAATAACAAACTCCATATAAAAATCCATACTTTGAACTATTGCAAATAACTAAGAAATTACTCTAATCAATAATAGAGGAAGCAAACAATAATGGAGAAAACAAGGAAGAAGATTACCAAATTAATGAATTATATTGAACTTGCGAATAATCTTGAATCACAATGAAGAGTAGTAAAACTAGGGTTCTTGAGAGAAACTATGAGAAATTAAGAGCTAAAACAAAGATCCCTAATAAATGTTCTAACTTTCCTATTTATACTAAGTAGCCCGAAACTCATTAAATGAGCGCGCGGAAGAGAAGCCCGATCAAATCGGGCTCAACGCAGCAGAACTCCAAAAATGGACACCGCCCGATGCTGTCGGGCCATGCCGCCCGATCCCATCGGGCGGGATTCTTTTCCGCTTGTTTTCAACTCTAGAACACCGCCAGATGAATTTGTTCTCGGGCCCGATCGGGCGAGAAAACCGCTACTTTGCATCAACTTGCGAAAGCTGTATCTCTCAAACCAGAAGTCCGTTTGGGGCGTGTGACCTATCATTGGAAAGCCCTTAAAGTCTAGTTTCTAACCCAACTGGAATTTCTTGATTATCTATTTTGTATCAAAAGTTATAATCAAAATGGTGAACAAGTGTCGGTTTTGGCACTTCTTTCACTAACTCTTTGCTTCATTCCAACTCGAAATTGTCCCAAACGGATGCATTGTGATCCTTGTGCAAGCTATCTCCATCGTCAATGATTAAAAGGCTTGATCTTAGATAATCATAATCAATTTGCATCAAAATAACCTGAAAATCATCGAAACACGCAAACGGGGAATAGTAGAGTAAACTTGAGTAAACCATGCAAATATGCGCCTAAATGCTCTAATATGAACTAGAAATGCAACTTAAATGCACCTAAAACTCTATATAAAACCATATCATCAAACTCCCCCAAGCTATACCTTTGCTTGTCCTCAAGCAATAAGACATAGACATTAGAAAAGAAAGACAACCTACAATAAAGGACTACAATATGGCCAAAGACTCAACTGAAAACACGAGAGATATAATCACTACACAAACCAAGAATCGAAACAATCTCGAACAAAGCTGCATAGCATGTCATGTATCGCAATCGACTCTCCAATCATACCACATACCATCTCTCCCAAACTGGATTTAACCAAACCTGACAGACCTCACTATAGTTATGCGCGCTCAAATCTCTCATGTGTTTAAAGGATAAATGATGACACTCAACCTAAATCAAGTCGACTCAGATGAAACATGTACTCTTTAACTTTGACTTTTTGACTCACTTAATACTCAACAATACAATACACAATGATCAAGAGGACTTTTAAGGGTTGTAATGGGGCTGAGGTTAAAGGTATGGAGAATAATTTGGGGATTGTGGTGGAAAAACCAATGAGGGGAGCATCATATAACTGAAAACATGACCATGAAAAGTCACAACAACTCCACGCAACAACCAACAATCTCCAAAAAATAAAACCAATACTTTTTCCATTCAAAAAAATTCAATAATAACCCTTTTTATTTCACTTTATTCTCATCTCTTTTTTTTCACTTCTTTTTCATTTCATTTTTCACTTTTTTTTTTCTTTTTTTTTTCTTTTAAACTTTCAATTCAATTTCAAAGCTCACTAAACATATTTTCTATCCATCTAAACCACAAATAGAGCACTTCAATTCAATACAAACCAAACCAAAACTAATACTCGCTCCCCCAAGCTAGGCTTAGGACAAGAATCAAATGAGACCAATGGCTTGTAATATAGGTAAATAATCAAACATAGTTAGGAAGGCTCAACGGGGCTAGAGAAAGGATAATATGAAAAAAAAAGAATAACTCTGGAGCTAAGATCATGAAATGAAACGCCTCAATCATATCAAAATGTATGCACTATCAAATATCAAGGAGTACCAAGTCAAAGTCAAGATCAATGTGACAACTAAGGAACTAATCACACATGAAAGAACATAACTGACAAAGATACGTCAGTTTATAGGCACAGAAGCTCACTTGGATTAGGGTGTCTGCATAGTAAAGTTAAATCGAGCCAGAGAGAGATCAAACAATCTTACCACAAACGATCAATTGCAAAACAATAGTGCTATGAAGAATCATGAACAAGATGAATGACGCTTAGGAAGTGTAGTGAAATATCAACAAGGTTCTCAAAAAGTGCTAGCAATAGTCCCATAGATGCAAACTAAAATGATATGAAATCTAATATGGAAAAAAAAAAAAATTCTAATGCAACTAAGAAAGCAGTACATTTTTTTCGTTACATGTAAACTCCCACCCCTAATGAGCGGTACAAACCATGTAACAATCCTACTAAAGCAATAAATCTAATTCTAATATGCAACTAACATGCACAAAGTGACATCCTTCCCCAAGCCGAACGTTACATTGTCCTCAATGTGAACACCAAGAAGAACAACGAAGCAAAAAAAAAAAAGGAAGGGGACAACTCACAGAAAAGGTGGGTAATGAACATAGAGTGTGCCAAATAGTATTGACACTTCCACCATAACCAAGAGCACGCCACTGGAGCACACATTAGCAAAGTAGTCATAAAGTAGAAATAAAGATAACATCTAAAGGTTAGAAAGTCGGGTTGCCTCCCGATAAGCGCTGGTTTTTTTAGGGTCCCGCACGACCGAAATACTTTTTACATTATGAAGAATCCAATGCCTTCAGTAACTTATCAAATTCCCCTGCAAACATGTTATTGAACACTCGATATTGCTTGACAGCAAGCATAATTATATTCACTAGTAGGGGGTTAAAGGAACCACAAGACAAAGAATCATAAGAAAAAGAAAAAAATGTACAACTATCTTGCAAATCCTCAGGTTTCACAGGATGAACATGAATATTTACTTGGTCAAAATTATCACGCGACAATAGATTTTTAAGAAAACAAGGAGGATATAACACAGGGGATGAAGATACAAGATCAAGCTTCCGTGAAAACGGGATATGAGGGTTATGCGGGTTAGGCTCAACATCAAATTTTTGTATGCTTTCAGCATATTTAAAATCTTTACCCAAAACTTCACTCTCATCAATAAGCTTGTCAACAAAGGAGTTTTCATTCAAAAATTCAATAACCAATGGTTTTTCAATCACTGATTCTATAACTAATGATTGTTCCTCCTCAAAAACATCCATTATATCTATCTTTTTTTTATTTAAACTACCACCAAGAGTCAAATGATAACCTTCTTCTAATGAACTAGCATTCTCAACCAACACATCATCATAATACAAATGTTGCTCAATAGGTTGGCTAATAGATTTTAGTCTAGATGCTATTGATCTTTGACTTTCTACAATTTTTGCTAGTTGCAACATGTAATCCTTCTGAACAAATTTATAATCCTCCTGAACCTTATTTAATTCATTCATGAAATCATAAAGAAAATCTTTGATATTATCAGATTCAGATGGAGCATTAGACAAATTAAACTCAGGGATAGGGTTATTGACATGCATATATGACTCATTATGTGGACAAAGAGAAATATCATGATCATAAGAGTGATAACAAGAACAAAAATCAGATGGAGAGGTAAGAGTTTGAGAATCATAGATAGATGAATTTTCTAAAGCTGGAGTAACATATCTTGTCATCTCCCACTCAAAGGTTTCCCTAGCTAATTGCTCAAACAAATTACAACCCACTTCAGGTGTCATATCCATGAATTTACCATCACTCATGGAATCTACAACTACCCTCGTATCATCATTCAAACCCTCATAGATCACTAAACCAATTTCCCATTGTTCAAATAAATGGTCGGGACCAAGAAAGTTCTCAAATCTAAGCTTATATCTCCAAAACACTTCATGTTCAAATTGGGGAAAAGAGATAGACGTCATTCAAATAAAAATAAAAAATAAAAATATTTACAAAAAAATATATACAGTTAGTCTAATATTTGACAGTTCAGATATAATAGTAATAAACCGTCTCCCCGGCAACGACGCCAAAATTTGACAGGCTAAAGTAGTATCACCTTATCAAAAATAACCTAAGGTCCACTAACAAGTAGTCAGGGAAGTCAGGATCGAATCCACAGGTAGAAAGTTATATTATTGTATCTGAATTCTAATATTATACTAACTAAATCAGTTGAAAATGGGTGTGTGACTAAACTAATAGGCAAATGATAGAACTAAATATGAAGGTAAGAATCACTTTAATAAAGAACTAGGACTATGGATCACTATGCATACAATTCGGGAAATCAGAGACGAATAATAACTACCCTATAAGTCAATTTATCTAGGGCACATGTAATTTCTCTCGAACATTACCTCCCTCAAAGATCACCTAGCCGCTCTCGCATGGTCAAGGATCACTATGCCTAATGATTGAAAGCCTATACGAAATCTCTCCTCTCGAAATAGATTCAATATTGCGATAATAGAAATACAAATCAGGCCTAATTCATAAATCTAGCATGAACGATTCAATCACAGGAAACAATTGAAATAAAGGGTAATTATATTAATCTATTAATCCCTCATTGCATACATAGATCCCCACAATCCTAGAAATAAAACTACTCACTCATGTTTGAGAATCCAATAACAAACTCCATATAAAAATCCATACTTTGAACTATTGCAAATAACTAAGAAATTACTCTAATCAATATTAGAGGAAGCAAACAATAATGGAGAAAACAAGGAAGAAGATTACCAAATTAATGAACTATATTGAACTTGCGAATAATCTTGAATCACAATGAAGAGTAGTAAAACTAGGGTTCTTGAGAGAAACTATGAGAAATTAAGAGCTAAAACAAAGATCCTTAATAAATGTTCTAACTTTCCTATTTATACTAAGTAGCCCGAAACTCATTAAATGAGCGCGCGGAAGAGAAGCCCGATCGGGCCAAGTCAGCCCGATCAAATCGGGCTCAACGCAACAGCAGAACTCCAAAAATGGACACCGCCCGATGCTGTCGGGCCATGCAGCCCGATCCCATCGGGCGGGATTCTTTTCCGCTTGTTTTTAACTCTAGAACACCGCCAGATGAATTTGTTCTCGGGCCCGATCGGGCTAAGCCGCCCGATCCTATCGGGCGAGAAAACTGCTACTTTGCGTCAACTTGCGAAGGCTGTATCTCTCAAACCAGAAGTCCGTTTGGGGCATGTGACCTATCATTGGAAAGCCCTTAAAGTCTAGTTTCTAACCCAACTGGAATTTCTTGATTATCTTTTTTTTATAAAAAGTTATAATCAAAATGGTGAACAAGTGTCAGTTTTGGCACTTCTTTCACTAACTCTTTGCTTCATTCCAACTCGAAATTGTCCCAAACGGATGCATTGTGATCCTTGTGCAAGCTATCTCCATCCTCAATGATTAAAATGCTTGATCTTAGATAATCATAATCAATTTGCATCAAAATAACCTAAAAATCATCGAAACACGCAAACGGGGAGTAGTAGAGTAAAACTTGAGTAAATCATGCAAATATGCACCTAAATGCTCTAATATGAACTAGAAATGCAACCTAAATGCACCTAAAACTCTATATAAAACATATCATCAACGGTCCCTTAGAAGTCCGCCAGCTGATGCCGTTCCCGGCCTTGATGTTGCCCCCCTAAGAGAGCATGCTTGGTTAGATAGCATGGTGGACGCAGGGGTTGAAGTGACCGCTGACTTTTATGACCGTTTGCACGAAACTATGGTCGTTAATCCACCTATCATTGATTTAGGTGACGATAGTGACTCCATTGCGACCGTCATGGCCAACCAAGACTCTGTTTACCAACGTCGGTCCGCTCCCACCACCCCCGTTGCTCGTGCTACCGGGGACGCGACCGATACTACAGCCGCGAACATTGGCACCAATGTGCCTTTGTCGGACGCGTGGTTGGGGAGAGCTCTCGCGCGGGAGAGAGGAGAGTTGATGGTAGCCTTAATGCGACGGATGGCGAAGAAAATTTTAAGGGTCCCGATACTGATGCATTATGGCTACCTGAGGACGAGTGCGCCGGGCCGCTAACTGTGGAAATTGATTTACCCTGGAGTTAAGATGCTCTTGTCCTTGATTACCCCAGGGTTGTTGACCATTTATTCCAGTTCCCAGAAGGTTATAAGCTGGTGGTTCCTCCTGAGGGTTCCATTGTAACGGAGTGCCCTCCCGGTCATGTGGTCGTTTACACTCATCATTTTGAGTTCAGGCTGCGTTTTCCCTTGGATTCCTTTCTGGTGAGGATTTTAAACTCCTTCAATGTCTATTTAGCCCAGCTGACTCCTTTAGCGGTTCGCAATTTGATCGCGTATATCTGGACGGTCCGCTTTTTGGACTTCCCCGAAACTCTGAACTTGTTCCGCCACCTTCACTAGTTAATGAGGAATGGTTCTTCTCGACAAGCGGGGTGGTGGTCGCTAATGACGGCCGACAAGAAGATGGGTTCAACCGAAGGCTACTGGATTGAGGGGTTGGCAGGATGCCTTCTTCTGGCTTCAAGTACCTGAGAATTATCCAGTGCGCCGTCATTTCACTGAGCCGCGCCCACATATGGAACATTTGCCTTTGGTTCCGCTAACTATAATGATGAGCGGAAAGCTTATGACTACTTTGATACTGAGGATTACATGATTACCTATGAGGACGGGAAGACTGTTAAGGTTAAAGAACCCAAACACTGGTTCCCTCATTCTAAGTATATCCTGGGGAATCAACAGCTGTCGGCCATGTTGCTTTGTCCTACTCATGCGAATGATAAGTATTACTCGTGGTCCTTTGCGTCACCGAAGATTTAGAGCCGACAACCAATATGCAGCCTGCTCCTGCTGAAGGTCCCGAGACCATGCACGACAACACTAACGGCTGTAGAGGGGGAAACTGCAATGGTCCCCAAAACATCCGTCGTATTTGCGGCGCGCACACTGGTCGCGCTCTCGGCCATGGCGGCATTACTACTGTTGTCGGATCTAGCGGCCTTCCCTCTCCTACTGCCCCACTCAAGTCTTCTACTTCTCGACCTGTTGTCAGGGTAGCGGAACTAGAAGGCGGCAGCGTGAGCCAACGATGGCGTATGCTTCTACCAATAAGCGGCTAGCTACAGCGGACCCTTCAGCTTCTGTCCCTACTCGGGATGTCGTCCATGTTGAGGATGTGGACGTGAATGCTCCTCCAGAAGGTCGGGAGCATGCTGAGGTCGTGACTACTGGCCCTGGTCATCATAGCGGGGTAACTTGGTTGTCGGGATCTTATTCTTCCATCCGTGAAAGATCCGGGAGCTTATCCCAATGCCCATCTTTTTATCCAGCCTGTCTCCCAGTATCTTTTGTCGGTATCACGAGTGGATCGAGAAAAAAAAGGTGCCGTTGAGTGATGCTATGGCGGCCTCCTTTGCTCGCCGGCCTGTTGTTTCTGGCAAGATTTATCAACCTGACTGGGACGTCAGGGAAGATGAGTCGTTGTATGCTGACATCCCCGAGAACGGTGGCATTCTTGCTTACCGTATTCTGAAGGGCATGCGGCTCTCGTTGGACGAGCCAACGGGGTCCTTGGTGACTCTCGCCGCGAGGCCGGCTCATGACCAGCTTGTGGTACGTTTTCTTACTTGCTATATATTTATTATTATTTTGTCACTTGTTTTTTGTATTTCATTTGACGTTCTTCTTTTCTCTTTGCAGGCCAACAATGCTGCTCTTGAGCTGATTGAGCCGTATGGTGAGTACCAGAAGCTGGCGGATAGCTATAAGCAGTTGCTGGAGACTTGCCAGGACCTGCTAAGGGATAAGGAGGAGAAGTTGGCGACCAAGACCGCGGCCTTACAGCCCCTTGAGGATGAGCTGCAAACCTTGAGGCCGCGAGCTGCTTTGTTGGAAGAGACCGAGGCCAATGTTGATACGCTGACCAAGGCTTTGGAGGCCGCCAACTCTGAAAAGGAAATAGCTGTGCTGGACGCTGCGGCTGAAGCTGAAGCCAGGGGGTCGCTAAGGCTGTTGCTGAGTTCAAACAGTCTGATGAATATGTAGCGGCACTGCACCAGAGGTATGATGGCGGATGGGCGGCCGCTATGAGATGCGTGTGTAAGTCGATTCCAGGATTTGACTGGAACATCATCGAGGACGCCCATGGTGACGGCCAGCATCTCACACCTTTTGAGGGGGATCCCAAATTTGCCGATGAGGACGTTATTGCAGATGCGGATCCTCGAGACGTTTCAGAACAGGTAAATCAGGAAACCCCTCTCCCCTGAGGTTTTTGGCGGCCTTCTCTCATCTCTTCCTATTCTTCCAACAGCTTATAGTTTGTAATCTTTTGAATGTTTTGATTAACACTTGATTCGTCCCATGTTGGCGTTTGTAAACTGAATTTGTGTTTTAATTTGGAAGTACTTGATTCCAACTGAAAGCCTTTTTATTGGCAGCCATCTTTCTTTTTCTACTGTAGTTGGCCGCCAAGCCAGTAGCTTTTATTTTATGGAAAAGTACTTTTGCATTTCGATTATGTCTTGTTTTGCTAATGCTTTAATCCTTGTATGATCGTTGCTAGACAGTTAGCCGTTAGCGTCTTTTATCTATCAATCCGTTTGATTAATATTTGGTCCACTGAGTGACCGCGAATGTACGTGAGCCTGTCATGTGGCTTTAATTTTGTGCTTGATCTGTCATATGACCGTTAACGCATTTTGAGCCTGTCATATGGCTTTTGTTTTGTGCTAGGTCTGTCATATGACCGTTAACGCACTTTGAGCCTGTCATGTGGCTTTTATTTTGTGCTAGGTCTGTCATATGACCGTTAACGCACTTTGAGCCTGTCATGTGGCTTTTATTTTATGCTAGGTCTGTCATATGACCGTTAACGCACTTTGAGCCTGTCATATGGCTTGTTTTGTGCTAGGTCTGTCATATGACCGTTAACGCAATTTGAGCCTGTCATATGGCTTTTCTAACGTTTATGCCCGTTATATGGCCGTTAGTATTTAATTTGTTGACTTGTCATATGGTCCGTTAATATTCATGAACACAATAAGACGATTGATGAATTGCTAGCGGAAGCTTGTATTATTCATGTAATGAAAAGTGGTTCTCGGCTGTTACATTCTATAAATCAAACATAGTACTTCTTTAATACGCTAGTGTTCCAACAATTCTTAAACTCCTTGTCGTCCATGCCATTTAGAATGAAAGAATCGGGAGCAAGCTTCTTGGCTATGATGTAAGGACCTTCCCAATTAGTAGTCAGCTTTCCTTCAGTATGCGCCTTGCCGGTGGCTGCTGTTCTGCGAAGGACCAGGTCACCAACATCTAACGGCCTCTCCAAGACTTTCTTATTGTAAGCCTTGCTGATTCTATCTTTATAAGCGGCTGCTTTCAGTTCCGCCATGAGCCTCATTTCTGGCAAGAAGTCCAGATTCTCCCTGAGTGCTTGGTCATTGCTTTGAAGGTTTTGGTGCTTAATCCGGTAAGAGGGTAACCCCACCTCTACCGGTAACACCGCTTCTGCGCCAAAGGCTAGCTTGAAAGGGCTTTCTCCCTTTGCTTCCTTCTCTGTAATTCTATTTGACCATAGCTTTGCCGGTACCATATCAGCCCATCCTCCTTTGAACTCATCTAGCTTTTTCTCTAAGGCATTCAAGATTTGTTTGTTCGCGGCCTCTGCTTGTCCATTGCTTTGGGGATGGCAAACGGTTGAGTATCAAACTTCACACAAAATTCCGTTAAAAAAGCTTGTATGGGACGGCAATCGAACTGGACGCCATGATCGAAGACGATAGCCATGGGAATCCCAAATCTTGTCATAATACTCTGCCAGATGAATTTCTTGACCTGATTTGCCTTGATCTTTGATGTCGGCTTCGCCTCTATCCACTTTGTGAAGTAATCAATTCCCACTATTAGGAATCTCCTCCTTCCAGTCGCTGTGGTGAACGGTCCCAGGATGTCCATTCCCCACCGAGCGAACGGAATTGGGCATAGGATAGGCTGTAAATCATTGGCTGGCCTGTTGATGACGGGGGCATATCTCTGGCATTTGTCGCACCTCTTAACATAACCGTGGGCATCCGGCAGCATACTTGGCCAGTAAAACCCAGCTCTCAATGCTTTCAACGCTAGAACTTTACCGCCAATGTGATTGCTGCAAATACCTTCGTGTATCTCTTCAAGAATCTTTCTGGATTCATATACGGTTGTACACTTAAGCAAAGACAGACTGAATGATTTATTATACAGCTCATCTTGGTATATAACATACCAACTTACTTGTCATTTCAGCTTCTTGGAGGACGAGGGATCGTTGGGAAGCGTCCCCGTCAGCTTATACGCCACCAGCTCGCTAAACCACTCCCCTTGCTAGTTTATGCTGTTGACGGTCACAATTTTTTTCGTGATGATATTTTCCTTCAGAATATCCACCGTGACGGTGCTCTCGATGCTGAATGAGTCAGAGCTTGTCAATTTGGACAATGCGTCCGCTTTAGTATTCTCGGTCCTTGGTATTGCTTGAATTTCAAAGTGATTCAATTGAGCAATCAACTCCTTGGCCTTTTCCACGTATTTCAGCATGTTGGCTTCTCTGACTTCGAATTCTCCTCTTAGCTGGCCGCTAACCAACTGTGAGTCCGTATTCAAGAGTACATTCTTAGCGCCCGCCGCCAAACACATTCTCAAGCCAGCAATTGCTGCTTCATATTCTGCTTCATTGTTTGACGCCGGGAAGGCAAACTTGATGGCGTACTGGTATGAATTTCCTTCAGGGCTTATCATCACTATACCAGCCTCGGATCCGCTAACAGTGGAAGATCCGTCAACTTCGAGTAGCCAGGTTTCCTTTTGCTCCACTTCTTCCTCCTCATATGAGGCTTCCACAATAAAGTCTGCCAGGGCCTGTGCTTTGATAGCGGTCCTGGGCTTATACTATATATCGTAATCTGATAGTTCCACGGCCCACTTCAGTAAGCGGCCATAACTATCTATCTTCTTCAACGCTTTTTCTAGCGGCTGATTGGTTAATACTTGGATGGGATGACAATCAAAGTATGGCCTGAGTTTCCTGGCGGCAATTATCACAGCTAAAGCCATTTTTTCGACCAGCTAATAACGGCTCTTCGGACGGTTAAGAATGTGGCTGACGAAGTATATTGACTGCTGCCTCTTCTCCTTTTCCACCACCAACACGGTCGCGACCGTTTTAGGCGAGGCCGAGGTATATAATTGCAATATGTCTCCAGTCTCGGGCCTTGTAATGGTGGGTAAGCTCTTCAAGTGCTCTTTTACCGCCAAGAATGCTTTGCTCTGCTCCTCCCCCCATTCGAACTTCTTATTTCCTCTTAGCAGTGCAAAGAAAGGCAAAGCCTTGTCTGCTGATTTTGAGATGAATCGAGTGAGGGCCGCCATTCTTTCTGTCAGCCTCTGAATATCTTTGACGCTTTTTGGCTCAGGCATATTTACAATGGCTTGAACTTTATCCGAATTCGCGTCAATCCCTCTTTTGCTTACCAAAAAGCCCAAAAACTTCCCTGCTCTCACCCCAAAGACACATTTCTTTGGGTTGAGCTTCATCTTATACTTGCTCAATGTTTTGAAAGTCTCTTCCAGGTTGTCCAAATGTTCGCGGTCAGTTTTACTTTTGACGATGGAGTCGTCAACATATGCTTCGATGTTCCTCCCCCACTGATCTGCGAATACTTTATCGACCGGTTTTTGGTAGGTCGCTCCTGCATTACGGAGCCCAAACGGCATTGCCTTATAGTTGTACACACCACAATTCGTGATGAATGCTGCCTTCTTTCTATTGGCCTCGAGTAAACTAATCTGATGATAGCCCGAGAATTCATCCATAAAGCTTAGCAGTGCATGACCGCTAGTAGAGTCTACTAACTGGTCTATTCTCGGTAATGGATAGCAATCCTTTGGGCAGGCTCTATTGAGGTCCGTGAAATCTACGCACATCCTCCATTGACCGTTAGCTTTTTTCACCATGACCACATTGGCCAACCATTCTGGGTAATCGCATGGCTCAATGAAATCAGCCGCCAGCAACTTATCAACTTCTTCTTTGATGGCCTTCTTCTTTTCAGCAGAAAAATTTCGCTTCTTTTGCTTGATAGGGAAGACGGTGCTGTCAACATTTAGACGATGTACCATCAAGTCCGGGTCTGTTCCCGGCATCTCATCCACCGAGAACGCGAAGACGTTAGCGTTTTCTCTTAGAAGAGTCACTAGGTTGACCCTGACCTTTGGGTCCATGTCTGTTCTGACAGCAACTGTCCTTGCCGGATCCTCTGCCAACATCTCCTGCTTTGTTTCTCCATCCGGCTTGGGCCTTGGCGTATCGTCAGGCCTTAACTCTAGCTCTTCCATTGAGATTTCCATCATCTCCTCATCCCCTTTCTCGGATTCTGCCTCATTTGCCAGAGCTTTCCTCTGGGCTCGTCTTTGTTTCCGAGTTGGCGGATTCAGATCTTCCACCAGAATTCTCCTTGTCGGCTGCTTTAATGCTGTTATATAGCATGATTTTGCCATCTATTGATTTCCTCTTAACTTCGCTGTCGTCCCAAGGTTGGAAACGTACAACATAGTCAGATGGTAAGTTGACACAACCCCTTGGACGTCATGAATGAAGGGACATCCGATAATTGCGTTGTAAGCTCCTGGTACGTCAACTACGTCTTCATCTTCTCTTACCCTATCCAGTAGGGTTATCAAACCTTCGGGAATACTGACGCCCCTGGGAATCCAATCACCGGGTAGCGAACAGGCTTTAAATGCTCCTGGCCAATCATCAATTTCTCAAAAGTTGAGAAATACAATATGTTCGCAGAACTTCCCCCATCCACCAGGATTCTATGGATCAAACAGTTTGATACTTTCAACGTGACCACCAGAGGGTCCTCATGGGGGTAGACAACGTGTTTCGCGTCCTCCACCGTGAAAGACATGGCGGGAATTACTGGCGGCCTTCTCCATTGCATACTTTCATTGAAGTTGACCTGGTGCCGCCTGAACTCTTTCAGGCTTGCCTTGGCCCCGTTTACGCTGCCGCCATGAATCAGACCGCCACTTATAACATGGATCTTAGCTATCCGCGACTGCACATTCTGGTTATTAGGCTTTACTACGTCTCCATCCTTTGACTGAGCCTTATATTGGGTGAAGTAACCCCATCTTATCAGATCCTCCAGGTTATGCTTCAAATGCCTGCAGTTCTCAGTAGTGTGACCGTGATCCCCATGAAAGTCGCACCATTTGCTCTTATCACGGATTTTGTGAAACATTTGCTTTGGACGCTGCCATTTATCACTGTCCTTGTTCATCAGGTATATCTGGGCTCTTGAGGTTGTGAGCTGCGTATGCACATCGAACTTATCTTTGTACTCGAACCTCTCGCGGTCATTCTTTTCGCGGTCATTTCCTTTCTTGACCACATTTGACTCTTGTTTTCTTTCATCTCGGCCGCGATCATTTTCGCGACCCTTTTTATTCTTCTGCTTATCATCCTTCTTCTTTTCAAGCTCGTGGCTTTGGCTGCTCGCGGCTTTGTCAAAATCTTCACCTCTGATGAAGTCGTTTGCCTTCCTCAAGACTGGCTCTAGGGATGTGAAGGTTTTACGGCCCAGGTAGCTCCTGAATGCGGACCCCTCTCTCAGCCCAGTCATCAAAGCTAAGATGCCACATCCTACTGAAGGCGGGGAATGGTGATCGTCTCGGCATTGAAACGGCCAACGAAATCTCGCAGGCTCTCATTTTCACGCTGCTTGATAGATAACAACTCGACAGTGGTGCGCTCACGGCGCCTATTGCTCACGAAGTGGGTGCTAAACATAGATGAAAGCTGAGAAAAACTAGAAACATTACCAGCCTTGATGCTCTTAAACCATGTCTGGGCAATCCCAGTCAGAGTGGATGGGAAGACCTTACACCAGACGGCGTCCACCTGGGTGTATAAATACATGTGCCCCTCATAAGCTGCAACATGGTCATCTGGATCTGAGGTGCCGTCATACTTGCAGGACGGCATCTTGATCCGCGGCATAGGGTGGTTCAAGAATTCTGGAATGAAAGGAGACAGCTTAGGCTTGATCAATAAGCGTCCGCCAGCAGAATAATTGCTTGCACCGCTGGTGTTGTGTTCTCGGTGAAAACGACTTTGATTCTCATCTTCAGAATTGTTGAGATCCTCAGTCTCTAGGATTGCTTCTTCATATTCTGGGTCCTCAATTTGCCTTTCCATATGGCGTCCCTCTTGAGTGAAGGCCCCATTCTCCTTAACGGTGTACCATCGGCGTTGCGACTAGTCATGGTCGGCATCCGCCTACGAACTTGGCCAACCTTTGCATTAGGAGTGGGGGTGTTGTTAGGCTGAGGAGTACCCGTGTGTAACATTTGAATGAAAGACGCTACGATTTGTAGCTGCTCAAGAGAAAACTGACTGAATTGAGCCAGGTTGAGTGGTCCGCCACCAGTGTTGATATGAGATACATTGTTCTCAGGAGTTTGTTGCTCGTTGACATTCTCGGTCCCTCTAGTTTGGAACTGAGGTGCGCCGAGTGGTCCTGCAATAATGGGTTGCGTAGACCCCATATCCGCATCGAACCCTAGTGGACCACGTCCGTCAGTGTTTGCTCTTTCCATGATAGCATTCACAAAGATGGGAGGTCCCCTCCTTCTAGCGCCAAATTGTTCCGATTGTAAAACGGTTGGCGGTCTGTATTCTGGGGACATGTCCAAAAGTATTGCAAGCAGTACATAACGGAAGAGGGAGACGTCCCTTGTAAAAGCTTAGAGACTTCGCCTAGATGGCAACTCTATTCGTGTTCTCTTTCCCCGTGTAATATGATTTCTGAAAGAAAATAGAATATGTATTTGAATATTCAAGTGGTTTCGTGGAAAGTTATTTCAAACGCTATTTTCGAAGTGGTGTTTTACTCACCCAAGTTATGGAATTCATGGACCAAATATGAGAATGATTTACCAAGGAACTCGTTAGGAATTTATGAAAGAAGTTAGCTACGATACACATATTGTATTAAAGGTTTTATATCTAAAACACGGAAGTGGGAGATATTGTTATGTCTTAGAGTATGTTAGAGTAAGAATTGACTTTCGTATTCTTATGATTCATTGAATTAAAAATATACAATGTTCTTTTGTGATATATTCGTATTATTATTTCAAACAAGAAGTAACATTATAAATCGTGTTCAAATATTTGTTATATAATTATTTTAGTATGACTTTTTTGAATCTTGATTTCAGATGTCTATTAAGATAAACTTAAATCTATAAATTTGTTTTAAGCCACTAAAAAGAATTTCTGGTTGGACAGTGTGTACTCAGTTTTACTGATTTTGTTCTTGGAACTTGTCCTATGGTGGGGGCAATGTTCATTGCTAGTGATTTTGCAGGTATTATAAGAACTCTGGGATGTATAGTGGAAATGACATAAGTGTTACATGAAATGACTTCCGGATGAGCAATCATAGAGATTAGATAGTTTAGTTAAGAAAATTTTTATGGTGTATTATTACATAGTTTTGGGGATTTGTTTTAGATTAATTCTTTGTATATACATTTTGGAATGCTATATTGTGGGCCTTGACCGTGGTCCATGATCATTTTATACGTCATGTTTTCGCTTCAAGATAATGTAAATTCGAGGTTTATTAAATGTTGATTGTGATTAGTAAAGCTTAAGTATGATTAGCTAGCAGCTCGGAAGTGCGGGCTGTTACAGGTGGTATCAGAGCAACCCTGCGATTGTGTGCCGAATAAGCCACCTCGCCGTGGGTAAAAGATTCTTCGGATAGTATGAAATCGATTTGGGTTATTGGTGGTCAAAAATTGGAGAATAGGATTAAAAGAAGTATAAGGTTGCGTATGGAGAATTGAAATCTGGAAAAGTGAAGGTTCTATTAGGGTTTTGGCTTTTAGTGTGAGTTGTTATTGGAAAAAGAACGAATTATATTGAGATTGTGGAGAATTGGTAATTGTAAGTTTGTCATTATGTTGGGCAGGCTGGAGATAAATTTATCTTTGGAGATATTAAAGTTCAGTTATGAGTTCTGTTGGTTGATTTTTATGAAAATAACTTTTGTGATGTATTTGTTTTTGAATTAAGCTAAATTTTTATGTTTTTAAATTTCGAGGATGAAATTTATTCTAAGGGGGGTAGAATGTAATAGTCTAGTTTATAAGTATCTTTAATTTAAGATTAATTACTATTATGGGTTTAATTAATGTTTTAAAATCTACTTTGGTAATATAAAAATCTAAGGCCCCGTTCGGCATCACTGTAAGTTTCCAGTTTTTAGTTTTATGAATATAAAAGTCATATGATATAAGGAGTATAATAAGCTTAAAATTAATCATACTTATATCAAAAAGGTCAATTTTGAAAACTGACAACAGAAAACTGAAAACTACTTTTTCTGATTTCCAAATTTTTGTTTTTAGTTTGCAAAAAAACTGAAAACTGGAAACAGAAAATGATAACGAACGACCCCTAAAATTTCAATTAGGATTTATAATTGGAAATTAAATCATATTGGTCTATGATTTAGAAATTACGAAAATATCCTTATGATATTTAAAATAATTAAAAATTGAAATGGTGAGAGCTTCATAAAACAATCTAGATTTATCAAGAAATCACCAAGCTTTATTTAATCACCCAACTTAGATGAGAACCAAAATTTTGCTCATCTCTCTTCTCCTCTCTCGTGGCAAATCTCCCCTCCCCCGCCTGCGTTTCTTGGCCACCACGGCTGGTGCTGCCGCCGCCGTTTGCTTCTTCGATGTTGTTGGTTGAGTTTCTCTGCTCAAACCCCGGCAGACTGCTCGACTTTCCTTCCTCTCGCTTCGTGGCGGTTGCTTGCCACCTCGTATCTATTCTTCTCTCGCTCTCGCTTCGTTTCTTTAATGATGAGCTTCGCCGCCGTCGCTGCTACACCATTATCAGTGTTGGGTGTGCGGGTTATTTTGTGTTATGGAAGACAACATGGTTGTTTTCTTATTCTTCTGCACTAATTCAAGCTCCTCTTCTCGCTCCTATCTACATGGCCGGATTTTAGCATGTGCATAAAGGTCTACAGCACAGGGCCACATTTTCTAGGGGCCTAATATCGAGGTTAAGCCTTGGAAAAATATCTCAATTACAAGGAATACTCCTTTTTCTTTCTCTCTTCTATTAATGATACCTCTTTCCCAAAGTTTTCCAAATCAGGCTTCTACTTATAAGCTATAATAGGAGCCTCATTGTGTTATTTGAACAGGGCCACAATAATCTAAAAAACGGCCCTGCAGTATCTATGGCTATGTGATTTAAGGAAGATTGAAAATCATTTTAAAGGTATGAATAAAAGATCATGTTTTTCACTCCTCTTGTATTGAAGAACTTGAATTCATCATTTATATGTGGGTTAAAATGTTTGTTTACATTCTCTGTGATTCAATCTAAGTGCAAGCTTGCAAATCAGTTTCTTGTTTCCAAGGAATTCAATTGGTTTTATGAAGAAAATATTGTTTACAAAAATAAAAAAATAATTTTTTTTAAGGCTTTGGCAAATTCAGTTGAAACTAAGTTAGTGATAGTTCTTAAAGGACTCGTGGGTTCCCAATTTAGTAGGTGAGAAGATTAATTGGTTGGTTATCATTATCATGCAATCAAAGTTAGCTTATCAGATTAAGGTTGCTTAATTATTTTCTAGTTGTTAACAAATTATGGTTGATATTAGATAATGGATTAATTGGGGATGATTTTAGAATTCAATTAATCACAAGGAACGGTTATGTTATGTTAGAAGAAAGTGGTACTCAGTATAATATTGGGAAGATTATTATTAATTGAGATAAGTTAGTATCATTAGTCAAAAATTCTCAAGAATAGCTATTTAATTATTGTTGTTCTTGTGAGGTGTCGTTTATGGAATTCAAGTATTGTTGGAGCAAGGAGGTTATGCATTCTTGGAGAATGATTCGAGAATGGGTAAAGGTACACATTGTCCCTCCATCTTATAACTATACTTGTTTGTGCAACCGCAAGTTGTATGAATTTTATGATTCTATCAAAAGAAATTAGAGTTATGATTTGAACTTATTATGAATTTATGATCATAAAGTCTAGCTTGTCTGAAGGTGTGATTCTTAAATACTATGTTTTCAGATTTTTCGGAGCATATGATTTAATGCCAAGTGTTTGAGTATATAAAGTTCAATATTGATTTCCTAATTTTGAATTGAGATATATTTTTGTAAGTCTTGGTTATGGAAGATAGTTTTATTTGAAATTTTGAAGTAAAGGTTATCCAAGGATACTATGTTCCGCTACACTAAGTCAATTATGATTTCTGAGATCTAATAAGTATAAGTTAATCGATGATCCACATTCTGAGATATTATGTGAAAATTATGCATTTATGATTATAAGTTTATGAAACCTAATCAAGTTTTTGTTGAAATTCGTCAATATATAGTTCTGTGATATATAAATATATATACACCAAGAGTTCATTTAGAGAATGTTATTGAGGACCCGGGTATATTGCAATAGTCGAGTGTTTCGTGGTTCAAGTTCGTTATAAAAGTTCCAAATATGTTCATGATACAAAGAATTTAAATATATTGGTTATCAACTTTGAGGAATGTCTTTGAATTTAAAAGTTTGACTATAATACAGGATTTTGGGATATGTCTTGTTATGAGTTTTGAGGACCCGGGAGTATTTGGGTCGTGAAAAGTTCAAGGATAAAGTTTTCAAAAGTAAACTATTGTTTGGAGATGTTAAGTATAGTACAAATTATGACTTATGGAAGATTTAGCTATATGTTTGGATATACGATAATAAATGGGGTTAGTCATAAATCCTTTCGGATACAAGAGGGAGTGTAAATTGGTGAAGTTATAAATTAAGCTTTCTGATCCCCTTTTTGTGAAGAAAAGAAATTTATATCAAAAGTCATATTATATTATTCAGAGGTATGTTTGAAGATCTTTAGAATTGGGCCATATAAGATTGAAAATCTATGTTGGAGTGGTTATAGAATAAGTTGGTTGTTTGAATAGTCTTACTTTGGAATGTAAATTGTTATCTGAGAAAGTTAAGTTGGACAATTAAGGTTGTAAATTAGGAAGTAACTTTCGGAGGTTTAAATGTTTAGTATATTAAAGGAATTTGTTACAGGAATTTCATGGGTCCTCTAAGCCCGCTAAATAAAGTAGTTGTCAATTTTGGGATAACATAAATCAAGTATTGGGAAGTAAATTGAATATGTGATGTTTATAATATAATAACTCAAGAGATGAGTGATGGATCGAAGGAGTAGGGAAATAGTATAATGAGTGGTAGTACCTAAGTTGTGAAGAACTATATCCAAATTGGGAATTTTCTACTATGAATATGGAGCGGGGACTAATAAAAGATTAAGGGGTGTCATCCTCTAATTGAAATAGTAAGGTTAAGAATGGAAAGTGGGGAAAATATGAATCTTGTATAATGGAAAGCTTGAGAACTAGTGAGATGATTTGATAATGAAATAAATATAGAGTTAAGATTAATATGAACATTGAGTTTAAATATTTGAGAAATGTTGTTATGAGTTACAGATTTAAAACTAGTATGGGCTATGAGTTTAAGTTAGATAATAAGATTTATTAACACGGAAAGATGGAATAAATATTTTTAATAATAGTCGTAGATTATAAAATATGGTAGAATATGGACATGGAAGTATAAAGTGTTGAGGCAAGAAAGTCGAAATTACTAATAAGTAATAACTATCTTATGACACTAAGGTATTCTTAATAATAGTCGTAGATTATAAAATATGGTAGAATATGGACATGGAAGTATAAAGTGTTGAGGCAAGAAACTATGGTACTAAGGTTAAAGTAATGACACTACTACATTAAAGGGCAAAGGCAACACACCAAAATCGTTGCAATAGGGCTAAAAGTCGTTGCAATAGGCCTACTGCAACGGTTTTGTACCGTTGCATTTGTTGGCGTTGCAATAGGCCTAATGCAACGACTATTAGAGCTATTGCAATGGCTAAACGTGTCGTTGCCTTAGATCAGCTATCTTTTGCAACGGCTTTGTTAGTGGTTGGTTATGCAACATTCTTGGCTAGTGCAACGCCTACCATTTAAGCTAGTGCAACGGATTTAAGCTAGTGCAACGGATTTGTTTTTTTCTTTTTTGTGGGGATATTGCAACGATTATTACTGTAAACTACTGAAAACCTATAATACTACAGCCTTGTATATATATATTAGTAACGATGCAACAAATGCTAATTAACAAAAACCAAAATGTACTTAATCAAACCCAACTAATAAATATTTGTTTTAGTACCACAAATACTTCTAAGTACATATAGACCACTATAATTATATCCTTCTAACCACCAAGTACCGCATCGCTATCCTTCTAACCACCAAGTACCGCATCACTATAATATAGCTAGCTATATCTGGCCAATAGTGTGTATAGTGATACGTCTACGTTTGATCTCCTCCAGTTGGTTCATTATTCACCTAAAAATTCAAACATTGTAATAGTTAGTAAACATACACCATCAACAAAGTCCAACTGTCACAATTCATACCCATATTAGATTTTATCCAAAAACTAATAGCATAATGAATCAATTATGATATTCATATGAACTTTGCGTAAGAAAAAGAAGTACAAACGACAAAATAAATCCAAGCCAAAGGATTAACAACCCATCATTTGTAGATAGCATATTTTCTTTTGGCGAGTAGTGAACATGGGAATGATAAACTAACACAACACAAAAAACTTTTCTCTTTGACAGGATCGGGCAATGAACGTTGTACTTCCAGAGAATACTCTCCAAAGAAGAGGAAATGCATTAGTGATTATAGTACAGGTAGTTCTAGTGAGAGTGAAAATGGAAGCGACTCTCACAGTGACAATGAAGGGTCGGCAGGAGGTGGCGGAATGGACTATAGCGTTGACGAGTGAGATAAGACTGTCAAATACTCCAACTTATGAACAGATAAAGGACATTACAATTAGAAGGTTAAAACTGGCAAAGTGGTTCACGGAACCATTTTGAGGAGTTGATTGTTGGTTGCTTCGTCAAAGTTGGTATTGGATTGAAGGATGGACAGAGCATTTACAGGTTGTGCATGGTTCAAAATGTTGATGCATCTGATCCAAATAAAAGATACCAGCCTGAGAACAAGACCACCCACAAGTACTTGAATTGTGTGTGTGGTAGTGATCGTTCTACTGTGAGGTGGCAGATGGCTAGGGTCTCCGACTCTCCACCTACTTTTGAAGAGTATAACGAGTGGAGGAGAGAGGTGGACCGGACTGTTGGCTGGATGCCACACAGTAATGAAGTTGTGAAGAAGCAGGAGGCTATCAATAAAATCAATAATTTTGTGTACTGAGCTGAGACAGTGAAACAAATGTTGCAGGAAAAGAAATCAGTCTCAGCCAGGCCAATGAACATAGCAGCAGAGAGGGGAAATCAGGTTTGTCCTCGTTTAGCAAATTGCTTTGTGAAAATGACAAGGTATACTCCCAGGAAAGTAGAGTAAAAAGCAGGTCACGTGCATTAGAATTTTTTGTAGAACTTGAGCATAGTTCTGAAATATAATTCAACAACATACAAGAAGGCAAACCCAATATAATTCAGTGCATTTTCCATACAACAACAAAAATAGAGCATTCCCTAAAGTTCAAAACAATGTGCTATTTTAACATAAAGTTACTGTTCTAATCTTAAGCACACACAAATATTGCTTTGGGGATGTACAGACAAAAGGACTGTACTGGGATGTACCAACAGGAAGGAGACATGGAAGGATTTTAAGAGCATCAGAAACTACAGATATCCCTACTGCTTTTTTCAACCTTCATCAAATCACTCAATCTTTTGCAGTTTCACATCTACTGTTTGGCAGTTTCGGTTCCGCGATAAGATGATTGAAATAAAATGCATTCTTTAGAATACTCAATTGGAGTAAAATACAGCAATGTTTTGGCACTTCTACAAAGAATAAACTGAATTCACCAACATATGCAATTGAGGGTTGCAGCAAGAGGTCAGAAACTCTAAGTTATAGTGATAAGAATTCGGATATTCGTGTATATCAACCAAAGAGAATCACTATAGACTAAATATTGTGTGAACCAAAATAGACTAAATATTGACTTTTTACCCAAATAGAGTAAATATTGTGTGAACCAAAATATTGTGAGAACTTATTCAACAACAAACCAGAAGATAAACTCAATAGACATACCAAAAAGCAGATAATCCATGTGACGAATAAAATCAGGAAAAAGTCATGGTTGTAGCATATTCCATAGGTTTAGTTCATAAATATGATCATAGAGAAATAAGACCTAAGAACGGTACCTCACGATCTAACAGTTGCGGGCCACTAGAAGCTTGCCCATTTGAGTCACTAGTTGGATGTTGATCTCTAGATGCATCCCTTGGTATTGTACCAATTGAAAAATCAGGAATCACAAGATCTACTCCTGGATTAGCCGCTTGAATTTGAGAAAGAATGACAGATGCTACGCTTGGTGCTAATTTTTGCACCAACTGAGTCTCCATACTTTGTAAAAACTCCTGTGGAAATATGAAACCTGAATTTTTATCCTTTTTTTTCAAATCAGTCTTCGTTACACCTCTTCCATAAAGGTGTACACGATTTTTGCGTACAAGATCTTGTATGACTTCAGAGTAATGATCCTTAGCGTTACCATCTTCTCCATGTTCAACACTTTGTAAAGCATCCATCTTGGCCTATCCAAAGAAGATTAAGTTATTACATATACTAAGTTAAGGCAGAAACTATGCAAATAAATAACATGCCAACTCACAATATTGGATATAGATTTCTCATTGTTGGTGAGGTATATCTTTTCAGGATTTCTTTTCCTCGATTCTTTGTAGACCTTTTCTTGTGAAGGCTCTTGCTTATCCGAATCCTCTTGTTGCTTTAGAGATGCAAATTAGTAGTTCAATAACTTTTTAAGAGTATGCAAGGATGGAACAATAAGAACTATAAATCAAAATACTGAGTTGTTACCAACTTATGACGTAACATTGCGTATGACTTCGGACCTATATTATGCATATCATCTAGTGATCAACGATTTCCTTTATTAATTTTTGCTTCTTCCTGTAATAGAAAAAAGTTAACATACAATTTCAACAGTAGACGAACAAAATTACATAGAGAGTAAAATCATATACCTCAATTAGTGAACAATTCTAGTATTCCAAAAGATCTTTAAATTGGGAATCGGAAACTATTTTTGGACGATTTTCCCACCTTTTCTCATCAGTTTCATGTGCATAGTAGTGCTTTTGATTTACCCTACATTTATGACAACGCCAACTTGCATTGATAGATTCGAAAACCCATTTCTTCCCTTGATCAGGAACCATGTACTTTTCCTAACCCAACAATGAATGAGCTCAATTAGTAGTATATATAGGTATTTGGTCCAATGAATGAGCTTATATAGAAAAGAAACATTGAAAGGAACATACCGAAACATAATCCCATATTTTGTCAAGTGTGGGCAAATGTTTGAATTTTCTATAGTTAAGAGGCGCAAGCTCAGAATCCTTAGCAACTGTACCCAAGAAGAGGCTAAATTCATCAACAACTTCTTTTGTTGGTCCAACTGGTTGGCCGATTGAGTTCAATACAAGAGCTTCACGCTCTTCTCTTGTACGCGAGTGGTCCTTTGTTAACGTTGTTGGACCTCGTTGCTTTTTTCTCTTACAAGCTATTTAAGGTTAAAGTATTAGTTTAAATAATAAGTTATAGATAAAAAAAAGAAAATGTGATCTAGAGAAGTGCGTGATATATACCTTCCTCTATTCTTTCATTTGGTTGAGATTCCACTTCTATTTCTTCATTTATTGGTTGTTGCTCCAATTCATGTTCAACTTCATCATTTCTTATTATAGTGGAAGGAATCTGAATTTCCAAATTTGCTTCTTGTGTCATTCCATTGGTAATAGGAGATTCCGTGTCTGTGGCGTGTCGCATCTTTTCTAACTGCTTTTGCCTAAACAAGCGAAATGAAGATATAGATCCCGGAGTACAATACTCCTTTTCTTGTGTCTTTCCCTTTGGTTGTTGCTTTTGAGGCGTGCAATATCCTTTATCATTTGCTGTTTTGCAGGTTGGGGATTGCCCATGGATTTTCGCCTGTTTTGCTCGACATTTTCAGATTGTGTATTATCCTTTGCTCGTTGGTTCCGTTGATCATTTTTATGCACAAAATCCCTCATAGATAGTGGTTGAGATAATGGGTGCTTCACTCCCTCTTTTTCCACCTGAAACCATACAAGAAACTGCCAAGATTTACATAATTGAAGAAAGAATGATGCAGATGTATAAGAGGAATAAAGTGTACTGTACTTAACTGCAGCCATATTTGAGTTCTCTTCTAGATTAGTTCAGCTTTAATGTTGTTTTTCACTCTTGCTTATAGTTGCGGCAAAAGAATTAAGTTGACAGTTCACTACTTTAAAGAAACCCTTGTTTGATTTTAATTGGAATATGGGATAGAAAGAACCCAGTTTATATATCAACATACTATAAGAGGAGTTCTGTTAATATAAAAAAAAAATTAGGGAACAGGTTGTTTCTGAATAACCCCCTGTAAAGTGTAAAGTCTGATTAGTAGCAATAATAGTGAAGCAGCTCCAGAATTCTTGTTTACTTCTTCTTTACTTCAATGGGCACAGCTCCGACATTATCTTGGATCACTTAATTGCTTAATTCTGTCTCTTCTAATATGACTCTAACTCTATTGAAGTATCCTCTAATTTTTGGAGTGTCCTGTTAATTAGAAAGTAAATGAGTTAATTTTTCTATTGCAGCAGTGTTCTGAATATTTTACATGCTGGCTTTAGGTCAAAATATTTGCAAATGCATCAAGGAAAAGAATTTTACAGTCCTTTATTGGTCGCGGCTTTTCGTGAGTCGAGATAATGAACGATTCAGGGTTTTTTTTTTGATATCTACCCACCTATTGTAGATGGGTATGAATGATTCAGGATAGTCAATCAGAACCATTAAATTTTGGGACCTTATTTAATCAAACGGATCAACAAAGCAGGCTTAATTTAAGTCAACCAGATGAGCACGTTAATCCAATGGATTTGTAAACACTAATTTAATGCAAGTATAGTACACGTCAATGGATTCACACACTGATCAAGTGTTATCAGAATACTTTAACTCCAATTCTTAATCACCCTTTTATGAAAATAACATCATAAGACCCTTTATCCCTAAACACACACCTACACAGATGATCTTTTGTTCCCATCACCACAAGAATGAAGGAAATTTGCCTGGTTGCCATCATAGAAGATAACACAAAGTTGAATAAAATTTGAACACCAAGAATAGCCCACAAATTAATACAAAAACATAACTCAAGTTTTCTTAATTCCAAAAACTGCCCTTGTGAAAATTATCCAAATCTGCAGAGCTTTTCTTTGGGAAGGGAAAACTTTTCTTCACAAGCCTCCTATAGTTTAATGGGATTGGGTGTGCAAACCTAAAAAGAAGGGAAGGCTAGGTATTAGAGATTGCATAAGGTGGAATCAAGCTGCAATTGGGAAGTATGTCTGGCAACTTGCTCAAAAAGAAGATGTGTTGTGGGTGAAGTGGATACATAGTGTTTATATTAAAGACATTTCTTGGTGGGACTATGAACCACCTAAGAATGCCAGCTGGGGATGGAAAATGGTGTGCAAAATCAAGAATAAGTTTAAGCATGCTTATACTCAGAATGTGTGGTTGGATGGAACAAAGGTTTATACTATTAGTGGTTATGAATGACTGGTGGGTGAGCAGGAGAATGTTAACTGGTATCACTGGGTGTGGAGTAAACTAAACGCACCTAAGCATGCTTTCATCTCTTGGATGGCTGCTCTAGGAAAACTCAGGACCAGGGAAAGGTTACAGATAGCTGGAATTTGTTCTACTACAGAGTGTTTACTGTGTTGCAATGGAATGGATTCCTATCAACACTTGTTCTTTCAATGTACCTTCAGTAACCAACTGTGTCAAGGTATTTTGAGATGGCTCCATATTCAGTACAGGGCTGTAGAGAGTGTTTATACTCATTGGAAGAAATGGGGGAGGAAGCACAGATCAAAGAGGAAACAACAAATTTGTTATGCAAGCCTTGATGCCACTGTTTACTTTGTGTGGAAAGCAAGAAACCACGCTTACCGGCGAAATGCAGTTCTCAATCCGGATGCTGTCCTTAAGCAGATCAAAACTGAAGTTTGTGTGCGAGTACACAGTAAAGTGAACAACAGTTGGAGTGCTGAAGATAGAGAATGGTTTCGTCAACTTTGTAATGTAGAGTAGGTGTGAAGTTTGAGTTTTGCTGTGCTGCTGCTGCCTTGTTTTCCTGCTGCTGGTAGCTTCTAGGTGTAGTTTGTCTATCCTTTGTGTTAAGTAGTGTGTTTTACTACTTCCTGGTGTTTTTATGTAGTCTGTCTATCCTTTGTGAGTTAAGTAGTGTGTTTTGCTGCTATATGGGTTTTTTTTTTTGAGCTAGTGTAGGCTGTAATTGATGGCTGTTCTTACGTTTGGCATATATATATACTTACATTTTACCAAAAAAAAAGATTATTGAACTGCAATGCTTATATTTTTCGTATTTATGGAGGAATTGACACCAAGAACTGCAGATTTCCTCATGTTATATATAACCACAAATCTTATATTTGAAGCCTATATCCAGAAATTAAATGTCAACTTGCAAAACAGCATGCTTCATGTTGTTTTATGACAGCATGCTTCTGGATATAATTGATGTATTAATGAAAACATGCACTATGCAACATGAAACTTGGAAAAATCTGGTGAATACTGCCAATTTTAATGAGATCAAAAGACTGAAGTAGATTTGTGGTTGAAAGCGATTGACTAGCACCTCTCAAGCCTTATAAATCATTCTCTTGCAAACCTTCAATTCGTTGACATTTAATTTCTGCAGATTTAATTACCAGATGACATCTACACTTCAATAATCCAGCTTACTTCAAGATTTGTGGTTATATATAATTAGTTAATGAGAATATCAGGGTATAATACTTAGAGGTAGATATATAGAAAGCTTAACTAGACTCTAGCTACCCACATAATAAGCCAACATAACCTATTAAGACCACTAGAAAAGATGATAAGATACAGGCAGAAATTGAGTGGAACAGAAAGTCATGCAAAGCCTCGCAGGAAAAACCACATACCTCCATAGTATCTTGCCATGCATCATTATTAGTTTCGTTCTCCTCGTCATCACCCTCATAGTCTGATGTGAAGTACTCGTCTTCAGATGAAAATATTTCATCATCTCTCCATCCACTGAGAATCTCCTGAGTTTTGTCGAGTAGTACCTTGTTTGCCAAACTTCCAAACCCTTTTGCTTTCATTCTTTCTTCGTTAAGCCTCAAATTCTCTAATCGTTGCCTTTCATAAGGTGGAATCTGATGACGTTGTCCAACAGTAAGCTGGCTCTATTCCTTTTCATCTACAAGGGGGGCAAAATGAGACAATCAACTTTATTATATATTATAAAAATAAAAAACTATAAAGATATATTTTATGAGACGATAAATCATGAATTAAACACATGCATTGTAATTCAATATAGAGACGAATTCATATCGAATACCAAAGAAAAAAGCCATATATTGTACCATCGGAAAGTTCTCTAGGAAGATTTTGAATAGCATAATGCCAACCCTCTCTAAGCGGATCCTCAATAAAAAAAACTTGATGTGCTTGAGATGCCAAGATGAACGGTTCTCTTTGTGAAATATTCTTATTCTTGTTCACGACATTCATCCCAAAATCATCCTTTTCCGAATGAAACCACACACATCTAAACAAGACAACACTAAAGTGACTATGATAAGATATCTCAATAATATCTTCTAACGAGCCATAATAGTTCACAGCCCCCATAGCAGGATTTTGATCTCTACTACTAGCAAAACTATGCGTTAAAGTTGTTAAGGTGACTCCACTATTTTGAGTTACGCCATTTTTCTCTCGTTTCATGGTGTGGAACCTATAGCCGTTAACAGAGTAGCCACTGAACTTCTTAGCAACATGAGATGGTCCTTTTGATAACCATTTGATATCATCCGTTATTTTTTCACCTTCTTGAATCTTGAGATCAACTTTCTCTCTATACCACTCCATGAAATTCTTGCTATGAGTATGCGCGGTATCCCATTTTCTTTTCCTGTGGCTGCTTACAAACAACTTATGCTCACTGTGATTTTATGAAATATGTTAGTATCTATCACAATTAGTAAGATAAAAAAAATAAGAAAAATAATTAGATAAAATTGCATGCTAAGTTATCTTACTCGATGTATCTCTCAATTTCCTTAAAATCACAATTGAATAAGACATATTGATGCACTTGAGCCCGTGTAATGTGATCCATCATAAACCCATAATCCTTTTTCTTTCTATTCCTTCCCTTTCCTCTAATAGGTCGCCCAATATTAGGAAATAATGGATTTGAGATACTAGGATTAACAACATTATCTGAAGGAATGTTTAACCGATTCAAGTATCTTCCACAGAATGCAAGACATTCTTTGGCCAAATATCCTTCAGCCATTGAGCCCTCCAGACGACCCTTGTTCCGAACATCAGATTTTAACTCTCGGAGGTACCTCTCTATTGCATACATGCACCTAATTCCGACTGGACCACCTAGCTTAATTTCTTCCACCAAGTGAATTGGTAAATGAACCATGACATCGAAGAAGGTAGGTGGGAAAATCTCTTCTAACTGACAAAGAGTTTCAACAATCTCAATTTGCAAATAGTCGAGATCTTTGGGGTCGATAGCTTTCTTCCATATGCCCTTAAAAAAGGCACACAACCTTAGCAAAGGTTTTGCAACATCTTTGCTCAAAGTTGTCTTGATTGCAACAGGAAGCAAGTAATGCATTAGAAAATGCGCATCATGACTCTTATATCCAGTGATCTTCCTTTGACCAACTTGCACACATCGAGCGATATTTGAAGCATATCCAAGTGCTAGCTTTGCATTTTTAATGACCTGACAAAACAATTGCTTCTCTTCTAATGATATCGAGAAGCGCGATTTTGGGAATACTTCCTTACCATCTTCTAGTACTTGAGGATGAAGTTCAGGCATCCAATTTAGGGTTTTCAAATCTTGACGAACATTAGCATGATCTTTGCTCTTTCCAGGTAAATCTAATAGTGTCGCAATGATATTATCACATACATTTTTTTCAATATGCATTACATCAAGATTATGGCGAAGTGCACAATGCTTCCAATATGGAAGTTCAAAAAATACTGGTACCCTTTTCCATGGAACTTCCCTTTCTTGTTTCGTTATCTTTTGCAACTTTCCACATTTATTTCGAAAATCACAAAGTAACTCCTTAGTTTCGATTCCTGTTAAACGCACTGGTTGGTCTCTTTGCCCCGTAACTCCAATGAAATATTTCTTATTATGACGCCAGGGGTGGGACAATCTAAAAAAGTAGGGTGACCCATATAGCAATGCTTGTGGCTTTTGTTGAAGAACAAGGATTCAGTTTCATAATGACAAGCAGAGCATGCAAGTTTCCCTTTTGTGCTCCAACCAGACAACATTGCAGAAGCAGGAAAGTCACTAATGGTAGACATCAATGCTACACGCATATCAAATCTTTGATTGCTTAAAGAGTCGTAAGTTTCCAATCCAACCTCCCATAATTCTTTCAAATCCTTGATTAGTGGTTGCAAATAATAATGAATATCATTTCCGGGGGATAAGGGACCGGGAATAAGCAATGCTAACATCAAAAATTCAGGCTTCGTAAGCAACCACGGAGGTAAGTTATAATTGATCAATATCACTGGCCATGTACTATGTACAATGCTCATATTGTGGAATGGGTTAAACCCGTCTGAAGCTAACCCAAGCCTCACACTATGAGCATCGTTGGCAAAGTCTCGATATCTCTTATCAAACTTTTTCCATGCTTCACCATCCCTTGGATGCTCTAAAAGCTCATCTTCTGAATCATTATTTTTATGCCATATCATGTACTTTGCAGTTTCCGGACACATAAATAACCTTTGCAACCTTTTCTTAATTGGAAAATACCTTAGAATTTTAGCAGGAATTTTATAATCCTTCCCATTAGTCTTTTCTTTATCAGTTACTTTCCACCTTGAAGTCTTGCAAACATAGCAACTTGTTGCATTTGCATGGTCCTCCCAATACAACATACAGTCATTAGGGCATGCATCAATCTTCTGACAATCTAGCCCTAATACTCTTAAAACATTTTTTGCTTCATTAAAAGACTTGGGCAAATGTGCATCGGGTAGCGTGTCTCTAAATATTCCTAACAAAGCCGACATTGCTACGTTGCTCAACTTGTGGTCACACTTGTATATGAATAGATGAATAAAAAAGGATAGTTTGGAAAATTTCTTGCAACCAAGATATAATTCTTGTTGACCTTCTTCTATTAATTTATAAAACTTCTTTGCATCTTCATTCGGCCCTTCTCTCAATGTATCATGCAACAACCCCTCTATGTCATCATTCATGTCTAATATTGCATCATGTTCTTCTGTCACATCCTGTTCTTTTTCAATATATATATCTAAGTCTAACAACTTATCAGTTCTTGGAACAAAACCATTAACAATGATATGATTCCTACCAACATTTCTATACTGCCAATAACGATAATGACAAACATTGCAAGGACAACAAATCTGGTTCCCTTGTGCTTTAATAGCAAACACTAGTGCAAAAAAGCCTAAGGGTTGCGGTCAAAAGTGGCCTAAGGGCTGCGTTTTTTGACCGCAGCAATTAGAGTAGCAGCCCTTAATATATAGGAAGGGCTGCGGTTACGAACCGCAGCCCTTGCAGAATTAAGGGCTGCGGTCGTAAGGGCTGCGGTTAATTGGGAAAACCGCATCCCTTGATGACTTAAGGGCTGCGGTTTTTCCAATTAACCGCAGCCCTTATGTGGCCAAGGGCTGCGGTTTTCTCTATTAACCGCAGCCCTTTTGGTAATATTTTTTTTTTTAAATTCAGCTCTATAATATTATATATGCGCTCGTTCCCTGTGTCGCTGGTTCCTTGCTGATTTGCTTTGTGCCATATTACAAACCTCATAATGCATATATATATAGAGTTCCCAATTATATATGTAATAATTCTATATATATAATAATAATAATGTTAAAGAGTACATATTAAGGCAAATATTAATTCTAATACAAAAAGCTACATTAACGCAACAACCGAATAGCTTGCCAACTTGTTTCGAGCTTCTAGCTAGTTCTTACAAAATCCTAACCAATGTATCATAGACAATCTTCACAAATGTAGGTAGCCAACTTGTTTCGAACTTCATCCAACTCTTCAATTGTGAATTCATCCAACCTTGGTGCATCGTTATCCATGTAAACCTTGCAATAATATGAATATAATAAATTAATAAGATCAAGTCAAACATTTACAATATATAATAACAACTAACTCTTGCAATTAATTAGCTAATTAAACAACCATGTTTTGAGTTGATTTTGTCGATTTTTGTGAATTTGAGCTATTTTACATCCCAAAACTAACTACATGCATGTTATATATGCATACTTTATGCATACTTGAAATGTTAATGTCAAATTTAGGTGCACAAGATTAGAAGTTCAATTTTTAGGTTCATTTCGGGGACGATTTTTGTGAATTTGAGCTATTTCACTTCCCAAAACTACCTACATGTTACATATAGGAGCAAAACTAACACACACCACTTACTTTATGCATAGTTGAAGTATATAAGTCACATTTAGGTGCAAAAGATTAGAAGTTCAATTTTTAGGTTCGTTTCGGGGTCGTTTTTTATGAATTTGAGCTATTTTACTTTCCAAAACTACCTACATGTTATATATAGGAGCAAAACTAACACACACCACTTACTTTATGCATACTTGAAGTGTTAATGTCATATTTTGGTGCAAAAGATTAGAAGTTCAATTTTTAGGTTCGTTTCGGGGTCGTTTTTTGTGAATTTGAGCTATTTTACTTCCCAAAACTACCTACATGTTACACATAGGAGCAAAACTAACACACACCACTTACTTAATGCATACTTGAAGTGTTAATGTGAAATTTAGGAGCAAAAGATTAGAAGTTCAATTTTTAGGTTCGTTTCAATTTTTAGCCTTACTAATGTACTCCTCAACTCCTTCTTCATATTCAGCACTCCATCTTTGAAGCATCCACCACTTTTTATCTATTTTATCCATTTTGTTCCTTAACGATATGTTGCAAAACATAACATTAAGTCAGCATCCAATTTGAAAAAATTATAAAAATCCTCAAATTTTAAAACAAATTGTTAATATAAACTTTGAACATTAACGGTATGCGATCAAATGCTCATTTTATCATTTTCTCGATCCCGCTGAACTCAAACTCCCTTCGCCAGCCCGCACAGATGAAGGGCGTGAATTCCCACCTCATGCGCAGCTCCACACACCCCATACAAAGTCTCCACAGTAACAACCCGATAGCTAAGCCCATCCTAGTAGGGATACTCCTAATTTCTTGATTAATTCCAATACAAGTTTCAATTAAGTGCAGTAATCCGAATTTCAACTATATATTTTCAATATTTTTAAGTTTTAATTCCAATATAATTTAGGCCAACATAAGTTTCAATTAACTGCACTAATCGAAATTTCGCCTCTGCTATGCATAATTCTGAGAAACCCCATGACTCACGGGCACTAAAACTCGCATAAAAATTGGAATTAAAGAACATACCTTTTGAAGATCGATTGATAATCCGAATTTCGCCTCTTTGCTTCGGTTTTCTTGAAGAATTTCGCCTATTTGCTGCGTTTAAGACTTGAATTGTGCATATATCCGTAAATTCTCGAACAATTCTGGAATAGTATTGAAAGAAATTTCGTGAATTCTTCCTCTTCCTCCCAGCAGTTGAAAGATTTGGGAGTTTGGAAAATTTCGTGAACTCTTAGGGTTTTTGTTGGATTAGTTGTTCTCTGTGTATGAGTCTCTTTTCTCCCTTGTTTTAGGAAAAGTTAGGAATTACGTTATCACTCTAAAAGATTTTGTAAAGGTTCGGAAATTTCGTGAAAAAAAAATAAAAGGAAAGAGAGAATTGCGGGAATTTGGCGCTCGTTGCCAAAACTAATGTCTACTGCAACGACCCATATTAAAACGTTGTTGTAATTTCACCTAATGCAACGACCCTTATTAAACCGTTGCTATAGATCTATCTCATGCAACGGTCATTGTAAAGCCGTTGCAATAGCTCAATTCACGAACCTAAATTGACATGAACCGTTGCAATAGATGCTCCTACTGCAACGGTATAAAAAATGATCGTCGCATTAGCTAATTTTACCCATTGCCTTTGATTAAAATTGTAGTAGTGTGATGTGTTAGTTTAACTATGAGATATCAGTTCAACTGTTTTAGATTCTTTGTCATTTGGGCTATTAAAAGTTGGAAGTTCAAGTAAGTGAGTTCTAAATAATTGAGAGAAGCGAGTATCAAACATCAGATTGTGTTAATGGAAGAGTTGATTATAATTCTAATATATAAGTCCGAACTTTACAAGTTTTTCACTTAAATTACAAATATATGTCCTAGGATGTTTTCTGTTATGAGACTCAAATAGATGTGATATGCATTTCTAAGTGTAGGGATATGAGTGATGAAGGTTTAATGCTATAACAATTTGAATATATAAAGTTTATATAGGATTTTAATTCTGTTTTGATCTTTTGGTAAGCCTATAGAACTGGACCATAATTTATTTAAAGTTATATTTGAGTTGTTTTTAAGCAAATGAATTTTTATAAAGGATTGAGTTATACTAAGTTACTGAAAACTCATGTATTGTGTTTATCAAATGATTTGAGTTTGTATATGAATTACTCGAATGCGATTATGTTATGAAAATTTGATATATTTGATTCGAGAACTATGGATAAGAGCTCCAGATAATATTGGATTATGAATTATGTATTATGTTTGAATGATATATTTTGATTCCGTTTTCGTAAAGGGGAAGAAGCTGCTAGAGCAGTGATGAACATCATTCTCTATTCTGTATATCTGTAATCTGGGGACATGTCCAAAAGTCTTGCAAGCAGTACATAACGGAAGAGGGAGACGTCCCTTGTAAAAGCTTAGAGACTTCGCCTGGATGGCAACTCTATTCGTGTTCTCTTCCCCCATGTAATATGATTTCTGAAAGAAAATCGAATATGTATTTGAATATTCAAGTGGTTTCGTGGAAAGTTATTTCAAACGCTATTTTCGAAGTGGTGTTTTACTCACCCAAGTTATGGAATTCATGGACCGAATATGAGAATGATTTACTAAGGAACTTGATGCGCTCAAGTTATACGATGTTCTTGTGGTATTTTAGGTGCACTTTGCTAGGGGTTTGATTGTAATTGTTAACATTCGTGTCTTATTTAGCTCTTAGCGGAAGTTCGGAGCTTTGCGAGATAATTTGTGTTAACGTCATGTATTCCGAGCTTCCAAGGTGAAGTGCATTTGATCCGAGCCAAGCTCTCGTGATCACCGCAAGCCTAAGCATCATCGCCAACCCATCCAAGCTCGCCCATCGAAGCATCGCACGCCCAGCTCACCAGCAGCCCATCAAGCACAAGCATCGCCCATCGCAGCATCATCGCTCGACCATTGCGAGCCGGCTCGAAGCATCGCCGACCAGCGGCCTCGCCCAAGCTCGTCGGCCCGGCGCTCGTCCAGCGCCCGGCGGCCCGGCCTGCCCAGCGCCCATCGCAGCTCGAAGCAAGCAGCCCAGCGCTCAGCAGCTCGCACCTCGCGAGTAATGTCGCACCTCGCGACCTCCTTCTCGCACCTCGCGAGATTCCTCGCACGGTGCGACCTGCGTGGTTTCGCCAAATTCTTCAGCTCGTTGCGAAGGCAGTAGCTCATCGCACGGTGCGACCTGTACCGCACCTCGCGACCCCTATGGCGGTTTAAATGACGGCTGACTTTTGAGCCTTAGTATAAATACTAAAGTTTGTTTTTAGACCTAAAAACACACACATTTGAGGAGAGAGAATATCAAAGACTCCATTCTTCTCTTCTTCTCTTCCCTTTTTAGTTTTTGTTTTCGAGTTTAGTCTTCGTAGATTTCAATTATGGGATTGGCTTATGCTATGCCGATTGTAGCTTGAACCGTTCTTGAACGAGATTAATATGGAGCTTCAAGCATTATTGTGAGATCTTTCCTCTCTATTTATTTCCTTTGATTATGGTTTAATTTCTATGCTTGCTTTCTATGATTTTTGCATGATTATGCTAGGAATATTACTAGTTTGATTGTGCGATTAATCTAATGCTAGATTTAAGAATAGAATCGGATTGTTTTATTCTTTTATCATTTGGTAGCAAGCTAGGGAGTAATTTAGATGCTGATCATCTTGGTTATTTCTTAGGGAAATTGAATAAACTGTTGAATGTTTATCGCGTGTATGACATTAGCAGGTCTATTGGTTCTCTGTGTTTATTGCTGCTATTGGATTGAACTTAGACGCAGATCGGACTAGGTTATCCTTTAGTTAGGGTTTTATAGTCACGCTGATCGTGCTATTCAACTAAGAATAAGGAGAATGCGAGATTACTTCTCAACAATAGATAATTATGGAAATGAATAGAATCGAGGGTCAATGATCGATAATGAATTGAAGTGCATGTTAATCGGATTCAAGATCTTCCTATATTGATTTCTCATCTTATTTAGTTGCTAGTTAGTTGTAGTTTGTTAGTAAATCTACTTGAAAACCCCCTTTGTTATTATTATTAGGTTTCTCGACCATTAGAGTTATCTAGGTATTAACGCACGCTAAGTATAGAACTCGTCCCCGTTTCCCTGTGGATACGAACCCTACTTCCATTATACTTGTTTATTGTAAAAGAGAGTAGGAGAAATTTTATCTTTGGCCGGGCGGCGTTCACGACAAGCGCGGCCCGCCAAATTTTGGCGCCGTTGCCGGGGAACGGTGTTACTTGTTTATATTTAGTGTATGCTTTTGGATTGTATTGCTTATGGTTTTTGTTTTTGTTTATGGTTAATACTCGTGCTACTAACCAAGAACCTTTGCAGTACGATCGAGATCTAGAACTAACCCTTTTAAGGTTGAGAAGAGAATTGCGTGAAGACTTTAGTGAGCTCCCTTTTTCGCTTCAATTTGACGAAGAGATGCCTCCTAGAGTTGAGCACCGCACTTTAAAGGAGCTCACTGCTCCTAACCTTGACCAACAACCTTTGTGTATCACATTTCCGGAACCGGAAGTGGGGGACACATTTGAGCTAAAGTCGGGGTTGATACATTTGCTTCCCTCATTCCATGGGCTAAATGGTGAAGATCCCAATAAACATTTGTCAGAGTTTCATGTGGTATGCAGCAGCATGAAACCAAGTGGAGTTTCCGAAGATAGAATCAAGCTTAAAGCTTTCCCCTTTTCGCTAAAAGACGCAGCTAAGGACTGGATGTACTACCTTCCGTCCGACAGCATCACCACTTGGGCACAATTGAAAAAGAGCTTTCTCGAGAAATACTTTCCCACTTCTAAATCATCTACATTGAAGAAGGAGATAAGTAACATTGAGCAACGAGGTGATGAGTCTTTTTACGAGTATTGGGAGAGGTTTAAGAAGTTATGTGCTAGTTGTCCATACCACGGTTATTCAGAGGAAGATTTGGTGCTATACTTCTATAATGGCTTATGTGATGAGGATGCCAGGATGGTTAATGCAGCAAGTGGTGGATCCATTGTGAATAAAACTGCACTCGTCGCTAAGGAACTGTTAAATGAGCTTCTTGAAAGCTCGAGGCGGTTTAGTAGAAGGTGCGGAACTCGACGTGTGGTCTCCGAGGGTTCTAGTTCTTCTAAGTTGGAAGATCGGGTGCAAGCTCTCACATCCGTGATGCGAGACTTCATAGTGAAAGAGAAAACTCACCAAGTGAAGGCTTGTGGCATTTGCTCTTCACATCATCCAACCGATTTTTGCCCTCATCTACAAGAACCGAGTGAAGAGGTTAAGGCGGCCGATTTTCGGGGCCAAGGTTTCCCGAAAAGATATGATCCATATTCTGGTACCTATAATTCGGGATGGCGAGATCATCCTAATTTGAGGTACGGGGAACTCATCGGGGAACCAAGACGGCCGCCACAGCGTATATAACCGCCCACCACCTCCTTATTCGAGAGCACCGGAGCAAGGAGCTCCATATTTTCGGCCACAAGGCCAATCACGGGGACCGAGTACCGGCATGTCTACCGAGGATATGATGAATGCTTTAACTAAAAATGTCACTAACATGCAGGGAAATATGGTTCGGTTTCGGGAGGAGACCCGTTCAAGCATCAAGAACTTGGAGAGCCAAGTAAGCCAAATTGCGGGAGCCGTAACCAAGTTAGAGGCTAGGGATTCGGTGAGGTTTCCATCCCAAATAGAGCTCAACCCTAAGATGAACGTGAGTGCTATCACATTGAGGAGTGGAGCGGAAATTGCAAGCAAAGAGAGGTTGGTGGTTCGAGACAAAGAGATAGTGGAAGAGGTGATCGAGCATGAACCGACAGCAGATTATACATCATTGCCACCTCAACAAGAGGCGAAAGTCCAAAAATCACCTCCTCCACCATATGAACCCGAGCCACCATTTCCCGAGGCATTAAGAGAAACCCGCAAAACGAGCGCACCAATGACATCTACGAAATCTTTCGTAAATGTGAGGTAAACATTCCCCTTTTTGATGCTTTAAATCAAGTACCTAGGTTTGCTAAGTTCCTTAAGGAATTGTGTACTTCGAAAAGAAAGCAAAAACAAAAGGGAGTGCAAAAAGTGAAGGCTAGCGAGCATGTCTCTGCTATCTTTCAAAAGAAATTACCTCAAAAGTGCAAGGACCCGGGCATGTTTACCATCCCCCGTACTATAGGTGACACCATGTTTCCTAAAGCCATGTTAGACTTAGGTGCGTCAATTAATGTGATTCCATATTCATTATATAAGTCTTTGAAACTTGGCAATTTGCATGAAACCGGTGTGGTGATTCAATTAGGCGATAGATCCAATGTTTATCCTAGGGGTAAATTAGAGGATGTGTTAGTTACGGTTGGGAAATTGAAATTTCCTGCTGATTTTTATGTTTTGGAGATGGAACCTGATAAGCATGCCGCCCCCATCCTTTTGGGGCGACCTTTCTTGAAAACATCTTGCACTAAAATTGATGTTTGCGCTGGTTCTTTGACCATGGAGTTCGAGGGAAAGGTAGAGGCGTTTAAAATCGATGATTCTAAGCCTTTGATTAAGGATGATAACCCTCTTTACTCTATTAACATTGTTGACTCTGTTTTGCATGATGTTCTTGATATTGAGCATGTTGATGAGTCGATAAATGTTGATGATGCCTTGGTTGAGGATTGTGCCTCTCCTACTAACATGCAGGGTATGGTGCCGGAGTGGAAAAAGCGGAAAAAGCCTCCTGATTTACCACCTTGTTTTGAAAGCGTACCACTTGACGATGCATTGCAAGAGTTCTTCTCCGTTTGTCTTGCAGGTACTCGAATTGGAGGTTGACATGGAGCCTCCATTGTCACACATGGAGCACAAGCCCAATTTTTGAGCTTAAGGTATTAAGTCGAGCTCACGACTTTAAACAACAGCGCTTCTCGGGAGGCAACCCGAGACCCCTTTATTTTCTTTCTTTTCCTTTATTTTCTTTCTTTCTCTTTATTTTTCATCAAATTCCCACCACCACAACAAATTTTCTTTCACCCACCACCCACCCACTAAAAAGATCCACAACCAATCTTCATCCACTTGGAACCAAAATCCACAAAAGAAAATCCGTTGGGAGGACTTCAATAGCTAGGAATTGGTACAACTAGAGGGTTGAGATTGTTAATGTATCTTTTCGATCTCTTAAGCTAGGTGAAAAACTCACAAATTCAAAACTTTTGAGCTTGTCATTTGTTTGAGTGATTCGAGGGAGAGGGTTGTGAGTTGATTTATGAGATTTGAGTTGGTGTTGTTAAGAAATTTGAGTTAGACGGATTGTTTGGTCATGAGTTTTGAGCTTTCGATCTTCGATTTACCCGATTTTCGATTTTCTCCCCCCATTTTCAGTTTACTTTTCTTCTAATTGTCGACACCTTGAGGACAATGTGTAGTTTAAGTAGGGGGGAGGGTATTCTCATTCTCATGTATCTATGTTGTGTATATTACTTTCAATTTGAAAAAAATGAAAATGAAAAAAAAAAAAAAAAAAAAAAAAAAAAATTGATGATGAAATGAAACCCGCTGAGTTGAAAACCCACAAGGGTGGGCGACTCGGGCAAAAATGGGGGCCCGGATAGGTTGAAAACCCGAAAGGGCAACTTATGCAAAAGAGTGGCTTATATTGAGCGGGTAAGATGGTGAGATGAAAAAATGTGAGAAGCTAGGATGAAAACCCGAAAGGGCTCCTAGGCAAAATGAGAGATTAAGAGAGAATGATACACTTTGGGAACTCATTTGCCGGAGATTTGTTTTGGCTTTCACTTTCTTTTGGTTTATTGTTTTTGGGAGTAAGCATGGAATTTATCCCTTTTTGTCTTTGTTCCATAGCTTGCTTATATAGGTTGGTTGTAATAGTAGTAGTGTTTATCTTTTGAGGTTTTAGGCGAGTTGTCATTTTGATTGTGGCGTTGGAGTGAGTTCAATTCCTTTGAGATCCTTCAGGATTTGAGCTCACATTTTGGTTGTCGTTTGGTGATTATTGTTGTCGCGTCTTTTTATTTTTCAGGTGAGCTCGAATCTAAGTGTGGGGGAATCATCGTCCCTTACGTTTAGGTTTTTGAGCGGATGATGTTAAGATGTGATGATGATGATGTAGTTGATGGGGAGTGTAGGTTGGTGTCGTTAGTTTGGGTGATGATTCATTTGGTGATCCTCATTTTGAGTTTACTCGAGGTCGAGTAAAGTTCAAGTGTGGGGGTATTTGATGCGCTCAAGTTATACGATGTTCTTGTGGTATTTTAGGTGCACTTTGCTAGGGGTTTGATTGTAATTGTTAACATTCGTGTCTTATTTAGCTCTTAGCGGAAGTTCGGAGCTTTGCGAGATAATTTGTGTTAACGTCATGTATTCCGAGCTTCCAAGGTGAAGTGCATTTGATCCGAGCCAAGCTCTCGTGATCACCGCAAGCCTAAGCATCATCGCCAACCCATCCAAGCTCGCCCATCGAAGCATCGCACGCCCAGCTCACCAGCAGCCCATCAAGCACAAGCATCGCCCATCGCAGCATCATCGCTCGACCATTGCGAGCCAGCTCGAAGCATCGCCAGCCCAGCAGCCTCGCCCAAGCTCGTCAGCCCAGCGCTCGTCCAAGCGCCCAGCAGCCAGCCTGCCCAGCGCCCATCGCAGCTCGAAGCAAGCAGCCCAGCGCTCAGCAGCTCGCACCTCGCGAGTAATGTCGCACCTCGCGACCTCCTTCTCGCACCTCGCGAGATTCCTCGCACGGTGCGACCTGCGTGGTTTCGCCAAATTCTTCGGCTCGTTGCGAAGGCGTGTAGCTCATCGCACGGTGCGACACCTGTACCGCACCTCGCGACCCCTATGGCGGTTTAAATGACGGCTGACTTTTGAGCCTTAGTATAAATACTAAAGTTTGTTTTTAGACCTAAAAACACACACATTTGAGGAGAGAGAATATCAAAGACTCCATTCTTCTCTTCTTCTCTTCCCTTTTTAGTTTTTGTTTTCGAGTTTAGTCTTCGTAGATTTCAATTATGGGATTGGCTTATGCTATGCCGATTGTAGCTTGAACCGTTCTTGAACGAGATTAATATGGAGCTTCAAGCATTATTGTGAGATCTTTCCTCTCTATTTATTTCCTTTGATTATGGTTTAATTTCTATGCTTGCTTTCTATGATTTTTGCATGATTATGCTAGGAATATTACTAGTTTGATTGTGCGATTAATCTAATGCTAGATTTAAGAATAGAATCGGATTGTTTTATTCTTTTATCATTTGGTAGCAAGCTAGGGAGTAATTTAGATGCTGATCATCTTGGTTATTTCTTAGGGAAATTGAATAAACCGTTGAATGTTTATCGCGTGTATGACATTAGCGGTGTCTATTGGTTCTCTGTGTTTATTCTTTGCTATTGGATTGAACTTAGACGCAGATCGGACTAGGTTATCCTTTAGTTAGGGTTTTATAGTCACGCTGATCGTGCTATTCAACTAAGAATAAGGAGAATGCGAGATTACTTCTCAACAATAGATAATTATGGAAATGAATAGAATCGAGGGTCAATGATCGATAATGAATTGAAGTGCATGTTAATCGGATTCAAGATCTTCCTATATTGATTTCTCATCTTATTTAGTTGCTAGTTAGTTGTAGTTTGTTAGTAAATCTACTTGAAAACCCCCTTTGTTATTATTATTAGGTTTCTCGACCATTAGAGTTATCTAGGTATTAACGCACGCTAAGTATAGAACTCGTCCCCGTTTCCCTGTGGATACGAACCCTACTTCCATTATACTTGTTTATTGTAAAAGAGAGTAGGAGAAATTTTATCTTTGGCCGGGCGGCGTTCACGACAAGCGCGGCCCGCCAGAACTCGTTAGGAATTTATGAAAGAAGTTAGCTACGGTACACATATTGGATTAAAGGTCTTATATCTAAAACACGGAAGTGGGAGATATTGTTATGTCTTAGAGTATGTTAGAGTTAGAATTGACTTTCGTATTCTTATGATTCATTGAATTAAAAATATACACTGTTTATTTTGTGGTATATTCGTATTATTATTTTAAACAAGAAGTAACATTATAAATCGTGTTCAAATATTTGTTATATAATTATTTTAGTATGACTTTTTTGAATCTTGATTTCAGATGTCTATTAAGATAAACTTAAATCTGTAAATACGTTTTAAGCCACTAAAAAGAATTTCTGGTTCGACAGTGTGTACTCAGTTTTACTGATTTTGTTCTTGGAACTTGTCCTATGGTGGGGGCAATGTTCATTGCTAGTGATTTTGCAGGTATTATAAGAACCCTGGGATGGATAGTGGAAATGACATAAGTGTTACATGAAATGACTTTCGGATGATCAATGATAGAGATTATATAGTTTAGTTAAGAAAATTTTTATGGTGTATTATTACATAGTTTTGGGGACTTGTTTTAGATTAATTCTTTGTATATACATTTTGGAATGTTATATTGTGGGCCTTGACCGAGGTCCATGATCATTTTATACGTCATGTTTTCGCTTCAAGATAATGTAAATTCGAGGTTTATTAAGTGTTGATTGTGATTAGTAAAGCTTAAGTATGATTAGCTAGCAGCTCGGAAGTGCGGGCTGTTACAATACCGGTGAGAGAGGCAAGGATGCAGTGAAATTGAGGGGCAGTGTAAGTTTGAGCTAGGTTGGATATATGAGATGTGGTGGTGCAGTGAGTAACATAATCTTGGTGCTAAGATGGAGGGACATGAGTCCTGGTTGATTTTCTTACAGGAAGAGAGGGTGTTTAAATGTGAGGGAGAGGAGTTGATGTGATGACTTGGTGTGGTTATAGGAGAGGGTTGAGTAAGTCTGGGAGAGAGAGGAGGTGTAGTAGTAGGTGTGATGTTAGGTTCAATAGACACAAGTAGAAAGTCATCAAAGTTAGAAATGGGTTGATTCTGGGTTGTAGCTGATGGAAGAGGTGTCATATATGAGTTTTCAGAGGTTGATTGAAAAGGAAAAATGTGTTCATGAAATCGAACATTTCTGGAGACAAAAGATTGCATAGTGAGCAAGTTTAGCAGCCTATATCCTTTTTGTAGGGGGGTAACGCAAGAAGACACAGGGAACACCTCTCACAACAAATTTATCTGATGGAAATGCAGGGTTTGAAGATGTAACGCCCCGAAAATTCATAACTATAATTAAACACAATTGCTCATACTTAGCGGCGGAATTGGAACTTAAGCCTTGGAATATGGCCCACTAATACAATGCAGCCTTAATTGGTCCTTGATAATTAATACACAAATGCTCGACTCAAATAATAATGATTTCCCTAATACAAGATACCATACAATTTCCCTTGAAAATGTTCCTTATTAACAGCGCTCTTGCGCTCTTACAATGGTTCTGCTCATACCTAAAACAGAAAACAAAACATCATGAGCCGTAACATACTACCCTAACAATGTAAATTCATTTCAATTCATTTTATTTGCAAACAGAAAGAAAAGAATATAGTGAAACACATTAGAAATCAATAATGAAATAATAGCAAGGTGAACAATTATAAGTAGCGTCTTGAAACTTCATAAGTTCCCATTATATTTTCATCTTTTAGCTTGGTAACTGGCGAGTATAGACACGCGGGACGTCTCCCACCATGCGAAGATCCTCAAGGAGCCCAGCGCCCTTATCGGGTACACCGCTCGCACCAAAATAGAGTAGTAACATAACATGCGGTACCCCTCAAGGAGCCCAACTCCCTTGTTGGGTGTATGACGGGTGCGAAGGTACGTGCACGATCATAAAGTAGATAATAAGCGTAATATTATACTGCCATAACCTCTTTCACTTTCATTTATCATGTTTCGTTTATTTAACATTCATAGACATAAGTCTTATATCTTTGATGAATCATACTTGAGCATTAATAACTCATAAGATCATCATTTATGAAACTCATTCGAAAATAATTTAAGTATCCCACAATCCATATAAAGAATCACATCACAAAATCCTTAACATAATTATAAACATCATTTCACAAACACATTTTGAAAGGGATTGTGGGTGTTAGTAATAGATGTTACCTGGAATCCTGCTTAACAACCTTGATAGCCGAGGGAAGCTTGTAATATCTCTTCCTTTTTAATCTAATCAATTCAGGGATTAATAACAGACTTGTTAATATTTTATTCTAAATTTTGAGTTTCTTGATCCATCCATCATGTGTCCATTTTAGGAGGTATTAGGAGTCTTATATAGTTAGGTCTTTGGTGGTTGATAAAAAGTCATAAGCACTCTTTCTACCTAACAACTTAGCGCTTAAGTCGTAGTTCATGATTTGTGAGTATGAACGTCTAGTTATAACCATTTCGTATTTATGAATTGAACTTTACGCACATGTTACGATTTTGTTAACTCTTAATTCAAAACTTCACCATATTAGTCATGGGATCACTTTAAACATATCCGTCATTAGTTAGGTCTTTGGTGGTTGATAAAAAGTCATAGGCACTCTTTCTACCTAACAACTTAGCGCTTAAGTCGTAGTTCATGATTTGTGAGTATGAACGTCTAATTATAACCATTTCGTATTTTATGAATTGAACTTTACGCACATGTTACGATTTTGTTAACTTTTAATTCAAAACTTCACCATATTAGTCATAGGATCACTTTAAACATATCCGTCCTTTTATCATTAAAACAGTGTCCATTATTAATCTTATGGTTTATGATTCAGGCTTAATAACTTGTAGTTATGGAACTCGAAATATAACTCCTTCATTCTTGTAATCTAAACTATATATGAGTGCCTGCTACTTAACGTAAATTTGACAAGTAAACTATACTAAATTTTTATTATTCTTTAGTTGGTATATTAAAGTTACAAATATATAAAAAATATACTATCAAGTATTATCACATATATAATATGTATCTAATCATTTATTAGTCACAGATAATATACTTTCAAGTAGAGGTGTCAAAAACTGGGGCGACCCAGGGGTGAAACCGCATGCGACCCAGACCCAACCTGTTCCGAGCCGAGAGTGGTCGGTTGGAAAGCCGACCCACTCCGACCCAGTATCCACCCATGCCCAGTTGAACCCGTGGAATTGGTAACCCAACCTGAAGTGGGCCGACCCAGGTGGACCCGTGGCCAGTTGCACCCATGAACAACGACCCAGAACCAACCTGTTTCCGACCCAAAACTAACCCGCACCCAACTTCACCCGCCAATGACCTAGTTAAACCCACCAGTTATCACCCAACCCAGCTGTGACCCAACCCTGTTAGCACCCAGCCCAGTTGTGACCCAACCTAGTTATCACCGACCCAATTATCACCCAACCTAGTTACCACCCGACCCATTTACCACCCGACCCAACTAAACCCGACCCAAAACCATTCCGACCCAATACAACCCGACCCAAAAGTTCAGCCCCAGTTTTCTTCCTCTCACCCCATGTTATGGCCTATGACCTATGACCTATGACCAAACATTTTTAATAGGCGCAGTTCAGCTTGGGGGCCCAAATGTTCAAAAACCCAAATGTTCTAAGCATTCAATACTGTACTTCTTCTCCCCTCTACTAATACTCTTATACTTTCCCCTAAAAAAAATACTCTTATACTTGTGCAACTGCATGTCGTGTTTTGTGTGGGAAGGGATTTTCCATTAATGTGTGTGCTTACATGGTTTTGTGATACTTTGTTATTAGGGTCTGAGATTATTATGATCGTAATTTGTGTGCTAACATTATATTGTGAATCTGTGTCTTTTGTTGATTTACTTAGTTATTAAGTATTTATGTAGGCGTGTCAATTACAACAGCATAAGACATTGAACTGAAAAGTATATTGAATATGAAGGAATATTGGAGAGAATAAGACAAGTAAATTAGGAAAAATAGAAAACTCTTATATTCATATACTTCAATGTTTACAAAAGAAAAAATGAAGTACACTTACAAATGAATAATGTAAATAACAAAATGAGTAAGTCTAAACTCTAAAATAACAAAATGTATACAAGTATTGAACTAATTAGAGTATTGAGCTAATAATCTAATTATTAAACGTGTCAACAACAGCAACAACAGACCACCAGCAGCAGCAACAGCAACAACATACCACCACCAGCGGAAGCAAAGAACGAGACCACCACCAAGCAGCACCACCACCACCACCAAGATCGGCACAAGGCAGCTGCAAAGCAATAACAGGCCAACAAAGAAGCAACAACAACATATGGTAGAAAATACCAAAAAAAAACTCCCAAAGAAAAAGAAATGTAGCAGCAGCAACATAATAAAGGTCAATTTTAAACAAGTAAATATTGCAAAGATAACAAAATTAAATTTACTTTTAAAATCAGTAATGGCTCTCAGTTACACAAGTTGACCTCATCATCGAGCACTAGACTCTAATTAACAACACAACTTCACAACACAAGAAAGCCAGCAAAAGTGACACGAGCATCCACAATTCTTTGTCTTTTAAACAATACCAAACCAATTTTACCAATCAAGTGCATATCATGTCTAATAAGACAAAAGAAAAGTAGCTCCACATCGTGACACTTAGGGCAAAACATGTGTGTAAAGTAAAATGTAGCCAAAAAGAGTCGCAAACAAGTCAACAACCAATGATCTTTGTGCAAGGGACATTTATTAAGCAAAAGGATTTAGAACTAAACCAAACCAAACAATTATGTTTAGGGTTTATAATTTTAGGGTTAGGGTTAGGGTTAGGGTTAGGGTCTAGGGATTAGGTCTAGGGTTTGGGTCTAGGGTTTGGGTCTAGGGTTAGGGTTTGGGCCTAGGGTTAGGGTTTGGGTTTAGGGAAACCCACAACACAACAAACCCACCCCAAAACACAACAAACCCACCCCGGAACACAACAAACCCAACCCATAACGCAAGCACACCCCAAACACAAGCACACCCCAAACACAAACAAACCCCAGCACACAACCAACCCACAAACACAAACCCAGAAACAAACACAAACCCAGAACACAACATAAACCCAGAACACAACCATCAAACATTTTCAATAGGCCACAACACAAGACCAGAACAATAACCATCAAACAACAACCACCAAACATTTTCAATATGTCACAACACAAGGCTAGAACAATAACCATCAAACAACCACCATCAAACAGCAACCATCAAACAACAACAGTAGCACAGATTAAGGAATTGAATCATAATCAATATCAGTAGGCTCGGTCTCTTTAACAACTTCAAGAGACTCCTCATCCTCAATCTTAATTAGAATAACCAAAGATCCAATTTTGGTAAGTAACAAGAGCCTCAACATTTTTGGGCAGCAAACGCGTACGATACTTTTCCAAAAATTCTACCCCCATATTAAATGAAGACTCGGAGGCCACATGTGTAATGGGGATAGCCAACACATCTCTAGCCATCCGAGACAAAATAGGATAAACTCCCACATGGGTTTTCCAATAGGCCAAAACATCAAAATGGCCATCTTGGTCAGCGGGAGCATGAGGGGCACTGAAATATGATTCCATATATTTTTCAATACCCCTACTAGCAGCAATATTGGCACCAAAACCCTAAAAAGCAACAAACAAAATAGTATCACAAAACTATTAACAATCACAAACTGTAAAGTAATCATGAATCAATCAAATGTTACACATAGTAGCCAACCTTTCCAAGGCTGACCTTCTTAAAAGGACGGGCAATCGACCTTGCAAAACTTGGAGTGGATGAATCAGAACCGGTAGTCATAGAAGATGTAGTGGAAGAGGGTTGGAGTTGACTCAATTGTAAGTGAGAATAAACAGTAGCATAGTGCGTATACAACTCAGTAAAGGCATCAACCGCCTCTTTAACCTTACCATCAAGATGTTGGGGCAAATAAACAGTAGCATACAACTCATGAACAAAGTTTTTTTTGTAACGGGGATCAAGCATGATAGCAATAGTAAGAATCAAAGAATAATTTTCCCAATACTTGTTAAATATTTCATACATAGGAGCAGCCATAAGACGAATGGAATCAGTTGGGTTTTCTTTAGCATAAAACAGAAGACTTTCAATCAAAACAATGTTCTCAACATATAGTTTGGCAGTGGGGTAATCAGAACCAGAAAAAAGACAAGTAATATCATAAAAAGGTTCAAGAAAATCACAAACATTTTGGACAGTTTCCCATTCAGAATCAGTTAGAGAAACATCTAAACCATGCTCAAGTAAACAATATCTATCTACAGCCTCCCTAGCTTCTAAACACCTACGGAGCATAAGAAAGGTAGAATTCCAACGAGTACGAACATCACCAATCAATGAACTAGAAAAACCAGTATTCACATACTTCACACAATCATCAAACCTCTCTTTCCTAATGTTTGAAAAAGAAACATATGTAACAACTTGTTGCAACTTCAAAACAGTTTTATCCATAAACTTAAAACTAGCTTGGACAATCAGATTTAATATATGGGCAGAACATCTTACATGAAAAAAACTTACCAAAACAAGGCAACAGATTAGTTCTATTCAAGTCCCTAACCATCTCTTGAATTATAACATCATTGGCAGTAGCATTATCACAAGTCAAAGAAAACACTTTATCTCTAATATTCCACTCATCAAACAAATCAAGAGTAAACTTACCCAACTCCTTACCAGTGTGGGACCCAGGAAAATGTCTAAATACAAGAATTTTAGAACGCGGCACCCAAGAGTTATCAACATAATGAGCAGTCAAAACAGTAAAACTAACATTATTAAGTGCAGACCACAAATCAGAAGTACAACACACTTTTCCTTCTAAATTACCTATAATTGTCTACAATTGAGCTTTAAGAGCAGCAAACTGATTAGTGCAATGCTTAAGCATAGTATTCCTAGAAATATGCTTCACATTAGGATTCAAGTAAGAAAGCAATTCTCTATGCTTAGTATGCTCAACAATCAACAATGGATATGCATGACACATAATAGCTTCAGCAAACATACGACATAAAGTTTTTTGATCATAATGCCCCCCAAGCTGAGCAGCTTTTACTTTTAAGTAAGCTTCACACTTCTCTAAATGTTTATTTTGGTTATTAGTACCTTGGATTCCCTCAGCACGATAGGTCTTAGCATTACAATGCTTACATGTAGAAAATATCTTACCATCTTCCTTCTTAAACAAGGTAAAGTGCTGCCAAACCTTGGCTGTACGCCTCCCAAACAGGAGGGGATCATGGGTTTGGGGAGAAATGGTTTCCTCCTCAACAAAAAGGGAATTGGACCCAATAATGGAGTCCAATGTCAACTGAAAAATAAATTCACACATTTAAAGTTTAAACAAGGCATAGTCTAGACAAGTCAAGGTCAAGGTCAATGTGAAGGTGAAGGTGAAGGTCAAGGTCAAGGTCAAGGTCAAGGTCAAGGTCAAGGTCAAGGTCAAGGTCAAGGTCAAGGTCAAGGTCAAGGTCAAGGTCAAGGTCGGGGTCTAGGGTTTAGGGTTTAGGGTTAAACCCTCAACACTAACCCTAAACAGAAACCAGAAACACAAAACCCAGAAACAAAAACCCAGAAACACAAAACCTAAGCCCAAAAACACAAGCCCAGAACACAAAACCTAACACAAAGTCACAAACCCAGAAACATAAACAGTAAAAAAAGTAATATACAAGAACAAAAAAAATATGATACAAGAACAGTAAAAAAAAAGTAATATACAAATATATTGAAATTAAAAACTAGTATACATTATACAAGATAGTTTAGGGTTTAGGGTTTAGGGTTAGGGGTTAGGGGTTAGGGGTTATGGTTTAGGGTTTAGGGTTTAGGGTTTAGGGTTAAACCCTCAACACTAACCCTAAATAGAAACCCTAAACACAAACCCCTAAACACACAAACCTAGAAACACAAACCCTTAAACACACAAACCCCTAAACACAAACCTAGAAACACAAACCCCTAAACACAAAACCCAGAAACACAAAGCCCAGAAACAAGCCCAGAAACACAAATATAACCCGAATACACAAAAGTGACAAAACCCAAACACAAGTCACAAACCCAGAAATGATACACAAGAACAAAAATGATACACAAGAACAAATATGATAGACATAATCAAATCATGAACAAACAGTTATATACAAGAATAGCAAAAAAAGTAATATACAAATATTTCAGAAATTAAAAACTAATATACATTATAGTATAATGATTATACAAGATAATTTAAAACTCATATACATTATACAAGATAATTAAATCATGGGTCATTAAATCAATCCCGAAAATTGAAACCCAAGAATAATAACTTTCTGGGCAGAATTACAAAACCCTCGATTTCCAACTTTGGCTAATGTATATTTAGGTTCAAATTATAAAACCCTAGAATTCCAACTTTGGCTAATGCGAAAGTGAAAACGAACACAACACATAATCATAAAACGAACACAGAATAAAAAAACTAACACGTAATAAAAAAACGAACACATAATTAAAAACTAACACATAATAAAAAAAAAATTCATGCATATAATTTTTAGCACAAACCACAAACCCTAAATTTCTAGGTCTTAAATATGACAAAAGAAACAAAAAAAAAACATCATAAAAAGCGAAACACATAATAAAAAAACGAACACATAATAAAAAAAAACTAAATAATTCATGCATATAATTTTTAGCACAAACCACAAACCCTAAAATTCTAGATCTGAAATATGACCAAAAAAAACATGATATTCCAGCAAATCTGCAAATCTGGACCAGTACATATCCCACAATCACAATCAAGCAGATCTTCACCTAATTCTAAAAAAAACAGGGAAATTAAAAGACTTACCTGGTTGTGACATAGCGTTTTTAAAAATTAAATTTTTGCTTTTATTTTCCCCCGATCTTCAATTTGTTACCTTTTTCTTCAAATCCATGCCTTTTTTCTTCAAATCTTCACCACAAACCTCTACGTTCTTCGGAAAATTTAATAGAGAAAGTGATAAACTCAGAATTCTATTTTTTGATCGGAAATTTTGAGACAAGGACCAATAATTTTAGGATTTTTTTTTTGGTTTTATCGGAAATTGATAGAAGGGCTGAGAAATTAAGGGGTTTTTTTGGCTTTTGATCGGAAAATGAGAGAAGGGCGGTTAATTGTTAGGTTTTTTAGGGTTTTTTTATCGGAAAATGAGAGAATGAGAGGAGGAGACTGGAGAGACCGAGAAACTTCGAGAGAAACTGAGAGAATTTTAGGGTTTGCGCCTTTCGTTTTGGTTTTGAAAGAGGTGAAATGAGGGGTTGCATTAAAATTGGGGTTTATGTAGTAGGGAACTTTAGGGTTTTTTTTTAATCTAAACCGTTCGTTACAAGAATGAATGGCTCAGATTTTAGAGTGAAGATTTTAGATGTTAGAGAGTAAGTAAATCAATGAAGGGTTCAGATTTTATATTTGCTAATCAATGGTCTCAAACCATGATCCTTGCTTTATTTTTTTGACCAATGAACATCAAGACTTACCAAGCACATGGATTTCAAAATATCAATGGTTGGATTTTATCTTTCTCAAATCAACGGTTAAGACTTACGGTTAAGTTAAGTATTGGATTTTCTAATTTCTAAATTAATAATTCTAGACAACTAATTTACTAATCTTAGTATATTTTAAGATCCACAACTGAAACATCAACGATGAAAGTCGATCAATCTAATGATGCTTCGATTATTGTTAACCGTGTAATAACATCGATGATCGAGCCCTATCTTTTACAAAGAACCCTATAACACGAAAGATGAAAGACATTAATCTTTTGATGGTTTTGATTAATGTCAAAGACAATCAATTTTATGATCATTTGATCTATGTGAACTTTAACTTAACGAAAGTCGATCAACAACCGTTTAACATGGACCGTTTAATAAGATCGCCTACTATGTTACTATCTTTTAAGATCAACAACCGAAACATCAACGATTTTGATCCTCCACTGATATGATTGGTATTAACTATGATCTATTTTCATAGTTTCAATGTTTCATCCACTACTGATATGATTATGTATCATCTATTCATCTTGATCACAGTTATCATCTTCATATTCGATTAATGTTGATCATTGTTACTTGTTCTGTTGTTCCATGAACGATGAAAGTTGAACAATCTTGATCACGGTTATAATTACGATGCTTTCATTAATGTCAACCTAATTCTTTAATTTTAACTCTTTTTTGTAGCTATGTAGTGACTCTGTGAGACTTGAGAGTGACTAAGTCACTGACTAACTAACTGTTTAAGTTTAATAGTTTATTGATTTTAATCAATAATCGGTATGGACTTATGCCTTAGCCCTTATGGTTGTTACTTGAATACTTATGCAATCATGAATAAGAATAACCCGATGGCATAGCCAATAATATAACTATATAAATTATAAGACTTAGTTTAGTAACTTTTTAATTAAATTAGTAATATAAGTCTCAATGTATATTATCACAAAATTCACAATGACTCAATCACAAGTTACAATATCAGTATATGATCACATGTTAATTTTTATAACTTTCGTCTTCGTAACTTAATATATACTATATAATTCAGACCCAAGTCATTCCAAGAACCGATTTCTCCCGACCCAAGTCAATACGCCGCCGGTTTGAGGCTTCAGCCGACCCAAGTCCTATCGAGAGCCGATTTATTCTGACACAAGTCATTCCGAAAGCCAATTTATTCCGACCCAAGTCATTCCGAAAGTCGATTTATTCCGACCCAAGTCATTCTGATATCGAATTTCTTCCGACCCAAGTCATTCCGAAAGCCGATGTATTCCGACCCAAGTCATTCCTATATCGATTTCATCCGACCCAAATCATTCCGAAAGCCGATTTATTCCGACCCAAGTCATTCCGAAAGCCGATTTCTTCCGACCCAATTCATTCCGAAAGCTGATTTCTTCCGACCCAAGTTATTTCGAAAGCCGATTTATCCCGACCCAAGTTATTCCGAAAGCCGATTTGGGCCGACTTCACCTTATTCCATTCCGACCCAAATTCACCCAACCCAGATACCGGCCGACCCAGTCCCTGCCGACCCAGTTCCGAGAGCCCTCTCACCCAGTTGAACCCGACCCAAGTCCACCCGACCCACCCAGTTTCGACCCATGGCACACTCTCACCCAGATTATTCCGACCCAAATCATTCCGACCCAAATCTTTCCTACCCAGGTTGGGTCAACCCAAACCCAGCCAGTGACCCAGATTAACACCACTACTTTCAAGGGTTATAGCGAGTTTTATTATGTTTTAATTACTAGCTAAATAAGAACATCAACACCAACACCCAAGTAAGTCAAATAAGGGTTTAACCATCTTACTTAGGCCACACCATTTACTGTTTTAAGAAAAGTCAGCCCAATTAATAAATCACAACATAAAATTTAAGCCCAACAAGAGAGGGTATGTTTACAAACGTACATAGTACTTACTGATTCAACTGACGACAGGGAGAAGCGAGGACTGCAGCGAAGAGGGTCGGAGCTGTAGGAATTTAGATGCTTAATGCGGAAAATGTGTATCACATACTCAAACATCTAACACCAAGATCTTTGCATAAACTAACATGAATCTATAAAGAGTGTAGAATATACCTCTTGATGCGTGAATTCCACTTTCACCTCTAGCCTTCTAGTAGAGATCCTTAGAACGTCAATTGTCGTTCCTCTAATGTTGGTCCACGAACAACCCTTAGATCACCACGTATGCTAGTACGGAAGAGAGAATAATTCTCTTGCTTTTGAGGTGTGATAGCCGAAAATGAGGAGAAAGAGATGAGCAAAGAAAATCAGATTTTCTTCACAAAGAATAATGTAATGATCATCCTCTTTTATAACCCCCATATCAATATATAAGGTGGTTACAAAGAGGTGCTTTCATGAGGCTTTATTTTGCCTCATAATGTCATACATTATGAGCATAATAAACTCATGAGTTATAACTCTTCCATCCCATAAAACCGCCCAACCCATTTCACAAATGGTTTTGGGTAATATCCAAGGGTTGTCACATTGTGTGACCTCATAGGACCCAATACATATTAGTAGTTGGCCTAAATATACTAGCCCAACCAACCGCAATTAGCTTCTAGCAAAACGTTGCGGTCACCTAATATTATTGAATATATTATCTTTATAATTTGTCCATATACATTTAGTTTGTTACACTTGATCGAGGACAAAATCCTTCAATCTCCCACTTGTCTAAGAACAAGTGTGTAACCTTCAAACTCCTTAAGTCGCTTAATGTCTAACTTGATGACATGGTAACATCGTATGTAGACCATACCAATATTCAAGTTGTTTCTTGAAATCCAAGTTCGAACTGTCGAAACAAATGATTAACTCCTTAATCCATTTGAGCACGGCCATGCATTTTCAGTTCTCGCTCTTCAAGAGGCCAAGACACCAATCCTAACTCTTAGGAGGACTTTATCCAGTCTTGTATAACCAAAACTCCCACTCAATTCGTAGTAGTTCCGATCACTGCTTTTATAGCCTCCTTTTACGGCACGACGTTTTGCAGTGTCAAAAACATATAATCCTTAAGTAAGAATAGTGTTATACTCATGTCTAAGGAATCCACTAAATATATTAATGAGATTCTCATAAACCTTTTAGAGAACTCCCACTAGGTCTGCCCAACGTGTATCAACTATACACGCCTATGCAAATGACTAGACATTTCTATGTCCCCATAGCCAATGAAACTGCGCTATCAATCAATCTTGCAATCTAGTCCATGAAACATAATCATTTACGTTCAACTTTAATGATTCGAACTAGGGACAAAGGTAAATTATAACTCCTGTTCACTGGATAGGGTTTCATTCGTCAAATCACATATTTGACAATCCTATCAAACGTTATAAAATACTTTGAACATTTTATTTAATACTAAACCAAGATTAAATAAGAACATAACCTTTTATTGATAAACATAACCAATCATATCACAAGAGTAACTATAACTGTGAACTAATTAAAAGTAAATAGTACACAATCAAAGCCATTCTCCTATATGCTTAAGTCCTATAGCCCTAGTATGACTCTCATGCTTAGGCTGAGGCAATGGTTTAGTCAAAGGATCAGCGACATTGCTATCCGTATGAACTTTGCTAACTATTACATCTTTTCTCTCAACGATTTCTCGAATGAGATGAAACTTCCTAAGTACATGTTTACACCTTTGATGTGATCATGGTTCCTTAGACTGAGCTATGGCACCATTGTTATCACAATGTAAAACAATACCATTTCCAACACTAGGCACTACTCCTAGCTCCGGAATGAACTTCTTCATCCAAACGGCTTCCTTTGCTTGCATCCGCCGCAAGAATGTACTCGCCTTCTGTTGTAGAATCGGCGACATTACTTTGCTTTGAACTTTTCCAGCTTCATCGCCCCTCCATTTAGACAAAAGATGAAACCAAATTGGGATCGGAAATCATCTTTGTCAGTTTGGAAGCTCGCATACGTGTAACCCTCAACAATTAATTCACTTTCACCTCCATACACTAAGAAATTATCCTTAGTCCTTCGTAAGTACTTTAGGATATTCTTAGCTGCACTCCGGTGTGCGTCACCTGGATTTGATTGGAATCTGCTACACATGCTCAAGGCATATGAAACATCTCGGGCGAGTACAAATCATGGAGTACATAATGGACCCTATAGCTGACGCATAAGGAACATTACTCATTCGCTTAATCTCATCAGGTCCAGAAGGACACTGAGTCTTGCTAAGCGAAACACCATGTTGCATGGGTAGAAAACCTCTTTTAGAGTTTTCCATATTGAACTTAGTAACGATCTTATCTATATAAGTTCTGTGGCTAAGTCCAATCATCCTCTTAGACCTATCCCTATAGATCTTGATCCCCAAAATGTACTCAGCATTTCCAAGGTCTTTCATAGAAAAACAACTCTTCAACCATGCCTTGACTGACTCAAGCATGGGAATGTCATTTCCTATGAGAAGTATGTCATCTACATATAAGACCAAGAAAACTATGTTACTCCCACTTTCCTTCTTATAAACACAAGACTCTTCTCCGTTTTTGAGAAAACCAAACAGTTTGATTGCCTCATCAAAACGAAGATTCCAACTCGGGATGCTTGCTTCAATCCATAAATGGACTTTTGAAGCTTACATACCCTCCTAGGATATTCTCGGATCCATAAAACCTTCCGGCTGTGTCATATACACATCCTCTTTCAAGAACCCATTCAAGAAAGCGGTTTTGACATCCATCTGCCAAATCTCATAATCATAGAAGGCAAAGCAATCGCTAGGAGTATCCGAATGGATTTAAGCATTGCTCTTTGGTGAAAAGGTTTCGTCATAGTCTATACCATGAACTTGCTTGAACCCTTTTGCAACCAATCTTGCTTTGTAAACCCGAACGTTACCATCCTTGTCTGTTTTCACTTTGAAAACCCATTTGCAACCAATAGGTGTAACCCCATCGGGCAAATCCATCAAGTCCCATACTTGATTTTCAGACATAGATGCCATTTCGGACCTCATGGCTTCAAGCCATTTTCACTCATCAAAGCTTGCTTGTAGGTAGTAGGTTCTTCAAATTCTAAGATCATTATCTCAGAACTTTCAGTTAACAAGAAATCAACAAACCTTTTGTTTGGTATTCTTGATCTACTAGTCCTACGAGGGGCTGCAACAGGAGAAATTTTCTTCTCAACAATTTGAGAATTTTCGCACGAATTAGATTCGAGTTGGACAGTAGGAGGTTCGTGTACAGGATGCACATCCTCCAGCACTTGGTCAGTTATGGGAGAAGATTCCTCTAAAGGAGGAATTACTTCAAGCTCCACAGCTGGCACTTGTGCTTCTGACTCTAACATAGGTTGAACTATGTCCATTTGTTGCTTTTCTCGAACCTCTTCGAGAAATATATTACTCCCACTTGCCTTTTTGGAAATAAAATCTTTTTCCAAAAAGACACCACGACGAGCAACAAACACTTTGCCCTCAGTGCGATGGTAGAAGTAATAGCCCTTGGTCTCTTTGGGATCACCCACAAAGAAACACTTATCTGATTTAGGGGCGAGTTTATCTGAAAGTAAACGTTTTACATAAACCTCACAACCCCAAATACGTAGAAAAGACAAACTTGGAGTTTTTCCACTCCACATCTCATATGGTGTTTTTTCTACTGCCTTTGATGGAGTTCTATTAAGTGTGAAAGTAGCAGTTTCCAGAGCATATCCCCAAAAGGAGATGGGAAGATCAGCAAAACTCATCATAGACCGAACCATATCAAGTAGAGTTCGGTTCCTCCTTTCGGATACACCATTCAACTGAGGTGTTCCAGGCGGAGTGAGTTGGGAAAGAATTCCACAACTCTTCAAGTGATCACTAAACTCTTGGCTCAAATATTCACCACCACGATCGGATCGTAGTGCTTTAATTGTTTTGCCAAGCTGGTTTTGGACTTCATTCTGGAATTCTTTGAATTTCTCAAACGATTCCGACTTATGCTTCATCAAATAGACATATCCATATCTACTTAAATCATCAGTAAAAGTAATGAAGTACCCAAACCCTCCCCTAGCTTTTGTGCTCATTGGTCCACACACATCAGTATGTATTAGACCCAATAGATCACTGGCCCTTTCACCCTTTCCAGTAAAAGGTGACTTTGTCATTTTACCCATTAAACATGATTCACATACATCAAATGGCTCAAAGTCAAAAGATGTTAGAAGTCCATCTTTATGTAACTTCTGAATGCATTTCGCGTTTATATGTCCAAAACGACAATGCCATAAGTAAGTAGGATTAGTATCGCTTGATCTATGTTTTTTGTTGTCTATGTTAAGGACATCTTTGTCTAACTCTAGGAAATATAGACCATTAGACCTTTTAGCAATGGCATAAAACATTGAATTCAAATAAACAGAGAAACAACCTTTCTCAATTGTAAATGAAAACCCTTCATTATCCAAAACAGAATAGAAATAATGTTTTTGGTAATAGCAGGAACATAATAACGCTTATTAAGCTCTAATATTAAACCGAAGGCAAAGGTAGACTATAAGTCCCAACCGCAACGGCCGCAACCCTTGCACCATTTCCAACGCGCAGGTTCTACCTCCCCTTTAGCCAAGGCTCTACTCCTTCTTAGTCCCCGCACATTCGAAGTAATGTGAGAAACACAACCGGTATCAAATACCCAAGAAGTAGATGTTGCTAAATTAATGTCAATGACATAGATACTCGAAGAAGAAGCCCCGAGACTTCTTATCATTCGGATACTTCGGGCGATTACGCCTCCAATGGCCAATTTGACCACAATGGAAGCACTTGGCATTTGCGGCCACCTTTGGCTTTGCCTTTGCTCGTGGCTTATCAGCGAGTCTTAGCGGCAACTTGCTTGCCCTTGTCTTGCTTTTTCTTGCCAGCCCATTCTTTCTTAAAACCCTTTCCCTTTTGAACCATAAGAACTTCCTTCTTAGGTGCAACAGAGATGTTTTGCTCGGCAGTCATGAGCATCCCATGTAACTCCAAAGAAGGGTTTTCGATACCCCATTCATATTGAAGTTCAACCTAAAGTGGTTGAAGCCTTCATGAAGTGAATGTAGTATGATGTCGTAGCCAACTCTTGGCTATAAGGAAAGCCCAACCTCTCCATTGTCTCGAAATAACCAATCATTTCAAAGACATGAGTGGCGACTGGCTTGCCTTCGACTAACGCACACTCAAGAATAGCCTTGTGAGTTTCATACCTCTCTATCCGAACTTGCTGCTTGAAACATGGTTTTCATTTGCCGGATAATACCGCAGCATCCAAGCTTGCAAACCTCTTTTGAAGGCTTGGTTCCATAGCCGCGAGCATAAGGCGGTAACAATTACCGACCTTTCGCAATGGCCTTATGGGCCGCCTTTTCGGCTTCAGTAGAGGTGGTCGTTAAAACCGGGATCGGGGTTTCAAGAACATCCTCTCGACCTTCGGATCTAAGAACAATTCTCAGATTCCTTTCCAATCAAGGAAATTGTTCCCGTTCAACTTATCCTTTTCAAGGATTGAACGTAAGTTAAAAGGTGAATTATTGTTGTTACCAGACATGATATCTACAAAGAAGATGTAAAAGTAATGAGTATGCTTATCATAATAGCTTTTAGCAATTTTTAAACACTTTAAAATAAAAGCTATGCACTTGACAAATTTTAAATGTGTCCCTTTTGAATCAAGTGATTCTAAGATCCTATCAAACATGATTTATAAGTGGACTTTGGCCTCAACTTAAAACCAAATTTAAAAGGTAAGTAAACTCTTTTACTAATTACAACAATTGTAATTCTTAGTTGATGGGTGATTGCTAAGGTGATGAAAGTTCCCAGGTAAGGAAGTTACCCACAACGTTGGGGAAAGCCTTCCTAATCCTAGACAGAACTTGTCACCCAAACACAAAAACCCAACCCTTTGCTTCAAAATCCAAAACCGTTTTGATGATTTTGTTGGGCCAAACCAAACTAAACATGCAAATTTCGGAAATTTACTCTACTTAGCCCAAGATTGGAAGTAACACTCTGCTTTGGCAGAACCTATTACTAACGATCAAGATTTTAGTAGATGTTTATTTGGAAAAGCAATTACCCAATATTAGCTTTAGGGACCTAAGTAAATTATTATGTGATTTAATTACTAGTGAACTCGTTGCAAAAATAAATCACATGCATAATATAACTTAGAAAGCATTCAAAAGCAATATTTAAATGCATAAAATAAAATGTGATCCTAGTATGGCCCCTAACCCTAAAGACTACTCTTTAAGGCCTCCATCCTTGAACCACCTTAAATCTACATCCTTGTGCTCCATGGAAATGAAAAACATCGGATCTCCATCCTTGAATCACTTCAACTTGAATAATTTTTGAAAATTTAAACTAATATTACAAAAATACCAACGATGCATAGATCGTATTTAAATTACAAAAATACATTAACGATATGCATATCGTATTTTCTATCCAAGTTTGGGCCATACTAGTCACCGCATGCATTCATAATATCATATATATAAAACATGCATTTTAATCAATTATTAAAATGAATTATTATGCTTTAACAACTTTAAACATAATAACACCATCTAGATTTAATCTCATATTAAATCAAATGGTTAGTACCTTAAGACAAATTTTAATCATATTAGAATTTATCTCCCAAGGGCTTTAAAATATTAATCTAACAAATTTAATCAACTATTAAATTTAAAGAAAAATACATAAGCACTCTAAGGCACCACATATATTTTAATCATATTAAAATATAAACATAACATGATATTCAAACACATATACTAGCATGAAAGAATTAATCAACTTATTAAAACTAGGGATATTATCCCAGATAACCCTGACTTATAGGCCTTTTTTCAATATAACCCTAACTTTGGCAGCCCTGTCTCCGATAACCCTGAACTTGGTTTTTGTCATTAAACTGGACGGAATTTGTAACGCCGTTAACTAGGTTTGGCTTTTGCTAAATTCATCTCTTTCTCTCTCTTGTTCTTCATCTCTTCTCTCTCTTGTTCTTCATCTCTTCATCAATTTTTCCCATATTGAAGTAGTTATGGTGTCACCCCAAACCAGAGCCTCAAATTTTTTGGATCGTGGGTAAGGTGAATTCATCAATTTTTCCCATATTGAAGTAGTACCTGCAGCCCGTCGCTGCTCTAATTCACAAAATTTCTTGAATTTGATTTTGTGGATTTTTCTTTTGTTTTGTTATGTTTTAGATTAAAGTTTTGATTTGGAGAATTGATTGAGGAAAAAAAAAAGAATGATGGGCTTGAGAAGAGATGAAGAACAAGAGAGAGAAAAGATGAAGAACAAGAGAGAGAAATTGATGAATTTAGCAAAAGTCAAACAAAATTAGAGAGTACTTAACGCCGTCTCTAATTCCGTCCAATTTAATGACAAAAACCAAATTCAGGGTTATCAGAGACAGGGCTGTCAAAGTCGGGTTTATATTGGAAAAAGGCCTATATGTCAGGGTTACCTGAGATAATATCCCTTAAAACTAACATCCTAACATAAAATTAAATATCATATAATAAGCTCCCAACATAATTTTAATTCATTTAAGCATTAGCATAGGATACCAAGCATAAAAGCTACTTAATATGCATTAAGGGAATAAACGGATTTAAACGTTTTAATCCGTTGAAAAAAAAAAAAAAAAAGCCGTTATGGCCAGTGCGCAGGGTCGCACCCCGCGAGCAGGATGGTCGCACCCCGCGACCAGGCTCTGCCTCCGTTTTTCAATCTCAATTCAGGTAATTTTAATCGATAAACACATGATTTTCTTTATACAGTAAAACATTTTTATGCATAAATAAATCATACTCGGCCTCTAATTCAAGAATTCATGCCATGAAATTATACATAATCAAATTAAGCATAAAAAACTCAAAGCATACAATTCATGAATCATACATATATACATCATATTCTAATTAACAACTTAATTAAAACATGAAATAATATAACAATTATATATATATACATGTATCGAAAAATGTATAAACAACTTTTATACTCCCACTTAATCATGCAAACAATATCCTCATGCTAATTCCATCCCCTAAATGAATTATAATGGAGGAAAACATGCATCAACATGATCATATTAATCTATGCAATAGGCTCTGATACCACTGTAGGAATTTAGATGCTTAATGCGGAAAACGAGTATCACATACTCAAACATCTAACACCAAGATCTTTGCATAAACTAACATGAATCTATAAAGAGTGTAGAATATACCTCTTGATGCGTGAATTCCACTTTCACCTCTAGCCTTCTAGTAGAGATCCTTAGAACGTCAATTGTCGTTCCTCTAGTGTTGGTCCACGAACAACCCTTAGATCACCACGTATGCTAGTACGGAAGAGAGAATAATTCTCTTGCTTTTGAGGTGTGATAGCCGAAAATGAGGAGAAAGAGAGGAGCAAAGAAAATCAGATTTTCTTCACAAAGAATAATGTAATGATCATCCTCCTTTGTAACCCCCATATCAATATATAAGGTGGTTACAAAGAGGTGCTTTCATGAGGCTTTATTTTGCCTCATAATGTCATACATTATGAGCATAATAAACTCATGAGTTACAACTCTTCCATCCCATAAAACCGCCCAACCCATTTCACAAATGGTTTTGGGTAATATCCAAGGGTTGTCACATTGTGTGACCTCATAGGACCCAATACATATTAGTAGTTGGCCTAAATATACTAGCCCAACCAACCGCAATTAGCTTCTAGCAAAACGTTGCGGTCACCTAATATTATTGAATATATTATCTTTATAATTTGTCCATATACATTTAGTTTGTTACACTTGATCGAGGACAAAATCCTTCAGGAGCTCCAGCGACTGTATGGCGAGGTGAAATTTAAGGCGGTAGTAGGCGGCGGTAGTAGGAGGCGCAGCTCGACCGCGACACGAGGAGGGAGACACAAGAGAGAAGACAAGAGAGCGAGGGAGAAGGCGGCGGTGTGTGTGGCGCACAGGAGGTCGTGGTGTGGCAGCAGTTCGGTGGCGCTGCGGTGGTGTGAATGGTGTACGGAGGCGGGACTGGCAACACGGTGGTGGGCGAGTTGGGCTAACTCGAAAAAATAGGAGAGAGAGGTTGTGCGAAAACAAGGGAGTTTGAGGGTGGTTCTTTGAGTGGCGGTTTCCGGCGAAGGTCGGGGAATTCCAGTGAGATGAAGATGGTGGAAGGTAGAGTGTTGTGTGTGATAAATTGAGGAGCAAACATGGCTATTTATAGCCATTGTTGGGTTCCTTAAGAACTCTAATTTTTCAGAATATGTGTTGGTGAGATCAGTAAAAATTATGAATTTTGGGGAGATTTGGTTCGGACATGGAGTTTTTATCTGAAGTTGAGTTTTTGAGTGCAAGAAAAATACATCTGAATTAGAAATCCATGGTTGAGTTTTTGTGAGGGAAAAATTGAGATGGAGGAAGGTAATTAATTTAGGGAGGTTGACGTGGGAGGTGTTGGGAGTAATTTTACTGAGTTTGGTTGTTCTTGTGAAGGGAGAAAACGGGTTTTGTGATAGTGGCAGATTTTTGGTGCTCGCAAAATAAACTGATATTTGCACACTCTATTGTTTTGTGAGGGTGAAAGAGAATGACTTGAAAGGAAAATGGGTTTATATTTCTATTACCATTTTAATCCAATGCTTACTAATAGAAATTATTCTTTTGTTATATTCTTTGTAAATTTTGCAATCCAATGTGGCATATAATTATTTAAATAATAAAAAGAAACATCTTTTACTATTACTTAATGTATAGCAAAACTTTAGTCACACCTATAATTTAGCCACTAATAATTATTATTTGATTTAGGCAAGTTAATTTTCGGGATATTACAAAAGCAAAGGCTAAAGACCCAAATACTTTCAAGTGTTCATATGTGGGTGGCTTGTGAAACAAACACTCAAATGGTGTTTTGTTTGCTAGAATAGGTGTAGGCAACCTATTTATGATATGAACACAGTTGCCATCACACACTCACCCCAATATTGTAGAGGGAGACCAGATTGAAATTTGAATGTTGTAGCTATCTCTAGAACATGCCTGTGCTTTCTTTCTACTCGAGCATTTTGCTGAGGTGTTTTGACACAAGAAGTTTGATGAGTAATGCCATTTTTAGCAAAGAAATGTTGACAAGGAGCATCATCAAACTCCAAAGCATTATCATATCTGAGGTGCTTGATTTGAGTGTTAATGTGGGTTTGAACATAGTTTAAGAAAGTTTCCAAAGTGTGAAGGGATTCAGATTTGTATTGAAGCAAATAAACCCAAGTGTGTCTTGTATGATCATCATCAACAATGGTCATGATGTATCTGTATTTCCCTTTAGATCACACCCTATATTGCCCCAAATGTCCATGTGTATGAGTTCAAAAGTTGTAGAGGCATGAGAGGAGCATAGAGAGTAAGGTAGTTTAGTGAATTTAGACATAGGACAAGTGATGCAGATTTTAGTGGACTGGTTTAGGTATGGCTTGACACTTGGTATGTGTTTGAGTTTAGACACAGAGGCATGGCCTAGTCTGTGATGCCAGAGATCGTCTAAGGTATTGGATGGGTCTGGGTTTAGGATGTTTTCACTGGTATTAGCAACAACATTTACACTTATGTGGCCTGGTGTAATGCTTGACAGATGGTTAACAAGGTAATATAAGCCATGCTAAGCTTAACCTACCCCCCTCACTTCCTTTGTGGTGCTGTCAACAATTGCACAGTGTGTGGGAAAGAATTCCACTTGGCACTTATGTCAGTGAGCAGTATTTACACTGATAACAAGTTATGTTTGAAATTGGGCACACACAAAACATTGTTCAAGATCAAGCCTGTTTCTTAATACACAATACCAGTGTGGGAGACAACAATTGTTGCTCCAATAGGTAAGTTGATCTTGGAGAGTGTGGTCACAGCACTAGGGTGACTCAGATTACACAAATGTGGAGTCATGTGATCTGATGCACTAGTGTCTATGATCCACTCTTCATTGCTACTAGTGGCAGTATGACATGAAATCATGCCAGATAAATGACTCTCAAGCTCTTCATCAGGCTCAGAACCCATAGCTGGAGAAAGAAGTTTAGGCATCATTTTGGCTAGTTGAGCAAGCTGCTGAGGTGTGAATAGAACACCAGGGTAGCATTTGGTGTGGGGTTGGCATTTGTGTGAGCAGTTGCAGTAAGTTTTGGTGTGTTATATCTAGGGTTTGGTGGCCATTTTGAGCTGGAAGGTGGATTGAATGTTTATGGCTTGAAGGGTGTGGTGTTTTGGTTAGAGTTGTGTCTAGGATGGTTTTTAGGGAAACCTACAGATAACCAATATTCATCTCCTCTGTGACCTCTCTTTCCACAAACATGACGGGATTGAGCCTTGTCTAATGTCTTGTAACAGTAACAACATAAGCCCGATGCCTCTAACGAAGCTCCGTCCTACCAGATATACAACCTCATTTTTGTAATAACCCCAATGCCTCTAAAGCATCCCCGTCTCATGTTCGATATGCTGATATGCAGCCTAATCATTGCAATAATAGAAAGCCTATAACCGACTAACCCTATAACCAAGTTCAGAAAGAGTGACTTCTCCATCAAACAGCTAGATTATTGGGGGGAAAAAGTAAGATCCTACACCTTGCATTCTGATTATGAGGATGGCAGAATTCACAATAATCTCTGGTGGTGCACAAATTCATTATTATTTAGCAAAAATTTTACCCTCCATCAAACATAAACTTCAGCAATCTCATCAAAATAATGGAAAATTTGTCAGAAACCACCTTTTAAAATCACTTTTTTGTGAGAAACTACCTTTTAAATTTTTTTGGTTAAATAGCCACATTTTTTACTTTTTTTTTTTTGTTGGAAGCCACCTGTTGACGGAAATTGGGTTTGACTAACTTTTTCCGTCGTTGACCATCACGTGCATGGCACATGATGTCATAACACTCCTTCCTTCTTTTTTTCCTCCGATTTTCCCACCCAAACCCATCATCTTCCTCTTCCTTTCATCTCTGTTTTTTTTTCTCTCTCTCTCTTCCTTGAATTGAAGTAAGGGATTCTCATAACTTGCAAAAGGGATTCATCTCCATTTGAATTGAGGTAAGCATAAATATGTATGAACTCCTTTTATTTTGTTCTTTTGTCCAGTTTAGAATTAGGGTTTATAATTGACAAGTGTGTTTTGAAATTAGGGTTAAAAATCAATTTTTTTGCTTGGTGAATTACGCAGTTATGATGTTGAAGAAAAAAAAGTGCAAATGTGGGTTTGAAGTAGCTGTGAGGACTTCATGGACGAATGAAAACCCTGGCAGGAAATTTGTAGCTTGCAAGCTTTACAACCATGACACTGGACACAGGGGATGTCAATTTTTTTAGTGGTTAGATGAAGACCCTCTGAATGGCAAAGTGATGTCATCAACACACTTATTGCTGAGAAGCATAGGTTGGCAACAAATCTTAGTTTACTGAGGGGCAGGGTTGCTCTTGTTGATCATGAGAAGAAGAGAATGACTGATGAGATGGAGAGGATGAAGAAGAAGACTGAGAAGAGAAAGGGATGTGGCAGTGGATGTAAGCAACACGATGGTGGCAGTGGCTATGTTGGATTAGGATTAGTCTTAGGAGGTCTTGTGATGTTGTCTGTAGTTGTTAGTGTAGTTGTTGTCAAAGTTGTTGGGTAATTGTAATCTCTTGTGTAACCTCTTCAAAGCCTATTGGCTAATTGTGATGAATGAAAAGCTTTGACAGCATATCTCATTGTTACCAGCAATTAACCAAAGTACAAAAGCACTTTTCATAGATAATCAATTGTGCACATTACACACAAACATATGTAGTCAATCATAACTTAATTGTCACAAAATCACCAAAATGTAAAGTTAATTGGATGCAATCCAAAAGCTTGATAGTGCTAAATATTCATTTCATACAAAAAAATTTAGCTTTAAGCTATTCTTGAGTCAACTGAGAAGAGAACACTGCATTTGTAGAGCTTGAAGCTTGTGACATGGTGAGTGTTGTTGATCTTGTAGCCCTAGTAACAGTTGCCTTGGAAGCTCTTGGCTTGGATCCCTTAGAACTGCTGGCACCTTTGCTTTTTCCAGCCTTGGAAACTCCTTGCTTGGACCCTTTTGAAGTGGCTGCAGCTGCAGCTGCTGCTTTGGTTGATGCCTTTGGAGCTCTAGACTGTCTCACAGCTGGTTGTGCTGCTGGTTGTGTTGCTGCTTGTGTTGCTGCTTGCTAGGTTGATGCACCAGCATTCATGGTTGGCTCAGCACTGGCTCCAGGTCTTCCACCACTCTTCTTGGTTGGAGGATCCACAGCAGAATTGTTACATTTATTCTTGTAATGGCCAGCAACCCCACACTTAGAGCAACAATTTTGTTTATTTGCCCTCTTCACAAGCTTGCTCTTTCTCTCTTCATCTTCTCCTTGTTCTTTCACTCTTTTCTTCTTACTTGGTCTTCCAGGCATCTTCCTATAAGGTGGTGGTATTGACTCAGGATGTGTTGTTTTCTCCCACTGAGCTTGCCCTGGCATGGCTCTAAAAATTGGGGCATATGTGGCAGCATAAGTGCTCACATGGTATGCTTGATGAACAAAATCCTCATACTCCAACCTCCTCTTTACTATACACCCAAGAGCATGTGTACAAGGGATCCCCATTAGACTCCACCTATAACATCCACACTCCCTTGTGTCTAAGTTCACTACAAATGTATCCCCATCATCATCCACCTCAAACTCATGCAAATCAGCTTGCATGATTCTCAAACCACTAATCAGCTTCAATCCCTTTTCAATCATCTTTCTAACAAATGGCATAATAAGTCCATTAAACTTTTTCAAACCCTCCCTCTTTGAACAACACCTACCCATTATATATCTCCTTATCCACTCCATTAAAGACAATATAGGTTTTGTTCTAGCTTCTCTAAGTACATTATTGAAGCTCTCACAACAGTTATTGAGCAGCATACCACTTTTAGATGATGTCCTAAAAGCATGCCTTGACCAATTGCAAACTGGTATTGCATGCAGGTAGTTGTATGCCTCCACATTCAACTTCTTTATCTCTTCCATATGCTGCATTAAGTGATGCTGAAATATAGAAATAAAAATGCATTAGGTTCATATTACATGAAGAAACAGCATGCACCACCAAAAACTTTCAGAAATGTACCTTTGTTGAACTTCTTGCTGCCTTCCAAAAGTGTACTCTATACACTTCTCCTGGGAATTTGTTCCTGAAATTTGCCCAAATATGCCAACATCATAACCTGATTTCTGCATTTGGCACCACCACCTTGAAAGCATCAAGCAAACCCTGGAAACACAAGTCATGAAATCATTAAATATTAGCATACCTATACAAGCCATGGAAAAAAAGCATGAAGTAAAGGTTTTACCTTTTGTCTATCAGACATGTAGGTGACTGTTTCATCATCCTTCTCATGAACCCATGTTACATAAGCTACCACAGAATCTAAATCCTTAACAAGCAAATCCAAAAACCAGGTCCATGTTTCAGAGTTTTCTGTTTCAACCACAGCCCAAGCAACTGGAAATATATTGTTATTTCCATCTTTACCAACTGCAGTCAATAGTATACCTAGGTATGGACCCCTTAGATGTGCCCCATCAACACCTAATATAGGCCTGCATCCAGCCAAAAATCCCTCCTTACAGGGCTCACAAGTGGGAAAAAACGGAAGGGCTGCGGTCAAAACAGCCCTTAGGGCTGCGTTTTTGGCTAGCAACCCTTTCCGTAGCAGCCCTTCACAACGAAGGGCTGCGGTTTTGGGTATAGACCGCAGCCCTTCTATGTGTGAAGCGCTGCGGTCTAGACCTAAAACCGCGACCCTTCGTATTCGAAATTTTTATAAAAAAAAAAATCGGCCCCCACCTCGGCCCGGCCCCCTCCCTCACACCCCGCCCTGCCCCCCCCCCTCCCCACCCCGCCCCCTCCCCCCATTCTTTGCCGGACCTCCCCTCCCCACACTGCCTGCCCTCCCCTCCCTCCCCGGCCGCGCCCCCTCCCCACACCCCCCGCACCCCACTGCCGCATGCACTCCCTCGCACCCCCACCCACACCCCAGGCCACCCTCTCGCCATCCCCAACCCCGCTGCCCGGCCACCACCACGCACCCGCACGCCCCACCCACCCTCTCGCCATCCCCAACCCCTCGCTGCCATCCACCCCGAAGACCCCACCGCCCCCGTAGCCCGGGAGGGCGGGGGTGTGGGGAGGGTCGGCAAGCAGTGGGGAGGGGGTCCGTGGGCCGGGGGTGGCAGGCATGGGAGGGGAGGGGATGGGCGGGGTGTGGGGGTGTTTGTGCAGGGAGGGAGGGGAGGGGGGCCGGGCAGTGGGGAGGGGGGGGTCTGTGTGCAGGGGGTCTCGGGCGAGGGGAGGGGAGGGGTCTCGTGTGCGGGGTGTGGGGGGAAGGCCGGGCAAAGCAGCTGGGGGAGGGGAGCGGTTGGGCAGGGTGTGTGGGGAGGTTTTGGGAGGGCCGGGCAAGCAGTGGGGGAATAGGGGATATGTGCGGTGGAGGAGGGGGTGGGGCGGGGGTGTGGGGTGTTTGTGCGGAGAGGAGGAGGGAGAGGGCGGGGTGTGGGGAGGGGGTCCGGGCGGGGAGGGAAGGAGGGTTTGTGTGCAGGGTGTGGGGAGGGCTGGCAACAGTGGGGGACGGGGTCTGTGTGCAGGGGGGATCTGTGCAGTGGGGAGGGGGTCTGGGCAGGGTGGTGGGGGCAAGAAGGGCGGGTGGGGGTTGGCGGGGGCGCGGGGGTTGGTATCTACCTTTGCCGCCCCTCCCAAGCCCCCGCTCGCTGCCCGGCCCCTCCTCCACCGCTGCCCAGCTCTCCCATTTCCCCGCACAGCCCTACCTACCCGTGCAGCCCCCCCCCCCCCCGGCACACCCCTCCCCGCTCGGAGCCCTCCCCTCCCCCCATTGTTGCCCTTCCGCACAACTTCCCCCCTTGTCTTTAAGCCTTTTTGTTTCCCAATTTCATTTACATGAAAATTTAAGCACAAAAACCTAATATGTAGTTTCATTCTACCTCATATTGGCATATGTAACAAAAGTTTGGAGTTAGATCATCAAAAAAAAAAAAATGAGGCGAATAGGCAAAAGTAGGACTAAAATGACCTTTTCGTTCCCGAAATGCATCCAACAACAAATGCAAGCCTAAAAATCTACACAATAGTTACATTATACCTCATATAATCATGTTCAAAAAGAATTTAGGGTTAAATGACTCGAGAAATAAGAATTGGACGCTAAAAGGCGAAAATAGGCCTAAAATGACCTTTATGTTCCCGAAATTCAACCAACAACATATACAAGCCTAAAAATATACACAATAGTTACATTATACCTCATCTAATCAGGTTCAAAAAGAATTTGGGGTTAAATGACTCGAGAAATAGGAATTGGAGGCCAAAAGGCGAAAATAGGCCTAAAATGACCTTTTCGTTCCCTAAATTCAACCAACAACATATACAAGCCTAAAAATATACACAATAGTTACATTATACCTCATATAATCATGTTCAAAAAGAATTTGGGGTTAAATGACTCGAGAAATAGGAATTGGATGCGAAAAGGCCAAAAGAGGCCTAAAATGACCTTTTCGTTCCCGAAATTCAACCAACAACATATACAAGCCTAAAAATATACACAATAGTTACATTATACCTCATATAATCATGTTCAAAAAGAAGTTAGGGTTAAATGACTCGAGAAATATGAATTGGACGCGAAAAGGTGAAAATAGGCCTAAAATGACCTTTTCGTTCCTGAAATTCAACCAACAACATATACAAGCCTAAAAATATACACAATAGTTACATTATACCTCATATAATCATGTTCAAAAATAATTTGGGGTTAAATGACTCGAGAAATAGGAATTGGACGCGAAAAGGCGAAAATAGGCCTAAAATGACCTTTTCGTTCCCGAAATTCAACCAACAACATATACAAGCCTAAAAATATACACAATAGTTACATTATACCTCATATAATCATGTTCAAAAAGAATTTGGGGTTAAATGACTCGAGAAATAGGAATTGGACGCGAAAAGGCGAAAATAGACCTAAAATGACCTTTTCGTTCCCGAAATTCAACCAACAACATATACAAGCCTAAAAATATATACAATAGTTACATTATACCTCATATAATCATGTTTAAAAAGAATTTGCGGTTAAATGACTCGAGAAATAGGAATTGGACGCAAAAAGGCGAAAATAGGCCTAAAATGACCTTTTCGTTCCCGAAATTCAGCCAACAACATATGCAAGCCTAACAATCTACACAATAGTTACATTGTACCTCATATAATCATGTTCAAAAAGAATTTGGGGTTAAATGACTCGACAGGTACGAATTGGACACGAAAGGCGAAAATAGGCCTAAAATGACCCGAGAATCATGTCACATGGCAATGGAATGCCCATCAGCTGGTAGGGGCGGAGTTGGAACTGTTATAAATGCGGAGAGCACCAGATGGGCATTCGATTGCCATGTGACCTGACTCTCCACATTTGCAACAGCCCCACCACCACCGCCACTACTGCCCTCCCACTGCACTCCCTCATTGCCATGTAGGCGTAAAATGACCTTTTCGTTCCCGAAATTCAACCATCAACAGATGCAAGACTAAAAATCTACACAATAGTTACCTTATACCTCATATAATCATCTTCAAAAAGAATTTGGGGTTAAATGACTCGATAGGTAAGAAATGGACACAAAAGCGAAAATAGGCCTAAAATGAACCGAGAATCAGGTCACATGGCAATGGAATGCCTATCAGCTGGTAGCGGCGGAGTTGGAACTGCTACAAATGTGGAGAGCACCAGATGGGCTTTCGATTGCCATGTGACCTGACTCTCCACATTTGCAACAACCCCACCACCACCGCCACAACTGCCTCCCCACTGCACTCCCTCATTGCCATGTAGGCGTAAAATGACCTTTTCGTTTCCGAAATTCAACCAACAACAGATGGAAGCCTAAAATCTACACAATAGTTACATTATACCTCGCCCCCCCCCACCCCTCCCTAGCCCTCCCCCCCCCCCCCAAAGATCCCCAACCCTCCCCCACCCCATGCCCAGCATCCACATCCCTTCCCACCCTCGCTAGCCCTCCCCCACCACCTCGCCCCCAAGACCCCCCCACCCGTACCCACCCTCCCCCCAGCCCTCCCCCACCCCCTACAATCACTGTTTCAGCTAATACAAGCACATTTTACAACAAAAAATACAAGTTAATTTCAAAATCCAATGAAATTAAACAAAAATTAGAGAAATGTAAAAGAGGAGAGAGAGTGAGAGGGGAATTACCGAAAGAGAGTGAGAGAAGGGATGCTCCACAAACAATGCAGTAGTGGAGGAGAGAAGAGAAGAAGAAGGAGCGCAAGGTGGTGCGCAAGGTGGTGGTGGAGCACTAGTGATGGCGTCAATGCAGTGGAGGAGAGAATGAACCAATGCGTGGTGCGTTGAGTTGGTGCGTCGTCGTTGCGGTGTGTGCTGGTGGTGCGTGAAATGCGTGGTGGTGGCGCACTGGTGGTGGGTCAATGTGGTGGCGGAGGTAGGGTTTCGCGCAAGGAGAAGTTCACTCGTGAATTTTGTCTAAGGGAGGGAAATTGAAATGCGGGTGCTGTATGTATGCGCCCAAAATTAATTGAATAAAAAAAAATGAAAGCGAAGGGCTGCGATTAGCCCAAAAACCGCAGCCCTTCATACACGAAGGGCTGCAGTTTTGGGCTAATCGCAGCCCTTCACTAATAGGGATGCGGTTAGCCAAAAAACCGCAAACCTTCATACAGCACGAAGGGCTGCGTTTTCTTGTTAACCGAAACCCTTCACTAAAAGGGCTGCGGTTTCCTTGAAAACCGCAGCCCTTCATACAAGAAGGGCTGCGTTTTACAAAAAAAAGGCAGCCCTTCCAGCGCAGCTCTTCCTTTTTTTTCCCCTAGTGGCTGTAAGCAAATGTAAAGCCTCTGAAACAAAGGGGGGGGAATTCTCTATGCCCTCCACTTTCACAACTGCAGTGGACCCTGGGTAATAAGTCCTAATTGCTTGGGCATAGTCCCAAACCCTCTTGTACTCAGCAGAAGCATCCTTAAAAATCATCTTCAGTGCCCTACTTTTGCATAGTAAGCTTTGTAGTAGCTAATCTCACACTCGACCTCCCTTCTTGCCCTTTTCATAAATGGCTCAATTCTCATTCTTGGATCATCTCTGAAATCTTCCAAGTACCTCTCAGCTAAGTATTGTGATGTACACTTTGGATTCACATGATGATGCCCACAAACATGCTCAAACCATGCACTTTTAATCTGGAAAGTCTCTTCACCTTTCAATTTTCTACAGTGGATCTTAAACCTGCACTTCCTTTTGCTCTTACACTTGCAGCTGCTAATCCTAGCATGAGACCATGGACAGCTACACCTCTTTGCACAGTACATTGAGATCCTCTTACTTGTGTTGTGCAAGTAGTAAAAATCATAAACCTTCTCTACAGCATGATGCAGTAAAGCCTTCCTAAAAATCTTGTTTGATGGGAACTTCAAGCCTACAGATAACTCAACCTTATGTTTGAAGTCCACATCAGGATTGAAAATGGGGTAACTAGGCCCCTCATCATCAGATCCAACTATGCTCAGCAACTCATCATCGGAATCATTCAACTCCACATCACTATTCAAACCAAGACCACCAGTTTCTTCATCACTGTACCCATCATTCTGTTGTTCATTAAGCCCCCCCTCCTAAGATTCTTGTCACCCTTTCACTTATTTCAAAATCCACAAACTCTGCAAAGATATCATCATCACTCCTATCTTCATAGTCCTCATCACTCAGTAACACATCAGGTTCATCAGAATCAGTTGCTAATTCTTCATCAAATGCTTCTGGATTGCCCACATCCTCAACATGTTCAGGTTGCAGTACCTGATCCTCAGCTAGGTGCTCAGTTTCCTCAATCACAGGCCTTTTCTTTTTGGAAGAAAATGTAGCAAGTTTTTCTCTTCTTTTGGGTTCAAAATGAGTGTTTACTGGTTGGAAAGAGGGAGTGGGGTGAGTGATTGCTGGTTGGAAAAAGGCAGTGGGGGGAGTGTTTAAAGGTTGAGAATAGGCAGTTGGGGGAGTGTTTAAGGGTTGAGAATAGGCAGTTGGGGGAGTGTTTAAAGGTTGGGAATGAAGAAACTCAGATCTAGTTATAAGAATAGGGTCAGGGGAGGTCAAAGTTTGGGAATCTTTCTTTTGTGGGCCCCTATTTTCTTCTCTTCCACCAACTTTGTTTGCTGACTCACCCATATCTCTCCTATCCAAATTTCTACCCCCTGCCCCATCAGATGCCCTCCCATGTGTAACATAAAGATGGTACCATCCATCTTTCTCCTTTGACATCAAAAACTCAGAAATCTCTGCATCACTCTTCAGCTCTTGCCTTCCATTAAACAAGCTACATCCACGTTTCCAAAACCATATTTTACCCACATCCTCATATCCTAATCCAATACACAAACTCAAAAAAAGCTACTTCATCCACATTAGGTTTCAAAACTAGCCCTGATCTGGCACTGTCCACCCTTTTTTCATAGGTTGTCTTCTGGTTTTTGGTCACAAATTCCCCACCATGGTATAACCTAATGTTGATCTTCTCCATAGTTTTATAAATAGGCCACAACACATTTATCCTACCATTAAACCTGATCAAAAACAATAATAAACCCCAAGCAACACTAATAAGCACTTAAATCATTACACAAAACCTATTGAAATTACATATTACACTATCATGATTTTTTAAATAGGGTAAAGGTTACAAAATTTAGTACATTAAGAACCCACTTGCACATTAACAAGCTCAAATTAGCTAACCTCTATGCACATAATTCTTGGGATATTATTTTATTCATATAATCCCACCAATTGCACTTTAAATATGCATAAATCCACATAAATTTAAACATAAACCCTAATTAAACAAACATACAAGCAGGAAAGTATGATTTTTTTAATCAATTACAAAGTACACTCACCTGGGTATTTGTTGAATTGTGAATTTGGTCCCCCCAACTGCTTTCCCTGCATTCTTCGAACTTCCTGTAGCAGCCATGGCAAATCCAAAAAATGAATTTTTTTTTAAGAACTCAAAGTACAAAAGTGAAGTGAGATTGAAGTGAAGTAGATGCGTCATTACATACCTGTTTAGTTGTAATAATCAGATTGCCTATGGAGCCATCATTACCTAGCAGTAGAGTATAGAGTATAGGGTCTTCAGTAGAGAATTTACTGCCCTAAAGCTTTTGTTCCTCCTAGAAATTTAATGTCAACCAATTTAATTCAAAGAGACATAGTGAGATGAAGGGAGAATTGAGATTCTCAACTGCAGAGATGAAATGAAGGAAGAGAGAGAGAAAGAGAGAGAAAGAGGAAGATGATGGGTTTGGGTGGGAAAATCGGGGAAAAAAAAGAAGGAAGGAGTGTTATGACATCACGTGCCATGCACGTGATGGTCAACGACGGAAAAAGTTAGTCAAACCCCAATTTCCGTCAACAGGTGGCTCCAACAAAAAAAAAAGTCAAAAAGGTGGCTATTTAACCAAAAAAAATTTAAAGGTGGTTTCTCACAAAAAAGTGATTTTAAAAGGTGGTTTCTGACAAATTTTCACAAAATAATTGAAACCTAATGAAATTACACAGATATCTAATCTTTTTAGTTGAAAATAAAGTATTTATTTACCTAATTATAATACCATGATAAATAATAAGCTAATTTCTATATTGTTGACCATATAATAGTAATACCCATTTTAAAAAATTAGACTGAGAAATAAGGAAAGAAAAATACCACCCTTTTATCAAAAAATATATATATAAAAAAAAGAAAATAATTACGGAAGAAAGAAAAAAAAATACCAGAGAAGGATTGGAGAAGGAGATTGAAGAGGAGTAGGAGCAGAAAATAAAAGGAGTGATCTTGCTTCATTTATTTCTTCGACGAGAACAAGCAAGCGTCAATTTATCAGGAAAAATAATTAGATAAGAGAAACAAACACCCAAAATATCCAATAATAATCAGAAAACAAACCAATATCACATACTACAGATTACAGAGGGTGAGTCATCAGCAATAGTCATCAATAAGTTGGAGTAAAAAGACTGTAGAGTCCTTAATAAAAACACTAGTCGGTGCCCTATAACAAATAAGTGTAACTAGTGGTCTCAATTCAGTTAACCAGTTCAGTTCTGGTTCAAACTAAACAGTTCAGTTGACTTCAGTTCAGTTAATTCAGTTCGTTTTTTCCGAACTTAACTAATTCAGTTTAAACTTTTTCGGTTTCAGTTTCAATCCATACAGTTAATTCAATTTTCAGTTCAGTTCAGTTCAGTTTACAATTGTCTTTTGGTTTGACCCGTACAGTTTTGGTTTAAACAGTTGACTTTTTACCTATTACTATCAGTTAAACAGTTATTTTCAGTTCGGATTCAGTTAATTTCAGTTTCTTAAAAAAACTGCATCAACTCAGGTGGAATTTGATATCGGTTATGTCATATGCAACTTTTTATCTCTTCATGTTTCGGGTCAAAGGCTTACCCGTTACATGAAATTTGAACTCGGTTGGACTTTTGTCATATCGGTTGAACTTGTCGGAACCAGCGATACCATCAAGATTCAAGAGACGTGTCTATATTTGTCTACAAAAGCGCATTTGAAAGTTGCTAAGTTTACTGTAAAATTGTTTTATCAAAGGTTTGAAATACATTTGGCTGATATTCAAAATTTCAATTTCAAATTCTTCATTATAGAATGTCTAGTCATTGTTCATTTGTATGTTGATTATAATTACGTTAGTAATACTAAATGTAATTATGTATGATAACGCTGTAATGTTACTATGTAACGTGATGTTTTCTATGTATAGATTTGCAATGTGTACATTGACTTGTAACTATTATTGATGATTGATGGTGATCAAGGTGATGATGATTTATAATGGTGAATGATCATAATTTAGTGATGATGATGATGATTAAAGTCGATAAACACAAGCTAATACAATACGAGTATAATGTGACAAAAATCAGTGTAGTTGGGTAATCATTAGGCTAAACTAGATCAGTATACTGTGCACATAGATGTATTGCATATCGAGTATATATTAATGTATAGAATAGTGCATAGATCAAAGTATTGAATTTCGAATATAGATTAGTATAAACACAAGCTAATACAAATTGATTAGTGTATAGAATAGTTAATGTGAGTGGGTAATCATTAAGCTAATTGTCTTTACGTGTAATGCATTTTGAAACTAATTACAAATATTTACTTAAATGATTCAGAGTACTTATTGGACTAAATGAATGTGTCAATGGCAGTCGATAAGCAAATTGAATATAACAATACAACATTTGAGTTAATTAATTTTACGTGAAATGCATTTAGAAACTAAAAACATCTAATTGAACTGAAATAACGTGTTGTTATTTGATTAGATGAATGTCTCGGTGTTAGTCGATAATCTAATTCAATAAAACTATATTCTATTTAAGTTAAGCATCCAATCTTAGTCGCTCTATGAACTATCGAGACTCGAGTCGAGTATCATTATGCTCTAATATTATAATTAGTTGAAAAAGTGTCATTGTTTTAGTCTATACCTTAAAATGTCTATATTACTCGTGTTCAACTAATATTTAAGTAGTTCAAAGTGTGTCATTGTTTTAGTGATGAATTAATATGTCAAAGTTGTTTTTCTATTAATTATGATTTCCGTGCATCAACACACATCACTTGCATATATCAATGTATACTTTTTTATCAACTAAATCTTATTTCATTTTTGAAATTCTTGATACAACCCAAAAAAAAGGGCTTATTAGTTATTACTATAACCTTATATGCTATACTATATATAATTAATAATTTAGCAATGCCATTGATTTTAAAAAGATGAAAATCCAACCATTAATCAAGTTAGCAATCCATGTGATTGATCATTCTCAATTCTCATTGGTCAAAAAATAATGTCATGGATTATGAATTAAGACCATTGATTTGAGAAAGATCAAAATCCAACCATTGAATCAAGACCATTGAGTTCTCTCTCTAACCCTAAACCTTCCCTCTTTTGGTCTTTCCTCCTATCCGCAATCCTCTTCCATCTCTATCCCCTGACTCCTCTCACCCTATTTCACCACCACCACCACCACCACCACCTCTCTCCCCTGACTCCCATTCTCTCGCTTCTTAACAGCAACATGAATCTTTGAATTCGTGAAATCTTCAAACTCAAAATCATCCAAATCAGAACCCCTAACATTACCATTATTATTATCATTATTATTCACATCATCAACAACAACTCCTCTATACACACAACCAAACCCACCTTCACCAATCAAAAGACTTCTACTAAACCCACGCATAGCCAATTTCAACTCAGCAAAAGTAAACGCTCTCAGATTGTTACAAACTCGTCGATTACGAGCTTTTCAATTTCAGTTGTTCTGCATAATTATACTATTAATTTTCCTAATTTTGTTTATCAATTGATATATACCAGCAAAAAAATAACGTATCCAATTCTTCACTTCAATTACACATCAACTACATCCCCAAACTCAATCTCATATACACAGAACTCTAACTTATACTTCTCACGATAAAACACGATTAGGGGTACCTTTTTTTTTTTTACCCCAATAATTAGGGTTAGAAAAAGTAGACAGCCTCAGATCTAGTGAAACAGCAAGAAGTGAAGAAAATCAGCGGATTTGAAGATGAATTTTCCAAAAATCGACGATCTATGACAGATTTTAGAAAGAGAAAAATATGGGTGAAATTGGACTTGAAATACGCCTGTTGAAGGAAGTAGACGGTGGATCTGGTCAAATTATTGTTTTCCCCACCAATGGTGCTCTGGCGGAGGTTCAGAATTGGTGGATGCCATTCACCTAATTAATGTTCTCTGACTTCTCTCTTAAATCTTATCGTTCTTCTTCAATCCATCCCTTCATATTCAAGTAATTTTCTTCCCCTCCCTTCTTATCCATTGATTTTAGTCATATATTATTAATTTGTTCAAACTCTTTTCTATTGGTTGAAATATGTGTTGTAAGATATATTTTTGGTTTGTGTCTCATTGTTTTCCACTTCTGATTTAGTGTGAATTTGCGATTTAGTGATATTTGCTCATTGATAAATCACTATAATTTTAGTTTGTTAATTATAATTTTCTTTTTGGTTGAATTATACAATATATAATCAAATCTGGGCATATCGGTAGGTAATTTCTAGGTGATTGCTGCCCTTATGTGTTTCGGTTGATCTACATTTCTTCTCTCTACTTGCAATAATAATTTCGAAATTATGTCTTCTTCTATCTGAATATATGTCTTCTGAAAATATGATCAGAAGAAGGTTCAAAGTCTGAGTTTTGAAAAGGCAAAAGACGAGGCTTTTATGGGTTGATGCAATTATAAACATCTAACATCGACGAGAATTCTTAGTGAATGCAAGTAAATTATTATCTAACTATATAGTTTCAAGGTGAAATTATTTAGTTGATAAGAAATACTTATCATTATTTTTTTTGTTTGTTGCACTTGTAGGTCCATGATAGCAAGGTCGAGTAGCAGACTAGCAGCAGCAAGTTCGTGGATGAATATGCAAGTCCAAGCAGCAAGGGAGAGAACGGAAGAAGGGGCTAGATGGGGATGCTACCAATATTTCTTAGTCATGTTACACCTTAGGCTAGAATTTTTATCAATGTTATTGTTCCTTGTAAAGACTTAGCTTGTACACATGTGTGTATTATTTCTATGATAATTGGTACGTTTCACAAACATATCTTTTCGTTGGCAAACACAAGTTCACAACAAGAATATGATCTCCAATGGGATTTGGGTTAATATTTGATATAATTTCAACAAGAAATGTGGTCACAATACTATCTGATCACAAATAAATAAATAAAGAATTACAATTAGTTTGTATAGTAGCAAGAAGAAATATGGTCGCAAATTCAAGGAAAATGGTTGTAAAAACATGGTTTAAATTTTTAGTATTAAACATTTATGATGAGAAACTGGTCGTAAAGACATGTGAATTGCGATGAGAATGGAATCTGGTCGCAAAAGTAAGTTTACGACGAGTCAGATATACTAGTCGTAAAATTATTTACGACGAAGCCTTTTACGACGAGTGATGACCAACGCGAATCTCGTCGTCAAAGGCTATTTACGACTGGAAAACCTGTCATACATGACACATTTTCTTGTAGTGGAAGTGGGGTGTGTTATGGCAGAAATATTAACATTTAACAAGGATGAATTCCATGAATTATATTTGAAGAATCATAACATTTCTTGTGATTGTCTTGCGACAAATGATGTTTTTGATTTATTGAAATTAGTTAGATGAACTTATGAATAATCATAACTCCATAGTCCATACAACTATGCAAGTATATTTCTTTATTAAAATACACAAAGGTCTTGTTTATTGAATTTTAAGTATTGAGAATTCAACTTTTTAAATACAAATAGTAGTTGAAAATTGAAATCACATGTTTTTATCTTTGTCTAGTTATTAAGGTGTCATGTCATGGTACATTTGTACGCCAATAATTTAGGTAAATTAAAAAAATTACGAAATTAGGTGTTACTTTTTGAAACAGTTCAGTTTGAGACAGTTTTATTCTGTACAGTTTAATATTGTTTATTCAGTTTGATTCAGTTCAGTTTAAAACAGTTTTATTCAGTTTTATACAGTTCAGTTGAAAACAGTTTGATTCAGTTCAGTTAAAAACAGTTTTATTCAGTTTGATTCGATTCGATTAAAAACAGTTTGAAACAGTTTTCGGTTAAATTCGGTTCATTTTCGGTTCGGTTCGGTTCGGTTTAAATCGGTTTTCCGTGCGGTTAATTTCGGTTTAGTTTGTTTTCGGTTGAGTTTCGGTTCAGTTTCAGTTCAGTTAATTGCAGTTTACTTTAATCTGATTGACTTATCGGTTTTTAACTTTTCAGTTATGGGTCAATTCAGTTCAGTTTATTCAGTTCAGTTGGTCATCAGTTTACAGTTTAACCATCGGTTTTCAACCAAACTGACAGCGCTAAGTGTAACCATCTTTCCCTCTTTTTCTCAAGGTCCAATCTATCAGTCTCTTCCAGAGAAGCAAAAAAGTTACAGAAAGAAAGTGTTTTGGACCTTCAAAAACTCGACAGGGACGGAATCTCACACCTAGAGATACGAAGTGTATATAACCATCAAACTTCTTCCAATATTGAGAATGCCGCTCTCAAAGCGGCGAGTGAATATTTGGTAACTCACAGAGAAGATTCGAATTTTTCAAGTCTCAAGTTTTAAGATCATCAGACATTGCAGAAGGTATACTGTCATGTTAGCACGAATTCAATTACTTGCTACTGTCATGTTAGCTGGTTACATTTTTGGGTGTGACCATATATATGACGACGTGGAACCATGTTAGCCACTAAGCTTTAGTATTTGCTTCGTGTAACATTGTTTATGTGTAAGCCTATTGGTTGGCCTTGTTAATTAGTTTCTCATGAATTAGGCTGAGCAATCAGACAATCAATATATTATTTTTTCTCTTTGTCTTCGATGTATGTCTCATTGTCATTCCAAAATTAGTTATGTTTGGTAGAGTATAAATGCATGTAAATGGAAACTCAATCAAATGTAAGCTTGTGGACACTTCTTAAATTTGTGTGGTGCTGAGTAACTAGTACGAGGCAAGAAACCTCACTATAAATAATGAGCAATTCACAAGACGAGCTCATCAGATCAGGTTACTTTTGCAAGAGGTATTTTAATTAATTGTTCATTAGCAGAAGCATTCGATATAAAAAGAGAAAAAGAGAAAGAGAGGGGATTTCGATGGCAATGATCGAGGTAAAGCAAGTGTTTCACATGAAGGAGGAGCCTGATAAAACCAGTTACGAAAATGCGTCATACATCCAAGTACGATTACTATATAAAGAACGTAACTACTCTAACTGATTCTTCATAAAGATTTAGAAACTAACGATTGCTAAGAAATATTTGAATCATTCATGCAACAGAAGCGGGTGCTAGCATTGACGAAATGCATAACAGAAAAGGCCATAAAGGAGTTGTAATGCAAGGAACAACCAGCAACCATATGCATAGCTGACTTAGGTTGTTCCTCTGCTGAGCTCAACACCTTGAATGTGGTCTCTGAGCTCATGGAAACCATAGAAAACGCTCGTCGAGAGCTCGGAAATGGGAAACAAGAGTATCAAGTTTATTTGAATGATCTTCCTGGGAATGATTTCAACGCAATCTTTAGGTCATTGACAAAGTTTGAGAATAAACTTAATCTGCAAATGGGAGATGATTTTGGACATTGTTTTGTCAATGGTGTACCGGGCCCTTTCTATGGAAGGCTTTTCCCAAGCAACTGATGGAAATTATGTGATGGAAGTGTAGTGGGCTTTATGATTTTATCAAAATGAAATTGATGTTGTTGTAGTTGAGTGAAAGTAATAATATGGAGATACAAAGGGAGAGTTGACTTGTAATTTTGTGAATTCATTACCTCACACTTACAAGCTTACAACTAGTGTCTATTTATAGAGCACTATGTCGGTGATACATTTCTTCACAATTTTTCTAGTTTAGTCTAGGTAGCTTAGGATAGTAATATGTCTAGATTTTTCTAGGATATTTTAATTTAGATTTTAACTAGATCTTTCTAGATATTGATTATTACATGAATATATTCATGGTATATCCTAGATTTTTCTAGATTACTATTTTAACACTCCCCCTTAATCTGAAAAATCTTGTACTATAAAATTCTTCAAAGGAAAATCTTGTTGATGCACTTGTCACCAACCACTAGACGCTATGTACTTTTGAGTTCCCATGTTGGTACTCATGTTACTGCCTCCATCTTGTCGGTATGACTTCTCATTTTTTTCGATCTTCACGTTGGTACTCATGTTACCAACTATCCTACCGATGCTCGTGTCACCGGCCATCGCCCAAAATATTTTTTCTCCAAATTTTCTTTTGTTGTTGGTGCTCATGTCACCAACCCAACCCGCTAATGCTCATGTCATTAGCAAACTTCAAAATAAAGTTTCTTCTTGACTTTCGTGGCTAAAATTGGCAATCTCATTGTTTTTCTTGGTCCTGCAATTCTTTCCTACATGACCAAACCTCTTGCACTGCCAAGATTGTGGCTTCCCTTTATGCCAGCAGTCTGGAGTATCATGGTTAGTCTTTTTGCAAATATTGCAGGAAAGTTTTTTATTCATATCTTTGGATGATTTCTTTTCTTCTTCATCCCCATCATTCTTCTTGGTCATTTTCTTAAATTTTACTGCAATTGCAGTTTCAACTACCTCTTCATTGATATGCCGGTTTTTCCTTTATTCATGGGACTCCGAAGATCCCACAAGTTGCTCCACCGTAATTTTTGATATATCTTTTGTTTCTTCAATAATAGCAACAATATTATCATATTTATCCGTTAAACTTAATAAAATCTTCTTCACAATTTTTTCTTCTGAAATTTCTTCTCCATATGATTTCATTTGCTTCACAATTTCTATTACCTTTGAAAAATAATCTTTCATAACTTCCCCTTCTTTCATTTTTAAGTTTTCAAATTCTCTTCTTAAACACTGGAGTTTTATACTTCTCACCTTGCTATCTCCTTGAAATTCTTGTTGCAGGATCTCCCAAACCTCCTTTGCCGTGTTGGCTCTCAATATTCTTGGGAATATTGTATCATTAACTGCACTTTGTATAAGATACAACGCCTTAGCATCCTTCATTTGATCTTCCACGAGTTGCTTTTTTTGTGCTGCAGTTAAATTAATCTCATCCTCATACTCAGTATATCCATTGATAGCATATCTTCATAATCCATATGACCTCAACATTGTCTTCATCTCAATTTTCCAGAAATCATAATTTTCACCACCAAAAATTGGAATTGGGAAAGATGGATTGTTGATTGTCATTATGATTTATGTTGTGTTTGGGTTAAATGTGTTTTGGTTAAAGTAGAGAGCCTTTGGGAATTTTTGCCTCGGATACCATTGATGGAAATTATGTGATGGAAGTGTAGTGGGCTTTATGTTTTTATCAAATTAAATTGATGTTGTTGTAGTTGAGTGAAAGTAATAATATGGAGATACAAAGGGAGAGTTGACTTCGTGATTTTGTGAATTCATTACCTCACACTTACAAGCTTACAACTAGTGCTATTTATAGAGCATTATGTCGGTGATACATTTCTTCACAATTTTTCTAGTTTAGTGTAGGTAGCTTAGGATAGTAATATGTCTAAATTTTTGTAGGATATTTTAACTTAGACTTTAACTAGATCTTTCTAGCTATTTAACACTAGATTATTACATGAACATTTTCATGGTTTATTGATAAATTTAATATGACTGAAAATGGGCTTGGGCAACCCAGTACGGAGGAGGAGAGTTCGGTCTACATACAAGCCTAAAGGAGGTTCCATACTAAAACCAATTGGCAATAGTAGGAGTAGCTCCTATAGCTTATATTGTGGTACTTTGTCTTCTCTTTCTCCAATGTGGGACAACTCACATGTGCACAACATATATGGGGTTCAACATATATCCTAGATTTTTCTAGATTACTATTTTCACAGCAACCACTTGCATTTTGTCCATTCTTCATATAGCTATCTCAGGTGATGAAGCTTTATTTTTTCCTGCTTCAATCTTCTACCTTTTTTTAATTTCTTTTTAGGTAAAACATGTTTCAATAATCTTTATTCACGCATCCTCGATTTAGAACTATTTGTGTCATACTTCCTTTGTTTTAATAATTGCACCATTTCGTTTTTGGCACTATTCATCAACCAACTTTGTTAAGATATCTCACATTATTATATAAGAAAAATATAGCCAAGTAGGGTCTTGTTAGATTTATCTCAATGCAATAATTCCAAATATCAAATTTTTATAATTTTTATTTATACGCAATTAAAGATATTGACGTTTAAAGAAGTGTCTCGGTAAACGTAAAAAACGAAATGGTATAATTAAGAAAACAAAGGAAGTATTTAACTAAGGAAACTAGCTTTAGACCTGTCTGATATGAGTTCGCAAGTGTACATTAAGACAAATCCTGTTATATGAAACAATTAAAAATAACAACAAAAAGAGTTATGAGCAGTAACTTTTATTTTAGACGTTTCTAAGGTGAAGAAAGCATAGATTTAGGTAGATGTGTATAATGAATTTTCTTTGCCATGCATTGGATAATGGTCAAATTTGAAACGTATGAGTCGTCAGGATTGATAATGATGGAACAGTACCGAAGCCAGAAGGGATAGAAGACAATAAGAGAAATATTCATATAGCAAGGACAAGTCCACCACATGTGTTAAAAGCTTATTATGAGCAATTCGAAAAGGACTTTTCGACGTTTCTAAGGTGTCGCTCAAAAGAAGTAGTGGCAGGAGCGATGATGGTCCTAACAATTTTGGAAAGGAAGAGCAATGAACATTATATAAAGGAATGGGAGTGTTAGACAATAATATTCTTGTAATATTTTTGTATATATCTTTGTAATTATAATCATATTATAGATTAATCCGTGATCATTCTCATTGCTTAAGATGGTTAATATACATGCTGTACAAGGTTAGTTTAAGGCTAGAGACTAGGAAAGTCAATAACCGATTATATCACAATCTATGCTATCCTAAAATAGAGGCTTATGATTACAAAGATATATACAAAAATATTACAAGAATATTATTGTCTAACAGGGAGCCTCTTGCTAAGGCTCTCAACTATATGGTTCTTGAGGTACTTAATATAGCTTGCTTATCATGATATATTAGTTTAACTTAATACTATTTTGGCTATTTATTAGTGGCGACATTTTGACATTTGATCATGTATGATTTTGTGCAGGGTTTTATAGAGGAAGAAGTTAAACACATTCAACATCCCTCAATACACTCCATCAGCAACCGAAGTCAGTTGGGAATCAAAAATGTTGGAATATAGTCTTCAAAATGTAGCTAGAGAGGTTGTATATGGGTATTTGTCCCACATGGAAGGAATAGAATATTGTTGTTGTCTTTATATTAACTCATGTGATAGTTATATTAAATTGGATAATGGCATAACTACTTGGGCAAAGTTGAGCATTGGGCTTGGATGTGCTTGTATTTGGGTTATTAATATACTTGTATATTTCTAATCGAAGACTAGCACTTAGCACTTATCACTTAACCAAAATTATTTCTTATTTTAATTTTTTTTAATTCCGATATGGGATAATATCAAATTGACAGTTTTTCAATAACTGCCATTTGATTTAATCCCATTAAATACCTTATGGCAGATTATTTTTTGGTTCAGTTTTTCTATTTTGTCATTCCTTCACAAAAATATATTCTCTCAAAAAATACTCTCAACCATGTTCATGGAGGATGGATAATCTTGCTGTAAATCCATTCTTAGATTAGGGAATCCTGGGGGTAAATTAGCAGTTAATCCCATCAGCATAATTGTGGGGCTAATATTATCCTAAGGACAGAGAAATACTCGTCCCAGTCTAGTTTCTGTAATTTTTGTTTTGTTTGTAATTGATGTATATCTAACAATCTTAGGATAATATTAATTGAAAACACCATGAAGATCTTCGGTAATGATACTTAGATCACTTTGATGGAACCAATTTCCTGCGTTGGAAGGAGAATATGTCGTTCTTACTCACTGCTCCGAAGATCTTTTATATTCTGTGTCCGAAGTTGGGTACTTTACCAGAACCATCAGACAAAGAAACTAAAGGAATGGTTGCAGAACGCAAGAAATGCGCTGAGGATGAGATGCTGTGCAGAGGATACATTCTGAATTCTCCCTCTGATCACCTGTATGATCTTTACACTCCAATTTCGTCTGCACAAGAGATGTGGAAATCACTAAAGTTCAAGTATGATGCATAAAAGTAAGGGCAAATAAGTTTGTTACTTTTAGTTCTTTGAATTTTCTATCGTTGATGGCACTTCTATACTAGATCAAGTGCATGAATTCCTTATCTTAATTTCCAAATTTAAAGACTTGAACATAACGATTCCAGAAAAGTTACTTGTGGGGGGAATTATTGCCAAATAACCACTATCCTAGAATGATTACAGAAAAAAGTTACTACATACCTCTGAGGAATTCACTTTTGAAAAAATTTGGAAATACTTACGAATTGAAGAAGAAACACGTAGTAGGGAAAAGTATTTGAATATTGCTTCAAGTTCTAAAGTGCACTATGTTAGTCAGAAAATCAGAAGGGTAAAAGAAAGGCAAATAATAACTCTAATACTTCTAACCCGAATAAAAAGGGTAAGAAGGATTTTTCTGAAGTTGTTTGTTATAATTGTGGCAAGAAAGGCCATATGAAACGTTTCTATAGGAACCCTAAGAAGGAGAAGGAGCAAAATCAGAACCAAAACCAGAAGAATTGGAATGAAGAGAAGGTGATTGCAAATGTTGTTGAACAAAAGGACAATGATCAAATTGTTGCCATGATTTCCTGAAATGCATGTTGGTATGATCCAAGAATTGCACATGGCCTCGGTTGCTGTTAGTGATGATTGGTGGTATGATTCTGGTGCTACCATACATATTTGCAATAATCGCTCACTTTTCAAAGATTATGTTGAGGCCGTGGATGGTCATGAAATTCTGTTGGGAGATCATTGATAAATCATATTTACATATATTTTTTAGGTGCATTTAGGTTACATTTTAGAGCATTTAGATTCATATTTAGGTTCATTATTGCATCATATTCTTAAGTTATGTTATTCTACTCCTATTTGGTATGTTTTCTTGTTTTTGATGAATTTCAGGTAATGAGAACGTATTTGGAGTATAATTAGCTAAGCTTGAGGATTAGGAGCACTTGGAAAGAAGCTACAATGCATAAGGATCGTATGGATATGTCATAGTACGAGTTTGAGCGAAAAGAAAACGGAAAATCATTAGAAGAAATGTGAAAAAGGAGTCACGTCTACTCTTCTGACCATAACTTTTGATGTGTTTCTTAGAATCAAATAATTCAACAGATCTAGAAACTAGACTTGAATATCTTTCCAACGATAGGTGGTACGCCCCGAGGAGATTTCTAATCAAGGAGTTATGACTTTCGGAAGATTACACTGTTTCTGCTGGAATCTGCCACGCGTACGCGCGGATCATTATTCCGCCCATTTAATAATATTTCGACTTTCCTTATCTTGTAAATTACTTTCCTAGTCATATTAGGTTATTGAATATTATTAAGATGAGGAATAACCTTTTTTCCTCTCTCCTGCTCCCTTATCACGTTAGTTTTTATTTTCTAGTAGTTTTCTCTTCTCTTTCTCTCTACCTTTAGTTGTAAACCCTAGTTTTTCTTATTCTTTTTTAATTCATGAGTTTCATTAGTTTCTTTCCTTGATTTCTTTGATTATGCTTTTCTTTGTAGATTTAGATTTCATTATTTATTTCATGATAGAGTAGTTTTTATTTCTAGGGTTTGGGAATCCATGTTTATATGTTATGATTCTTGATTGATAGTTATTGATGGTTTGATTAGTTATTGATATCTCTAATTGATTAGTGTTTTTATTGTTAATCTTACAATCTGATCAATTGTCTGATTAAATATTGCTAATAATTGTTTGTATTGACCAAGATCTTACTTTTAGAGGCTTGCCTACAATTAGCAAATCTGATTATGTTAGCGACCATACTACATATGTTGATTTGAGAGCGTTAAGACCCGGCCGTAGGATTAACCTTTGCTCTGGATATCTGATTAGCTGAACTATTGATGTTTTTTTGATGGATTATAAATATGAACATGGTGAACCATTGCCCTAGATCCTTTTAGTTTGATTTTCATTTTTTATTAGTTTAGAACCTTAATTCTGATACTTGTGACCTTGTTTAGTTTTCACATAATTTAGAAGCTAGATTAAAACGACAATCTCTCTGTGGATTCGACCCTACTTACCCTACTATATTGTTAGAAGGTTTTGCAGGAATTATTTTTGACAGGTGTACGATAACCTATCATTCATTACACTAACAAGGTTCTTGGAACAAGGAGTGTGATGCTCCAAGTCACTTCTGGAAAGAAAGTAACTCTTACTAATGTATTACATGTTCCTTCAATTAAGAAGAATTTGGTTTCTAGTTTTGTGCTTTGTAAGAAAGGACTCAAAACTGTTATAGAGTCCGATAAAATTATTCTGTCTAAAGTTGGCTCCTTTGTTGGAGAATGTTATGTATCTGATGGTATGTTCAAACTAAGTATCAATAAAGAAGATAGTTCTAGTTACTTTTGTGTGCAATCTTTTAATTTCAGTTTAATGTAGAATGTACAAGTTTTAATCTTTGGCATAGTCACTTGGGACATGTTAATTATCAAACAATGAAATTCATGTGCAAAAACGGAATTATTACCTATAGCAATGAACATAAAGAAAAGTGTGAATTTTGTGTGCAAGCGAAAATGAAAAGAAAACCTTTCCCAAAAGTTGATAGACAATTTGAAATTTTAGAACTTGTGCATTCTGATATTTGTGAGTTAAATAGCGTTTTAACTAGAGGTGGATGTAGGTATTTTATTTCTTTCATTAATTATTGTTCTAAATTTACCTATGTCTAAACACAAAAGGGTAAGAAATTGAAAATTTAAAGAAGTGATAGGGGTGGGGAATATTTTCCTACAAAATTTACTTCATTTTGTGAGGATAATAGTATTGTTCATCAAGTTAGTGCTCCATATAGACCTCAACAAAATGGAGTTGCTGAAAGGAAGAATGGAGTCTTGGTTGATATGGTTAATGCCATGATTGTTACTCCAATTTACCTTTGAATTTATGGGGTGAAGCCTTACTAACTGCATGTCATGTACATAATAGAGTTCCTTCAAAGAAGTTGAAATTGTCCCCATATGACATTTGGAGACGAAGAAAACCTAATATTAGTAGTTATTTAGAGTTTGGGGATGTTTAGCTTTTTACAAGGTCCCAGATCCTAAGAAAACTAAATTGGGTCCAAAAGCTTTGAAAAGTGTATTTGTGGGATATGCAGAAATGTAATCCCCCTATTTTTAAAGAGCATTTTATTAATAGCTAAATATGATCATTAGCGTGATTATATATTAATACTCTCCAAGTTTATAAAAAAAATAATTTGAATTTGGTTATACACTTATTGAAAAGCTAATTATATTTAATTATTTAACTTTGTTGTAATGGAATTAATTTGAGAAATATTGAGTTTATTTTTTTTAACGAGTACGAGTTATTATTGTTTTATATGAAGTTGTATTAGTATTTTTATCATATTTCAAAAGGTAAATAGATGTACTTAGATTTATATAAAAGGAGAGGGATTTAAAGGTAATTGGACTAAATAGTTAAATGGGGAAGGTTGAATTATATTAAACTAGAAAAAAAAAAAGGGAAAAAGAAAAATAGATGGAAAGAAATATGTGGAAGGAAAGGAGGTAGGGGTGAATCATTTAAGTGGGGAAAAAAAAAGAGAAAACAAAAAGAAAGAAAACAAAAGGGAAAAATGAAGCGTGATATTGTTTTCTTCAGAAAAGGGAAAACAGAAAAAGAGAAATGAAAGGAGGAAAGGGGGAAGAGGGAGTTCGAAGGAGAGAGAAGAGAAAGTATAGGATGGCGGACTCCGGCGAGCCATTCACGGTGTCGATGGCGTCGACGAAGATGCACGTATGCACAAGAAGGAAGAGAGAAATAAGGCACACGAAGAGGAGGGAGTAAGAGCACGATTTTGTTCGTTTGGGGGCGTTTAGTGCGTGTTTTATGATCAAATCTCTAGGTTTACTTCATCCTTAATCTTCCATAGTAGTGGGTAAGTTAAGTTCTTAATTTAATTTCAGTTTTTCCCAAGTTTAAGAAGTTAGGGTTTGTGATTGAAATTGAATTGGGGTTTTTGATTTGAAGGTTGTGAGTATGAATTGATTGAGTAGAATAGTTAGTTTGGATTGGTAAAATGATGATTAAACTTGTTAGCGTGAGTTGGGATGGCTTGAGGTTTGATTGAATGGAAGGTTTGTATTTTAATGCTATGTAGAACAATAAAGTGCTGTAATTCGTAAGCAAAACAGGTCAATTTTGTAAATTGCGTGTTTCAACAGTTTTCGGACGTTTTTAGCAAAAATACTATTTCACAAAAGTTGTTCGTAACAAAAATTTTACTCAAGATAGGCTCAAGAAACGCTTGATTTGGAATTCGAATGAGGAAGTTATGCCCATTTTAGGTTTCTGCTGAAATTAATAAATTGTATATTAGTTTCGAGTGTTTTAAGTTTGAATGTTTTCATGTGAATGTTTCCTAATGGATTTTGGAGTACCTAAATATATATTATGAAACTTAAATGTTGGTTTTATATAAACTAAGAGAGATTTTTAGTTTTGTTAGTATTAGTTAGTTATGTCATTTGAAGTAAGAGGCTCATATTTTATAAAACTAGAGTTAGTTAAAGCTCATTACTAGTTAGCCAAGTCTATAATTATTTATTGAATACATATATGTTATTATGTAGCTTTCCAGTTCACTAAAGAGTCGTTTTGGAGGTGATTGTTTTGATGTGATTCGTAAGAGGTAAGATTTCTTACTCAAATATTTTATACTCCCTCCGTCCCAGAATACTCTTGACACTTATCAATGCACGTAGTTCTAGATGATAAGTTGTTGTTTGGTTATCAATTGTTATTTTATTGAAAAGTAGATGTGATAGGAGTTAGTAGTTAGTAAAAGTAGTATTATTTTATTTTATGGAGAGAGAGTGTGGGCCATGGTTAGTGTTGGTGGGTGGTAGGAGTGATATTATTTTATTTGGAGGAGAGAGAGTGTGGGCCAACTTAAAAGGTAGAAGAATTAAAATAATAATGGGTCATATCCAAAAATAGAAGTGTAAAGAGAGGGATGGCGGGAAGATGAAAAAGAAAAGGAAAAAGAGGAGTGGGGAGTTTACGGAGGAGTGTTAAGCAAAGTATTGAAATTTGTGATTTTGGTTTGAAAGGGAGGATGTTCCTCCACAGATCGAAAGTTTAGTTTCCAAAGAAACTTTTATAGTTTACAAGAAATGTTTTTAAAATATCTTTATCTCGATTTTGTTGAGAATGGATTGAATGTGAGGATGTTGCTCCAAATATAGAAAGTTTGTTTTTCGAACCGCAATTAAAGGAAAGATTATGGAAAGATATTTCGAATAGTTTTATGTTTTGAAAGTTGATGGGATTACCTAAGTGGTATCTCAAGGAATTGGAACTTCGCCGGGTTCGTCTCTACTTTACAGATACAGAATAGTTGGGGGGTACGTTGATCAGTACCTCGGACTTAGATCTTCTGCTGCGGTTTGGCCGTATGTAGGGTGTGCACACTAGGGGGTCTTTGTCTACATTTATCCGGAGGGCCTAGCTAGCCCAAAGGCAAGGAAAGTTTGTTCCATTCCATAGATTTATGATTCTAAGATTCTGGAAGAAATTGTTTTAGCAATGAAAATAGAAGAATATTTGGTTTGGAAAAGAAATGAAGAAAAATGTTTATAATGTTTTTATTTACCATTGTGGTTGCAAAAGAAAATGATTTGTAGGATATGCTTAATGTATCCTACCTGCATATATATTTGGCTTTATGGTATGAAATCTTGCTCAGCCAGTTTGGCTGATACTACATGCCCGGTATATGCAGGTACATGAAGGTAATGTATAATGAAGAAGGTTCGATGTTGGAAGTTTGTTGTATGCTTTATACTATTTGTATCGCGGCGAGGACGATCAACTTTGTAATATTATAGTTAATACTTAAATTGTAATTAAATTAAAAAGGTTTGAGTTTGTAAAATCTAGACTGGTTTTGGCTGCTGGGTTTTGAGGATACAGGTTTATGAATCAGATGCGAGTCCTAAATTAAGTTTTAGGCGTTCTGTATTACAAACGGAACTCTGCCGAATTTTCTTTAGGATTTTAAAAACAAATCTATTTCTTTAAAAGTTTAGGATCATTCACTTAATATAGTTTATTAGAGTTTAGAGGTTTCAATATAGTCATTACCATCTAAAAGTTTTAATATGTCAAGGTTTTTGAGCTCCACACTCGTGATGAGTGTGATGGTAATAGCCCGGACTAGGTTTTCCGCTGCATTTAGGTCTTAATTAGGTTGGTCATAGATCCGGGTTGTTACAAATGGTATCAGAGCAGGGTTTTGTTTTTTAGGTACGCACGGATCTCCATATCCAAGCGTAGGAGTAAAATAAGTTCAGAAATGAGTCGAGTAAAAGTTAGGTGTAAAATAAACCAAAGCCGTCGAGAGTTCACGCTTGCCTTACTGTTGTGTGTGAATGTTATGTGAGTCGTTTGATGTTTGTTGTTCAATGTGACTTTTATATTGTTGTGTATTAGAATATGTGTATATATGGTGATATATACAGTTTGAACCATATGCTTAGGTAACTATATGAAAGAGTGCACCGAGAAGCGTGTTTGTGGGTCTATAACCCATATTATTTTCTTAATTATGTGAATTGATTGGCCAACGTGGAGAGTGGAAACTAGTTTATGGGAAATTGGTAAATTATTGGTTCTTATGAGAATGAAGTAAGATTAAGTTTTAAGGAGAAATTTATTCAAGGGGGAAGAGTATAAAAGCTTTGGTTTGATAATGGAATTGCAACTATTATTAGATTATAGTAATTAACGTTTATATCTTGAATATTTTATTAATATTATATTATCGCTCGTTAGATTTCATTTAAAAAAAAAGAATTTCTTTTGGTTAAGTTAGGGAAAGTCTCTCGTATCATCTAAAGGATTTGAAAAGGTTTTGAGATGATTCGAAATTAATATGATCTACTTAATAGTAGAGTGATAATTTTTGGTTTTAATGAAACAACTTTGAAATGTTTCGAGAATAGTTAAGCTTCTTAAGTATCTTTTGTTATGTTTTTAGCTATGTGTGATATTATATGGTCTTGTGTGCACTCATGTGACAATGTGTATTTATGTGAATGCATATGCATTGATATCTTTAAAGATTAGTTAGTTAAAGTGTGCAATGTAAGCAGGACTTAGAGCTTTGGGGACAAAACTCATTTTGAGGAGGGGATAGTTTAATAGCATGTAATTGGTAGTAGGTTATAGTTACTATGAATCCTATCTTTCAGTTATATTATTATAATTAATGTTTGTTTTATTTAAAAGAAAAGAGTATTCATTTGATTAAGATTGAAAGTTCGATTTACCTTCGAAGCATTTTGAAATAGTTTCGAAAAGGCTTGAAATTGGAAGTATTTGCTTAGAAGTAGATTATTGAAAAATTGGTTTAGCTACAAAATGAATTGATATAGTTTTGAAACTTGATTGCTCGAAATAGAATGATAAAAGTTCAATGCCAACAAGGATGCCCCTTTGTAGTTTTTACTCCTCGATGAACCTAGGCATTGAGTTGAAGCGAGACACAAAGATAATGGCGAAATGGAGGCTTGACTCTTAATTGTGAAGAGTAGAGTTCTTGGTTTTAAATCTATGGATTTTGATGTTTGATAAATTGTTTAATATTCAATCTTTTTGTTTATAAGTTTCGAGGACGAAACTTTTTATTAGGGTGGTATATTGTAATCCCCCTATTTTTAAAGAGCATTTTATTAATAGCTAAGTATGATCATTAGCGTGATTATATATTAATACATTTCGAGTTTATAAAAATAATAATTTGAATTTGGTTATACACTTATTGAAAAGCTAATTATATTTAATTATTGAACTTTGTTGTAATGGAATTAATTTGAGAAATATTGAGTTTTTTTTTTTAACGAGTACGAGTTATTATTGTTTTATATGAAGTTGTATTAGTATTTTTATCATATTTCAAAAGGTAAATAGATGTACTTAGATTTATATAAAAGGAGAGGGATTTAAAGGTAATTGGACCAAATAGTTAAATGGGGAAGGTTGAATTATATTAAACGAGAAAAAAAAAAGGGAAAAAGAAAAATAGATGGGAAGAAATATGTGGAAGGAAAGGAGGTAGGGGTGAGTCATTTAAGTGGGAAAAAGAAAAGAGAAAACAAAAAGAAAGAAAACAAAAGGGAAAAATGAAGCGTGATATTGTTTTCTTCAGACTAGGGAAAACAGAAAAAGAGAAATGAAAGGAGGAAAGGGGGAAGAGGGAGTTCGAAGGAGAGAGAAGAGAAAGTAGAGGATGGCGGACTCCGGCGAGCCATTCACGGCGTCGATGGCATCGAAGAAGATGCACGTATGCACAAGAAGGAAGAGAGAAAGAAGGCACACGAAGAGGAGGGAGTAAGAGCACGTTTTTGTTCATTTGGGGACGTTTAGTGCGTGTTTTATGATCAAATCTCCAGGCTTACTTCATCCTTAATCTTCCATAGTAGTGGGTAAGTTAAGTTCTTAATTTAATTTTAGTTTTTCCCAAGTTTAATAAGTTAGGGTTTGTGATTGAAATTGAATTGGGGTTTTTGATTTGAAGGTTGTGCGTATGAATTGATTGAGTAGAATAGTTAGTTTGGATTGGTAAAATGATGATTAAACTTGTTAGTGTGAGTTGGGATGGCTTGAGGTTTGATTGAATGGAAGGTTTGTATTTTAATGCTATGTAGAACAATAAAGTGCTGTAATTCGTCAGCAAAACAGGTCAGTTTTGTAAATTGCGTGTTTCAACAGTTTTCGGATGTTTTAGCAAAAATACTATTTCTCAAAAGTTGTTCGTATCAAAATTTTACTCAAGATAGGCTCAACAAAAACGCTTGATTTAGAGTTCGAATGAGGAAGTTATGCCCATTTTAAGTTTCTGCTGAAATTAATAAATTGTATATTAGTTTCGAGTGTTTTAAGTTTGAATGTTTTCATGTGACTGTTTCCTAATGGATTTTGGAGTACCTAAATATATATTATGAAACTTAAGTGTTGGTTTTATATAAACTAAGAGAGATTTTTAGTATTGTTAGTATTAGTTAGTTATGTCATTTGAAGTAAGAGGCTTATATTTTATAAAAATGGAGTTAGTTAAAGCTCATTACTAGTTAGCCAAGTCTATCATTATTTATTGAATACATATATGTTATTATGTAGCTTTCCAGTTCACTAAAGAGTCGTTTTGGAGGTGATTGTTTTGATGTGATTCGTAAGAGGTAAGATTTCTTACTCAAATATCTTATAGTTTACAAGCAAAGTATTGAAAATTGTGATTTTGGTTTGAAAGGGAGGATGTTCCTCCACAGATCGAAATTTTAGTTTCCAAAGAAACTTTTATACTTTACAAGAAGTGTTTTTAAAATATATTTATCTCGATTTTGTTGAGAATGGATTGAATGTGAGGATGTTCCTCCAAATATAGAAAGTTTGTTTTTCGAACCGCAATTAAAGGAAAGATTATGGAAAGATATTTCGAATAGTTTTATGTTTTGAAAGTTGACGGGATTACCTCAGTGGTATCTCAAGGAGTTGGAACTTCGTTGGGTTCGTCTCGACTTTACAGATACAGAATAGTTGGGGGGTACGTTGATCAGTACCTCGGACTTAGATCTTCTGCTGCGGTTTGGCCGTATGTAGGGTGTGCACACTAGGGGTCTTTGTCTATAGTTATCCGGAGGGCCTAGCTAGCCCAAAGGCAAGGAAAGTTTGTTCCATTCCATAGATTTATGATTCTAAGATTCTGGAAGAAATTGTTTTAGCAATGAAAATAGAAGAATATTTGGTTTGGAAAAGAAATGAAGAAAAATGTTTATAATGTTTTTATTTACCATTGTGGTTGCAAAAGAAAATGATTTGTAGGATATGCTTAATGTATCCTACCTGCAAATATATTTGGCTTTATGGTATGAAATCTTGCTCCGCCAGTTTGGCTGATACTACATGCCCGGTATATGCAGGTACATGAAGGTAATGTATAATGAAGAAGGTTCGATGTTGGAAGTTTGTTGTATGCTTTATATTATTTGTATCGCGGCGAGGACGATCAACTTTGTAATATTATAGTTAATAATTAAATTGTAATTAAATTAAAAAGGTTTGAGTTTGTAAAGTCTAGACTGGTTTTGGTTGCTGGGTTTTGAGGATACAGGTTTATGAATCAGATGCGAGTCCTAAATTAAGTTTTAGGCGTTCTATATTACAAATGGAACTCTGCCGAATTTTCTTTAGGATTTTAAAAACAAATCTGTTTCTGTAAAAGTTTAGGATCATTCACTTAATATAGTTTATTAGAGTTTAGAGGTTTCAATATAGTCATTACCATCTAAAAGTTTTCATAAGTCAAGGTTTTTGAGCTCCACACTCGTGATGAGTGTGATGGTAATAGCCCGGACTAGGTATTCTGCTGCATTTAGGTCTTAATTAGGTTGGTCATATATCCGGGTTGTTACAAGAAAACTCTAAAGCATATAGGCTTTTGGATCTAGACACAAATGTGATTGTAGAGTCTAGAGACGTAGAATTCTTTGAGAACAAATTTCGAAGTGATTCCAAAAGTGTTGATTAGTCGTTGCAAATACCACAAACATAAATGAATTCTAACCCAAAATCGAGTCATTATCCTTCTTCTATTAATGTGAGAATAAATCCTAATGATCATATTGAACCTAGGAGAAGTGTAAGAGCTAGAAAGAAAAAATATTTGGGTTCAGACTTTATCAATTCACAAGCTATTGCTTTTCTTGTTGAAGGGAATAGAGAAGTGGTAACCAGAAAAATCCCATTACTTCTCAATGTTGAGGATGAAAGCAATGAACCAAAAACATTTTGAGAAGCAATGGCTTCTAGAGATTCTGCTTTTTGGAAGGAGGCAATAGATGATGAAATGGAGTCTTTGATGGCTAATAAGACTTGGGTCTTATCAGATTTGCCTCCTGGCTCTAAAGCCATTGGATGTAAGTGGGTTTTTGGATGAAAAGAAATGTGGATGATGAGTCAATTAATGTTTGTCAAGGGTTTAGCCAAAGAGAAAGAGTAGACTATTGTATGGGAGTTGTCTAAGTTCCACACCGGTCCTACCGAACCACTATTAACCGTCATGATCAGCTTATATGTATAGAGGTTATTGACTTAGAATGAGTCATCCCTGATACCGACATCTATATCATGCCGACCACATTGGAATGCCTTAACGATATTCCCCACTTAGGCCATCACTAAATGGGTTTGGGTCTGATCTAGTACTTACTCAACGCGCCTATGAGCCTAAAGATAAGTATCAAAAGATGATATAATTGTATTCAACAAATAGGAGCAGTGTCCTATCTTGCTTAGGACACTGCCGGCTCCTATATATAAATACCCCATGATCTGAGTCATAAGATACGTTCACATTTTTTAATATACTCTACTTGAAATATACCGGTCATTACCCTTTACTGACTTAGGCATCGGAGGGGCGTTCCTCGAATCAACCCCCGATGTTAGTTTACGTGTTCTGTCTTGTAGGATATCAAACCGGCATACATAGTTGAAGGATACCGGTTCACTCCAACATCATTTATTCCATACCGGAACAATTATTTTGATACTTATGCTCCAGTGGGTAGGATTACATCCATTAGAGTGTTAATAGCTTTAGCTTCTTTATATAGTTTGTATGTACACCAATTGGATGTAAAAACTGCTTTTCTAAATGGTGATTTAGATGACGAGGTGTAACATCAGACAACCTGAAGGTTCTATACTACTTGGTCACGAAAATAAGGTTTGTAAACTAATAAAGTCATTGTATGGTCTAAAGTAAGCACCAAAATAGTGGCATGAAAAATTTGATTCTGCTGTTCTATCTCATGGCTTTATACATAACTCTGCTGATAGATGTATATACTCTAAGTTTATTAAAGATTATGGAGTCATTTTATGTCTTTATGTTGATGATATGTTGATATTTGGAACAAACATGAAAGGCATAACTGAAACCAAAACTTATTTAAGCTCTTGTTTTAAGATGAAGGACTTAAATGAAGTTGATACTATTTTATTAGGTATCAAAGTTAGAAGAAATAGTGGGGGTTATTCCTTAAGTCAGTCTCATTATGTTGATAAGATGCTTAAGAAATTTGAGCATTTGAATTTCAAGGAAGCTAACACCCCATATGATACATCGTGTAAACTTAGTGTGAATAGTGGAAGAGTTGTAGCTCAGTTAGAGTATGCTAGTGCAATAGGCAGTTTGATGTATGCAATGCATTGCACTAGACCTGATATTGCGTTTGCAGTATGCAAACTTTCGAGATTTAATATTAATCCTAGTGTAGGTCATTGGCAAGCAATTGAAAGAATTTTTGGTTATCTGAAAAGAACCAAAGGTTATGCTTTGCACTGGAAGGGTATACAGATGCTAGTTGGATATCAAGTGATGGAGATAATAAGTCCACAAGTGGTTGGATTTAATTTCATGCTCGGTGGTGGTGTTGTTTCTTGGGCCTCAAAGAAACAAACTTGCATCACTCATTCTACAATGGAAGCTGAATTTTTAGCTTTAGGCCAGGGGAAGCAAACAAAGAAGCAGAGTGGTTGAGAAATATGTTATTGGATATTAAGTTGTGGCCACAACCTATGCCAGCTATTTCTTTGCACTGCGATAGTGAGGCAACATTGTTTAGAGCTTACAATAAGATTTATAATGGTGAGTCTAGACATATCAGTTTAAGATACGCATATGTGAGACAGTTGATATTCGACGGGATTATGACTGTTATTTATGTACGGTCTTGTAATAACTTAGCAGATCCTTTTACTAAAGGATTACCAAGGGATATGGTTTATGTAACAAGTCGAGAGATGGGCTTAAGACCCGTTTGATTGATCAGCAACGATGGAAACCCAACCTTTTCCTTATAGATCTTTATAATTAAAAGGTTCAATGTGGTAATAACAAATTGTTGATAACTGGTCTGGTCACACTAGCATAATTTATTCTAGTGTGTGTTTTAGGGTGAGTTGTTACTCTTAATGAAATTCTAGTGTTTGAAGAATTTCACCTACATAGACATTAGAAGTGGTGCCGCTTCTAACAAAAGTTTTGGGGTCAAAACTTTTGTAAATTTCTATGAACCAGGATGAGCACATGGCCATATTAGTGTTACCTTGTTTATGAACATGATTATGGACGAATGTGTGTGCAGTTCTTCCAATTCTAACAGAAGAAATTTTGGCTCAAAAGCTTTCGCTGCCATAAATTTCGTTAGGGTCTTGAAGGTCTATCTAAGTGAAAGTTCAAATCGAAAGATTCTTTCATGTATGCACATTCTGTTATATTGAAGACTAAGTGGGGGATTGTTGGAATATAGTCTTCAAAATTTAGTTGGAGAGGTTGTATGTGGGTATTTATCCCACATGGAAGGAATAGAATGTTGTTGTTGCCTTTATATTAACTCATGTGATAGTTATATTAAATTGGATAGTGGCCTAACTACTTGGGCCAAGTTGAGCATTGGGCTTGGATGTGCTTGTATTTGGGTTATTAATATACTTGGATATTTGTAATCAAAGACTAGACTAGCACTTAGCACTTAACCAAAATTATTTCTTTTTTTTTTTTTAATTTCGGTTTAATGGGATAATATCAAATTGACAGTTTTTCAATAACTGCCATTTGATTTAATCCCATTAAATACCATTTGGCATATTATTTTTTGGTTTAGTTTTTCTATTCTGTCATTCCTTCACAAAAACGTATTCTCTCAAAAAATACTCTCAACCATGTTCATGGAGGATGGATAATCTTCCTGTAAATCCATTCTTAGATAGGGAATCCTGGGGGTAAATTAGCAGTTAATCCCATCAGCATAATTGTGGGGCTAATATTTGTTGGAGCTAGTATATGAATTAAGCCTTAGTTTTCTTACTCCAAAAGTTGCTTCAAAAGAACAAAAAGTGCCTTGTCCCACATTGGTAGTTTAAAGACTTTTTCCCTTCCTTATATAGAGTTTCCTTCTTTATACATTTGTTGATGGTTGAGTGGGAAGAAACTAGTCACCACACATGCGCGCGCGCTGGCTAGGTCGGGCTCGGCGGTGTGGCGCGTTCGCGGTTGGGGTTGTGGTATATTTTAGTTCAGTTACTTATTTTTTGCAAAAATCAGCATTCATATCTTCGCTGATTTCATAACTATTATCCTTGATTCTTGCCGTTACTAATATTTTCGTTTTCCCTTAATTTCCGCCTAATTGATTATATTAACTTTTATGCTTCTTGCCTTTCCTCTATAAATTGGAGCCTTCATCAGCTTTCAAGGCATACAGAAAAAACATTCTTCTCTACAAAATTCTAAACACGTTCTCTATATTCTCTCTGATCTGGGCATTGTTCAAAGTGTTCTTAAACTGTGACTCTGTACTACACCAAAGGAGCAGTGGTCGTGTAACCATGGAGGTTGGTTGCCAAGAGTCCGTGTGTACGTAATGGGGCAAATTCAACTTTAGGGCAGTGTTTGTTCACACCACGACTATTCAGATAAGTTGTTCCGATTGATCTACCAGTTTTAGTTCCTACATTCTAAAGTTGAATTTGCTTTTTTATTTCCGTACATATGTGGAACTATTATGGCTGGTGAAAATGTTATCCCTACTGTTGTGCCTATTTCTGCCAATCCCTTTATCCCTGATATGTCTAAGTTAGACCCTTTTGTTGGAAAAAAAATTAGGGTAATTCTCTCTGGTAGCCCTGTACTATTGTTTTTTCTCTTTGGTGTCTTTTCTTATGGGTTAATGTCTCTGGTAGCCCTAAGTTAATTAAAATGTTAGTAAAATAGGGTTATTTAATGAAAAACGTTTAGTTATTGTTAAAAAACGTTAGTTTAGTTAGTTAGTGAGTTAGTTTAGGTTAACCTAACCCTAAACTCTAAACCTAACCCTCTGCGAACAACAACGGGGGAAGGGGAGGGCGTCAGCGCACAACCCGCCAAGGGAAGAGAGAGAAGCGGTGCAACAGCGAGGGAAGGGGAGGGGCGTGCCACGCACAACCCCATCTCGCGAACAACAACGGGGAAGGGGGAGGGCGTCGGCGGGGAAGGGGAGGGAGTTCAGCGGGTGAAGGGGGAGGGGGGCTGCGGTGAGGGGGTGGAGGGGTTTGCGGGGGAAGGGGGATGGAGGGGTCTTTGGGGAAGGGGCTGTTGGAGTGGTGGTGTAGTCGGGTAAGGGGTGGTGGGGAGGGGGGTGGTGGTGGGAGAGGGTTAGGTTAGAGTTTAGGGTTAGGTTAACCTAAACTAACTAAACTAACGTTTTTTAACAATAACTAAACGTTTTTCATTAAATAACCCTATTTTACTAACATTTTAATTAACTTAGGGCTACCAGAGACATTAACCCATAAGAAAAGACACCAAAGAGAAAAAACAATAGTACAGGGCTACCAGAGAGAATTTCCCAAAAAATTATAAGATGTGGTCTGATAAGATGGAATTCTTTTTGGGAAAAATTGGTGTAGATTATTGTCTGTTTTCTAATCTGCAACCCGAGAATTCTGTTAGGGTTTATGTTAAGGATAATAAGACTTGCCGTGGGATGTTGTTGCATTATATGTCTGCTGCACTATATATGATTTATAGTAAGTCGAAAGATGCTAAGGTACTTGGGATGCTTTAAAAGCCTAGTATGGTAATGATGATTTTGGGACTAAGAAATATGCTTGTAGTCGTTGGTTGAAATTTTCTATGACTGATGATAAACATGTGCTAGCTAAATCAAGTTCATGAGTATGAACATTTATGTGCTGATATTATGACTGAGGGTATGGCCATTCCTGAACTTTTCCAAGCCAATTGTTCATGAGTACCTCCTTCCTGGGAAAATTTTTGTTCAATTCCTTTAAACACAGACATAAAGATTTTACCCTTCAGGAATTAGTTTCCCATATTAAGATTGAGGAGCAGAACCATATCCAAACACTAGTACAAAGTTGGTCTAAGGTAACATGTATGAGGTAGCACTTTTCAAAATTCAAGTTTGTCGAATATATATGTAACACCTTGGTAACACTTCATCAATATGTAACACTTATGTAACACATTTTTATAAGTAACATTTTGAAGTAGCACTTTTTTAATTGAGTAACATTTTGATCTAACACTTTCAGATAGGTAACACCATTAGGTAGCACTTAGATATTGGTAACATTTTAAGGTAACACTTTAAGATAAGTATTTTTTTTTTAAAAGTATAAGTATAATTTTTAAAATTATAACATTATGATTTTATTAATTACTTCGGATTCTTTTTTATAGGAGCATTGTACTTAACAAACTCATCTTCCCTCAACAAAAAAAAAAACCAAAGTCGTCTTAAATTAATTGAGTGCTAATCCAAAATTATGTTGGCGCTTAATTAGCCGCCAAAGAGAATTAAACTAAAAAAACAACATTTTCTTTATTTTCAATTCCAATTGCAAAGTAATGCGACTTAGGTTTCAGTGTCTCACCACCGCTCTCCTTCTTCGTTCCAGTCAGACTCGCTCGCTGTCCTTCTTCGTTCCTGTAACAGGCTTATTTTTAAAAGCAATTATTAAATGTTAATTATAATTATTAATTTAATTATATTGGATATTGTCATTTTCTTTTAGTTGGAACATCTATATTTTTTTTTGAAAGGAGTTTGGAACATCTATATAGTATTGATTTGTTATGTTTTTAACTATTTATTATTTTACTGTTATAAAGTTATTAATATCGATATTGAAATTATATATTTCGGTTTCAATTATTTAAAATTTTTTGAGCATTTTATCAATTTGAATCGGTTTCCCCATCCTTTTTTGTTGGATCATTTGAGAACCCAAAATCGAAAAAAAAACATCCCCTCGTACCTTACTGTCGTTCAGCTAAACCCACAGAAACCCCCTTAACCCCAAAACCCTCTCTCTCCTCTCACCCTTTTTCTCTCAAACCCTCGTCTGTCTCCTTCGCCTCGCCGGTGTGCGCCGCCTCGCCGTCACTTGCCGACACTCAGACTGGCGCTGCAGTCATGTCATATTAATTCCTCTTTCCTTGCATATCTCTCATTCCTCCTTGTTGATGTTGGTGCATCTCTCTCTTGTTCCTCGTGGTGGTGCTGCACCTTTGTTGGTGTTGCCGAGTTGTCGCTGCTACTACTGTCCTTTCTCTTCTCTAGCGGCTACTGTTGTCCTGTTCCACGATCTTCTCTCACCTCTACGCGGTTGTTGCCGTTGTTGTTGTTGCTTGTGTGCCGCTTGTGCTGTCGTGGCTTTACTCCTCCGTCCTCTCGCTGGTTGTGTAGCTCGTGGCCGGTGGTGGGGGGGTTTCTTCTTCTATTGTTGGTACTAACCCTCCCAATCTCTCTTTTGAATTGAATTTTGTTCCATTAAAGTTATGAAATTAGTTGTATGATGAAATTGTGTTCTGATTGATTATGTGAATGAGTGTATTGAATTGTAGTTATTTGTTTCGAGAACTCTAATGGTGTTATTGTTGTGTTGTTGTTGTTGGGTGTTATTGTTGTTCTGTTGTAGATGATGCTGTTACGACAACTGCTGTTGTGTTATTGATGTTGTTTTTCTTGTGTTGTCTTATAAACTAATTGAGCATTTATTCTTATGTTATATATGTTGACTAAAAGACTAACCATAATTTCTGCATCACTAATTGGATATTGGCATATCGTTTTGGTGTTAGTTCAATATAGTTTGTGAGGTAAGTTCAGTTGGTGATACTAGATTGTTGATTTGGTTTTGAAATCTTGATTATAAGTTATTATGTAAAATCATATTATGATTGAATCTTCAGTTCTAACATTCTATTAAGATTTGGTTTAATTTGTTAGTTATAAGAGTTTAGTCTACTTCGTTAGATTGAGAAAGAAATCACTTACTTAATATGAAATTAAGGAATTGGAATGTAATGCAATGGAATTCTAAGTTATGAATTAGTAATGTTTTGTCCTGGTTGAGTTAACTTTTTGTATTATGAACTCATTTAGAAATATAGTTTATTGTCGTTATTATTAGTTAGCGAGGTGAATTTAAAGATTGTCTAGCTAAAGTTGGTAATCATGTGTTATTGATTGTGGAGGTGAATGATTGAGGATAACGAAGTAACTTGTTTCGTTTGTTTGGAGTTTAGTGAGTTAGTTTATGCTAATTTGTACTTATAATTCAATCTATAATAATAATTAGTTGGGCTAGGAAGACTCGTTTTGTATGAATTTCAATGTTGTTAGTTAGTAAGAGGTAATCTAAGTTTATTTGGTTTTAATATAAGGTTGATTGAAAGTTATGAATTCCTATATAGTATTCATATTTTCTTAGTTCCAGTTCGTTGTGGAGTTTTAAGCTAAAAGTATTGCAATTAAGAAGTTATAAAGGTATAAGTCAATTAGTAAATGACTATTTATCGAGTCTCTAAGAGTGAAGTGATTATAGTAGCCAACTTAATTAAAGATAGAAAACGGATTAGGTAAATGTTGATAATAATATTGAGATCATTAAAAATAATTTCATTACTCCTAAAGTTGATTAACAAGGTTTATGTGGAAATAGGTTTGAGTTAATTCCAGTTTATGAGAAGGTAGATAATATGTTTAATTCTTTTAATAATACATACTAAACAAAACTAGTAGTTTAATAAACTCCTTTCATGATGGTTACTTCTTCTAAAGCAAGATGTAATTCACTTCTTTGTCTAAGTGATTCAGCTATATTGTATAGATAACACTTGAGAAGGTTATATTGAGAAGGTTCATCAGATTAGTTTATTTACGTGAGAGTTAATAGGAATAGCTACTAGCTCTCAGCGTTGCTGTTAAGAGAAATTTGGAGGTTAATTCTCAAGAGTAATATAATAACGAATACTACTCTTTGGCTCATTCATTACAATAACCGTTGAGTATTTGTACTAATTTATATCTATAATAGCATACTATTTCCTCGTTGTTATTATGTTTGTAAGTTTTAGTATTATTATCATTGTATGTGTAACGACAAATTTAAAAATGTTACTATAGGACATGTGAAATAGATGTGTTACTATAAAGCTAGCTGATAAGTCGATTTTTAGTTGCATATAAGTAGGTCTTACGTCTCATTTTCATGTAGTTTTTAGTGCATCTTAGGTCTAATTGCATAATTTGAGCATTCTTTTGAACCATTGTGTTATTTCGAGATACTTGTGGCTTTTCTTTGTGATTTTCAGGTTCTTGTGGTCGGTTGTGACTAAGAGAAGCTAAGATGGTTCGTAGATGGTCTAATTGGTGGTCCTCGGATGCGAGAAGATGAGTTTGAGTGCTTTGGGGTTGAAGGAATGATGATATTGAAGAATATTCTCTTTTGCGGGACCACGCAAGATTCCGCTTGCCCATGCACTATGGCGCACGCCCAAGCATATAGCTGCTTGCCCGTGCAAATCTATTGGAAGAAAGGAGAAATCATTCTGTTTGACGTGCACGCCCAAGCAAGATGCCGCTTGCCCGTGCACCAATACGCACGCCCAAGCGAGCGATCGCTTGCCCGTGCAGATCTGTGAATGAAAACAACAAAACATTCTGTCTCGCATGCACGCCCAAGCAAGTTCTCGCTTGCCCGTGCACTAAGGCGCACGCCCGTGCCGTTTTCTGCTTGCCCGTGCAAGCTGTTATCCACCCAATTTCCGCGACTTTAATTGTTTCCTTTTTTAGTTTTTGTAAACGATATTAGGTTTTATTAAAACATACTTTTAGGCAGTTTTGGGATGATGAGAAAATAGAGTATTACTTTTTAGAGAGCTTTTGAGAGGAAACTCCATTATTGAAACCTTGAATTCTACAAGTTTGATCCATTCAAGTAAAGACTAAGTTTTTCTAATTTTCCTCTTTTCCTTATTATTATTATGTCTTTCAATTTAATTATCAATTGCTTTGTTATTTCAATTATGAGTGAGTAGTTTTATAATCTAGGGTTAAGTTGAACCCTAGCAATGACTAATGCGTGAATCCCTCCCATAATTCCAATTTGATGTGATTAATTGTTCTTGTTTGATTGAATTGTGCTTAATTTCATTATCATACTAGGGATAGGTGATTTTGAATTGATTCATTATGTCTTGTTTTCAATGGGAATTGAATCTAGATGGATTTGTTGATTTAATCAAAAGTATGAATATCTCTATGGGAATAAGTAGATAGGATTACTAGGAATTTATTTGTGATGCCATGCTTAATGTCTCTTTCTTGCGTGATTCCATGGGAATAGGTTTGATTGCTTGTTTAGAGTAGCCATAGGTACTCGGGAGAGATCTTTGGTAGTTATAGAGTGCATTACTCCTTTTGAATCATTGCTTATGTTTATTGGAATGGGAACTATTCATGTATTACTCGTGCTAGAGGGGATACTTAATTCTAGATGTCTTTATTGATTGATTTTACCTCGTGTGTTCTTAATATTTGTCATAATTTAGCATTATTATTAGTTCAACACTTTTTCACCATTGTTTGTCACTTGTTTAGTTAAATTGAGTCGAGATTTCTAGTGTTTGATACTTTTTGTCCTTGTGGATTCGACCTTGACTTACCCTACTACATAGTTAGGAGGACTAGTTAGGAAATTATTTTTGTTAGGTGCGCGACACGCCTATCACTAGCTAACAAAAAGTGTTGCCTAATATCTAATAAAGTGTTACATATGCTCACTTAGGGTCCGTTCTGTTTAACTTATTTTAACTTATATAAGATTTTATAAGATTAGATAAGATCAGATAAGATAAGATAAGATCAGATAAGATAAGATCAGATAAAATAAGATGTTAGACACACTTAATAAACTATCTTATAAGATAAGATAAGATAAAATAAGATAAGATAAGATAAGATCAGACTAGATTTTATAAGATATTATAAGATATTATAAGATAAGATATGATAAGACAAAATAAGTTGAACAAAACATACCCTTAAAATGATACTCCCTCCGTCCCAGAATACTCTTTACACTTTCCTTTTTCATCTGTCCCAGAATACTCTTTACACTTCTAATATTGGATATGACCCACTATTATTTTAATCATTCTACCTTTTAAGCATTGACCCACACTCTCTCTCCTCCAAATAAAGTAATACCACTCCTACTACCCACCAACTCTAACCATGGCCCACACTCTATCTCCTTAAAATAAAATAATACTACTTTTACTAACTACTAACTCCTATCACATCTACTTTTCAATAAAATAACAATTGATAACCAAACAACAACTTATCATCTAGAACTACGTGCATTGATAAGTGTCAAAAGTATTATGGGACGGACATAGTACATATTATCTAATAAAGTGTTACTATAATTCAAGAGATGACATAGAAAATGTTACTATAGATGTAAAAGTGTTATATAAAAAAATTAGGAGTAACACTATAAAAATACTACATTAGTTTTAAAAAGTGTTACATTAAATAATTTTAAGTAACACTTGAGAAAGTGAAACATTAGCATTGGAAAGTATTACCTTAGAGAATAGGTAGCACGGGCAGATGTTTCACTTATAAAAGTGTTACCTATTGCCTAAAGCAACACTTTTAGGCTTTTAAGTAACACTTTTAGGGTGATACATTAGGCCAATTATGCACTAAAACCTGTTGATCATTCTTCCTCCGTTGATTAGGTTCCAGATTAGGAAGAATCTATTAGCATTGGAAAGTAATGCGACTTAGGTTTCAGTGTTACCTTAGAGAATAGGTTTCAGCAAAGGGAAATCTGTTGATCATTCTTCCTCTGCTGCTAATCTGGTTGAATCTAAGAATGCAGGTAAAGTATCGAACGGTAAGGGTTCGAATCAGTTTCATGGTACAAGGAAGAATAATAACTTCAAAAGGAAGGCAGTTCAGGGGAAATTGCTTCGTCTATGGTAAGTTTGGACATACTGCTAAGGATTGTCGCCAAAAAAGCACTTCTGGAAACCAGTTTGCAAACAAAGCAAAGGAAAACAAATCTCAAGCCAACCTTGCTGAAGATGTGATTATTGCTATGGTGTCCGAGGTAAATCTGGTGAGTAATGTGACCGAGTGGGTGCTAGATACCGGAGCAACTCGCCACATCTGTTCAAGCAAGGAAATGTTCCAGAAAAGCAACAAATTTTCAGAAGGTGAATGTGTCTTCATGGGCAACTCAAGCACTGTGAGTGAACTTGGCAAAGGAATGGTTTTTCTGAAATTAACTTCTGAAAAAACCATTGCTTTGCATAATGTCTTACATGTGCCTGAAATCCGCAGAAACCTTAATTTTGGTTCTCTTTTAAAAAAAGATGGTATCAAGATGACTTTTGAATCTGATAAACTTGTACTAACCAGAAATAGTGATTTTGTAGGTAAGGGATTTTGTAACGATGGTTTATTTGTTCTTGATGTTGTAACTGATAATAAAACTTATACTGCTTCCGTTTATATTGCTGAGTCTGTTTTTTTATGCCATTCTAGACTAGATCATGTGAATGTTACATATGTTAAGAGACTTAAACAACTTAGTCTTATTCCTGACTTTAGCAATACCTCCTTTGATAAATTAAATGTGAAGTATGTGTAGATGCTAAGCACCCTAAGAAAGCATTCAACAAAAGTGTTGCTCGTTCTTCCACCTTACTTGAGCTGATTCATAGTGACTTAGGTGACTTTAAGAATTCTATGAGTTGGGGAGGGAAGCGTTATTATATTACTTTTGTGGATGATTTCTCTCGTTTTACTAAGGTTTATTTATTGAGTTTAAAAGATAAGGCAGAAGAAAAATTTCTTATATATAAAGCCGAAGTTGAGAACCAATTGGACCTTAAGATTAAGAGGGTGAGATCAGATAGGGGTGGAGAATATGACGGAGTTTCCCTTAAGAAATTTTGTGAGTCTAATGGGATTATTCATGAGGTTACAACTCCTTATACCCCAGAACATAATGGAATAGCTGAGCGGGAAAATAGAACTCTTAAGGATATGATGAATGCAATGCTTATTAGTTTGGATATGCCTACTAACATGTGGGGTGAGGCCATTCTTTCTGCTTGCTATGTGCTTAACCGTGTTCCCCATAAGAAGTTAGATAAAACCCCTTATGAATTATGGAAAGGTTTTCAAACTTAATTTGAGTTACCTCAAAGTGTGGGGGTGTTTGGGAAAAATAGGACTTCTTGATTTTCAGAGGAACAAAATTAGACCTAAGACTGTGGATGGTATTTTTATTGGCTATGCTTCTAACAATGCTGCATATAGACTTATTCTTAAGGATGCATCTGGTTTTAGTCCTATTAGAGAGTCAAGGGATGTTGAGTTTTTTGAGAACATTTTTCCTATGAAATTAAGTGTTCCTTTTTCTTTGCTTGCTGCATCTTCATCTTCTTCTTCCACTATGCATCATGATATTGCATCTTCTAGTGAGACTCTAGAACCCTGAAGGAGTAAGAGAGCTAGAATTGAGTCTAGTTTTGGACCTGATTTCATTACTACCTTCCTTGTTGAAAAAGGGTGCTTCGATGAGCATGAAGTGAATGTTTTTGTGTTAGAAGAAAATACAAGGACCTATAGTGAGGCCATGAGGTCAGTTGACTCTAGTTTTTGGTTAGAGGGTATTAATAGTGAGATTGAGTCCATTATGAGTAACCATACTTGGGTTTTAGTGGACCTTCCTAGAGGATGTAAGACCCTAACCAGTAAATGGATTTTTACAAAGACGTGTAGGCCCGATGGGACCTTAAGTATAAAGCCAGACTTGTGGTTAGAGGACATCACCAGAGGAAAAGCCTAGAATTCTTTGATACCTACTATCCTGTGACTAAGGTTGCCACCATTAGAACTTTAATTGCACTTGCATCTATTCATGATTTGATTGTGCATCAAATGGATGTAAAAACTGCTTTTTTGAATGGTAAGCTAAATGAAGAGATTTACATGAAGCAACCTAAAGGATGTGTAGTTCTCGGACAGGAAGACATGGTATGTAAACTTATTAGGTCCTTGTATGGTCTAAAACAAGCACCGAAACAGTGGTATGATAAGTTTCATCAAACCATTACTTCTAATGGTTTCAGGTAAACGATTCTGATGCTTGTGTTTATTCCAAATCTGATGAACTTGGTTGTGTTTTCATATGTCTATATGTCGATGATATGCTAATTTTTGGGACCAATATCGACATAGTGAATGCAACCAATGCCTTCCTAAATTCTAGTTTTGAAATGAAGGATTTGGGTGAGGCAGATGTGATTCTTGGTATAAAGATTACTAGAACTGCATATGGGATGTCCTTAAACCAATCTCATTATATTGAGAAAATTTTAAAGAAGTTTAATCAATTTAATTGTACTCCTGTGAAAACCCCATATGATTCTAGTATTCATTTGAAAATTAAAAGAATAAAGGTGACAGTGTGTCACAACAACAATATGCCAAGATAATTGGAAGTGTAATGTTTTTGATGAATTACACTCGACCTACTATAGCATATGCTATTAGTAGATTGAGCAGGTCTACTCATAATCCTAATCAGGATCATTGGAATGCTTTGATTAGATTATTAAAGTATTGAAAAGGCACTATCAATTGGGGTTTGCATTATCCAAGATCACCTTGTGTTCTTAAGGATTTTGTGATGCCAATTAGGTGTCAGATAATGGTGAGATTCATTCTAGTAGTGGCTATGTTTTTACTCTTGCTGGTGGTGCTATATCTTGGAAATCATCAAAACAAACTTGTATTGCCAAACCTCTTGTGGAATCGAGTTTATTTCTTTAGAATTGGCGGGACGGGAAGGCGAGTGGCTAAGGAGTTTGCTTGCTGATATTCCATTATGGGGGAACCCAGCTCCATCAGTTTCCATGCGTTGTGACTCACAAGCAGCAATTTGGGTAGCGAATAATCAAGCTTATAATGGAAAGAGAAGTCATATTTGCTTAAGGCATGCTATTGTGAGAAATCTAATTAGAAATAATGTAATGTCACTCGAGTATGTAAAGTCAGAGAGGAATATTGCTGATCCTCTCACCAGAGGCCTTTGTAGAAAAATGGTGCTGGATTCAACACAAGGAATGAGTTTCAAGCCTATTGTGGAGTAAATTGTGATGGATACCCTTCTTAGGTTTTCCTAAGTTCAAAGGGTCAAACGAAGTCACAAAAGAGCTCAAGTTGTGTATACTACTACCATTGCTATTAATAAAAAGTGATGTAGTATTTCTTTACTGTTATATGTTTAAGGATGAGCAAAAGGCTCTTAATAAGTTCATAACCTTGATAAGGTGGTTTGTGACAGTACAAACTTGATGGACTTACCTATGTGAATGTGGGGGGTTACGCCCAATCCCTTATGAGAGTCCTTAAGGCTTAGGACCTGTAGAGCATTCATGAAAATCCAGGCAATTTGTGGGGCAATTAAATTGCAAATCACGAGAACACTATTGATTTGAGAAAGATTTAAGTGCGCAAATGTGAATTACTAACATCGTAGAAAGGTTCAAAGAGAAATCTACCTAATACGACGGTAAGACATCACTAGTAGAATAATTGCTTATTGCTGCGGTGATATTGCTGCGGTTTTACCTATACGCAGCAATATATCATGTAAAAAGAAAAGGTAAAATATAAAATAAAGATATTGCTGCGGTTTCGCGGTTTCGGCCAAAAACCGCAGCAATATGGTTTCAACGGGAAATTTTTGAAAAAAAGTTGACTTTTTGACCAGACATATTGCTGCGGTTTTTGGCCGAAACCGCAGCAATATATTAAAATAATATTAAAAAAAATATTATTTCAATATATTGTTGCGGTTTTTATAAGAAACCGCAGAAATATGGTTTTAACAGGTAATTTTTGAAAAGACCGAATATATTGCTGCGGTTTTTGGCTAAAACCGCAGCAATATATTAAAATAATATTAAAAAAATAATATTTTAATTTATTGCTGCGGTTTTTACAAAAAACCGCAGCAATATCCCAATTTATTTCATATAAGAGGAGCTAGGGTTTGGGACACTCGCATTTCAGCTTCTTCATTATTGCTGCCGTTTTACTCCTTTCTCTCTCCTCCTTCAGATCTGCTCTCACTCCTCTCGTCTTCTTCTCCAGTCATCTCGCTGTTCACTCGCGACTCTTCTTCGTGATTCCTCAACGAATGCCACTCATTCTTCGCGACTCATCACTCATCACTCGCCACTCATTCTTCGCGACTCATCACTCATCATTGACGCGAATCATTTCGACTTCGATGGTGGTAATCGGCTCGTGGATCTGAGCGATTAACGAAGACGACGAGATTCCTTCGTTCATCTCCTTCGTTCGTCTCCTTTGTCGGCCTTCGTTCGTCTCCTTCGTCGGCCTCCTTCGTCTCCTTCGCCGGCCGAACGATGTTGAAGGTTGAAGGTTGCTGCGAAGAACGATGTTGAAGGTTGAAGGTCGCCGGCCGAATTATCTGAGTTCATGTTTTTAATTTCTTTTTGCTTTTTTCTTCATTTTTATTTTTAGGGTCTCCTTGTTTCACCAGATCTGCATTAAGGTTGAAGAGGATAACATTCGACTTTTGTATTTTTTATTTTCTTCATTTTTTTATTTTCAGTTTAGATCTGGTTTTAGGATTCCTATTTTTTTTGTTTTTACTTTTTTAATGAATTATTTTAGAGTTTCTATTTTAGTTTAATTTCCATTTTAATTTTGTAATGAATATGATATTTTAATTTTTGGTATTGGTTACATTTTTTTGGTTTTCATAGTTTCATTTCTTATAATGTCAAATGTAAATGTGGTTGTTATGGGATTTATTAATTCATTTGATTTTGAATGAATTCCAAAATAATTTGGTTGTGTGAAAATGTTGCTTGGTGAAGTATGACATTAGAAATGTATGAAATTTTTTTTAAAAAAAAAAAAAACAACCTATTGCTGCTGTTGTTTGGTAAAAACAGCAGTAATACATAACCTATTGCTGTTGTTTTTACCAACAGCAGCAGCAATAGATTGCTTTTTATTTTTTTATTTTTTTATTAACACTACCTATTGCTGCGGTTTTAGGTAGGAACCGCAGCAATATGTTGCCCTATTGCTGCGGTTTAAAACCGCAGCAATAGGTAATTTACCTATTGCTGCACTCTTAATTGCTGCGCGGCGAAAACCGCCGCAATAGGCCACTTAATGACCACAGCAATAAGCATTTATTCTACTAGTGCATGTTTGTATGCATTAGGTATCAATTCAAGTCCATAAGACATTGATACTTACAAAACTGAATATCCGTGCTCAGATTTCCTTTTTAGTTGTCTTTTCCTTCTTTATTCTTTTGAATCATGTGGGAGAATGTTGGAGTTAGTATATGAAGCCTTAGTTTTCTTACTCCAAAAGTTGCTTCAAAAGAACAAAAAGTGTCTTGTCCCTATTAGTAGTTTAAAGACTTTTTCCCTTCCTTATATAGAGTTTCCTTCTTTATACATTTGTTGAAGGTTGAGTGGGAAGAAACTAGTAACCACACGCGCGCGTGCCGGCTGGGCCGGGCTCGAGCGCGTGGTGCGTTTGCGGTTGTGGGATATTTTAGTTCAGTTACTTATTTTTTGTGGAAATCAGCATCCATATCTTCGCTGATTTCGTAACTGTTATCCTTGATTCTTGTCGTCATTAATATTTCCATTTTCCCTTAATTAACCCCTAATTGATTATATTACCGTTTTTGCTTCTTGCCTTTCCTCTATAAATTGGAGCCTTCATCCGTTTTCAAGGGACACAGAAAAAACATTCTTCTCTACAAAATTCTAAACAAGTTCTCTATATTCTCTCTGATCTGAGCATTGTTCAAAGTGTTCTTAAAATGTGACTCTGTACTACACCAGAGGAGCAGTGGTCGTGTAACCTTGGAGGTTAGTTGCCAAGAGTCCGTGTATACGTAACGGGGCAAATTCAACTCTAGGGCAGTGTTTGTTCACGCCACGACTATTCAGATAAGTTGTTCCGATTGATCTACCAGTTTTAGTTCCTACAATATTATCTTAAGGACAGAGAAATACTCATCCAAGTCTAGTTTCTGTAATTTTTGTTAATTGTTGTATATCTAACAAAAAAACATGATTACTTCAATAAATTGGCTTTTGATCATTATGACTTTGCTAGATGCATGAGATCTGTGGCAGAACCCTTACTCGTAAGTCATTTCGGCGAAGATATCATCGAAGAATTGTTTGAGAGATACAAGGAAATTCTTCAAGACTCAATGGCAAAAGAGAAGAACTTGAGCATTAATATTACAGTGTCCCTCACACGAAAAGATTGATCAATCAATCTATAGTTTGACAATTTGCTTCTTTTTTCAGTACTAGTTGTTGCACCGCGCGCCTACGCGCGCGGCACTCCAAAATAGCGTACTTGCGATATTCGAATTACGTTGGATTTAATCAGCCATATGGTTGTGAAGTAACGGTTCCAAAACACTTGGTGCTTGCACTTGTTGTTTGGGGTGTATGGGGTAAAGCACAAAAGTAAGGTGTACATACACAATTTATTCATACTCCCATACTATGGGGCAGACAATATACATATTAGTGGTCGTTTGAAGTGCAATTTAAAGGTTAAACATAACAATTATATAGAGTCCTCTAAACTGGAACTTATTGCTAACTTGTAGTTATTTCACATGTTTCCGAAGTGCTTTTAAAATGAAGCTTTAGCCTATTCACACAAGATGGATATAAGCTTCCACTGTAGGACCTTATTTCTGGAAATTGATGCAGTTGGCGTTATTTGGATATAAAAGCCTTTTGCCATTAATTCCTTTAAGATGGTGGTAAAGGCCTAGCAAGTAAATGTAAATGTACAAGGGTTTAGAATCTATGATATATTTGAGATTAGCATGAGAAAGGATGTAAAGCGAGAACAAATGTAGAACTCAAGATGTTTACATCGGCAAGAAGATTATTAATATGTTCCGCTGATATTCTGAAAAGAGCTTCACATTTTTCGTTGAAAGCAGTAAGAAACATTGAGCCAGTTGCATCGAACGCTTTGATTTTGAAATGGAATCTAGGAGTAAACCGGAAGTGTCATTTTTTGTACTTCTTTTCCAAACAATGATTCTTTTCCAAACAATGATGAGTAGTTATGTAAGGATTTGCATACCTTAGCAAAATATCTTTTAAACAATGCGAACAACTATATGGCTAGTCATAAGTACAAGTCGTAGTTTACTGGTAAGATCATGATATTACAAAGAAAGATGTCATGGGTTTGAGGCCCCTAATGCATTTTTTTTGATCTTTTTCCTAATTCTATATTAGCGTATGAATCACATGTTGAACAGTTGGAGACAAAGCAACGCCACATTAATGTATGAGGTGGGGTGACACGTGGCGACATGCAATACTGTAGAGGGATATAGTCAATAGATAGCCTTGGATTTGTAAAGCATCATATGAGAGGGTTTGTGCATTATGGAGTGGTAACGATTGACTTGGAAATATAAGATATGGCAAATATTTAAGAACATCTAAAGAGATTGGGGAAACAAAAAAAGGAAGGAAAGTGTGTATACGGTTTGAATCAATTTGTTTTGGTGTTCCTAAAACAATCGAAGTGGCGAAGATGCAAAACACAAAGAAAGTCACCACCCTTTTAGTAAACAAACTATATCATAAATTTGCCAAATTTGCCAGCTCATATTCAATTATTAACAAACAATAATAAGGGAAAATTGGTAACCAAATCAAGAATTTTATTAGATTCATAAAAGGGGATTAAAATCCCCACTTCTTTAAAACTAAGCCATTCAGGCTAATGCCATATATGACCAAAAGTTACTACAACAGAACCAATCTTCTTTCAACATTGAAGCATCCAAAAAAATAAAAATGGTACACAACAATATCAATATACCTCTACTACATGCCGTTGCTTGTTCTTCTTCAGCTGAGAAAGCTTTTCATCCCACTTCTCTCCCCTCTCTTCCGTGACTCTCTTAAGGGTATCCTGGATCCCAGGTATCATCCCTTTGAGCCCACAGAAGTAAATATGAGCTCCATTGTCGAGCATCTTGAAGATTTCATCGCTGTATTCTTTAATCTTATCCTGAACATACATCTTTCCACCCTTCTTGTTCTGATGTTCTCGGCTAAGAGTCGTGTTATACCAGAAATTATCAGGGTACTCCTTTAGATATTTGGTGAATTCATCATCATATAGAAGACTATTGGTATTGGCTACCCCGAGGAAAAGCCAAGCGAGACCTTTGAACTTGTAGATGGGGACATCCTCCATGAACATGCGGCAAAGGTAGCCTCTGTAAGGAGCCACACCAGTTCCTGTAGCAATCATAATATGGGTGGCATTTGGATCCTCATGTAAAAGCATAACCTTGCCTGAAGGACCTGCAATATAGCATGGATGTTGTCAATAGCAGAAACAAGAACTCTGGTTGATAAACTATAAACAATCCCACTTCTCCAGCAGTAAGGATATCAGTATGTTGGAAATTATCATTTCAAAAGTCACCACTTACCAGAATCTGTAAGCCAAGATTTATAATTTGTGGCCAAAATTTCCTCCAAGCCAAGAAAGGACCTCAAAAAATTTATAATAATTTATACACGATTTTATGACCTGACTTAGAAAAAGGGAATGATTATGAACATGATTCTAGACCTGAAACTAAAATGACAAATCCAAATGCTAACAGATCACAGAGGGTTGAACCAAAGAAAAACAATAAACGCCAGGAGAACCTCAAAGTTGTTATTCATTCCACACCTATTCTCAAGTGGAACTATAATCTGGAAAGGCGATAACACTTTCATAGAAAAGTGTCACATCATTTACTCAAGAACTCAGCTTGGGCAAGAAAGTGAAGTCGAGATAATTTCATGAGAAGTATGTTCCCTTTTGGCATTGTCATGATAACACCGACTTACCAAGTATATGTTTATATTAGCCCATTCCCCTAATTTTGATCCTAATTCGCAATAAAGAGCAAGAGCATGCAACAAATTGCGAATTAATGGAGCACATGAAAAAGCGGAGATGCTATTAACTTCAGTCTTCTAAATTTTGAGTGTTCAGATGAGATTTCTTACCCTTACATGTTTCCTTCTCTAGATCAAATTTACTAAAGAAATGTTCTACTCTATGGTACAAAAGAAGACCCGTCTCCGACATTAGAATTTGGAAGTCCCCACAAATTGGAAGTAGCATGTTAAAAACATGAGCACATATTGTAAATTTTCCTCCGAAAGAGGCTAACAATTTTTTCAGACACTAAAAAGTATGACCACTTGATCAACAGGCTAAGTCATAACCTTCTGTATAATTAGATAAAACATACCAGTTATCTGGACCTTTTCTCCAGGCTTAGCATTGCAGAGAAAATTGCTGCACACACCCATCTTTTCAGGGTCCTCTTTTCCTGTCTCAGGATCATTATAGAAAGCTCGACGAACACATAAAGTACGAGTCTTTCCATCAAAATTGTCTCCATACCTTGTCGAAGCAATGGAATAGAGACGTACATTGTGAGGATTCCCTGGTTTCTTGGGGTTCTCACCCTGTTCAATCAATAGCGACTTCAATTAGATCAAAGCTTCCGCCCATAAAGGTAATATTGGTTGCAAATATTGTAAATGACCAGAGAGTTTATTTAATTTTTAGAAAAAAACTCCTAGTGACACAATAGAGTCTGCCCTATCTTTACTTGTAAGATATTTTTTTTATTCTTTGTTAGGATTACTTCTATTTGCTAGGCCTTTAAGGAATGCTGGTTCAGAATTTTGTGTGTGTACTGTGTAGACCCTTGGCTGTGACCTTAGAGTCATTATCATGTTTCTGTTGTTTTAGTGTTCACGGGGGAAGACGACTATCAAGGTAATGGTTAATAAAATCAAGACTTCACACCCGTTACTTTGCATAGAAGTGTTGTTTGACTAAATTGTTGTCTTTTGTCTCAAAGCTTCCACCCCCCTTTTCAAATTGTGCTTCTCATACCCGTTTTCTCGACTCGGCCCCACTTGTGCCAACTAAGCTTTCACTCAGCGCGCCCAAGTTCTGATCGTTGCCAAACTGACACTCTTGTCACTAATAGGCATGAATGCCTTTTCTTAGTTCAGAAGTCCCTGCTTGCACACACTACGTGCACACAAGCCCAATTTCGCATCAGGCATGTACCTTTGCCATCAGACAGGCAAGAGTGTGTTGCACGTCCAAGTGTCCAAACATTTAAACCAAAGCAGAAGCTTATGAAACGGATGGCGGAAAGACATAATTGTTCCATCATTGCATGTCTAAAGAATCAAAACATAAAGAACTTACTCTAGATATTGATGCTTCTAGCCAAAAGTCTAATAATTCACCAAACAAGTGCAAAGTCAAATCAACAAGAATCTGGAAAACCTACCGGAGGTATAATACCATAACTCTGCCCTTCCTAGTAGGGAACATTGCCTCCATGATCAATCACAATATGGCATGTTTCCCCTGGAGCCTTAGGGCCTACAAGTCTCTCAACAGAAACAATGGTTTCTGTGTAAGGTTCCTTGTTCTTGTATAAATGCAGAGGCTCTTTCGTATCTTCGAGCTCTAAAGGTGAAACCACAACTTTAGGTGTGATAGCTTCTTGCACGGACATGCATGATACATACTGTTTTCTCAATCTTAAGTTCTTTGCTTTCAAGTTCAATGTATAGACAGGATCCCATAATTTATTGCCAAAGCTTACACTGTATCAAAGATGCTACATCAAATCAACAACTCAACTCTCTATCCCCACATCCATTCACAATTCACACCAAACCACAGTTCAGCCTCCACATACATTGATGAATGATGACAACCTTTTCCTTTATCATTATTATCAGCAATCTTATGCATGATTTACAGCACATACTCACAGGAGGATAAAACTTAAAAGATCAAATCACAATGACCACAAAAGAGAAAAATGCTCGTTCAATCCAAATCTAAAATCAAGAATTGAATTAGCATAACAAACATTAGGGAAGACTGGTGGACATCTATGGCCTATGTAGCATGGAAACACTTGGGTTTCGGAGGAAACTTTTCTAAAACAGGGAAACCTCAAGTTCTATTCATTTCTAGGCTTCATCAGCAAGGAAACAGTTAAAATGCCGGGAACAGAAACGTTTTGGGGACGGGGAAACCTCGTGTCACAGGAGTTTCCGTGCTTCATAGGTTATGACAACAAACTACTAAAAGTTCCAAGATCATGCAAGCTATAGGCCTCAGTTATAGAGTTCAACAGCCATACACCGTACACACAGCCATACACCGTACACACATTCAAGCATCTTTAAACAATATCAGGATTTCAAAGAGTAATAGATAACATGCATCATAAATTTGTAGCATACAACATAAAAGATATGCCCACAGTTCAGTGACACTCCATGTACCAGATATTTAAACACACTTTTGAAAGGCCTAAAGATCAATAACAAATACATCAAAACCCCTCTATAAACAAAGCTATCAATAAAGGATCAATCTACTAATTAAATTAGCATAAGCTGATTAAGTACCTTAAACACAGATCCTTTGACAGATGAATCATTTGTAACTGGGACAGCAACAGAGACCTTAAAACAAAACAAAAACAAAACAAAAACAAAACAAAAACAAATTGAACAGAGATCAACAAGAGTTAATCATATCATAATCAAGCTACTAATGAGGGTTTTAGTTCTATAAAGACACCCATAACCAAATTTAATTCAAGCGAACAAATTTCCAGCATTAATGCAGTCATCAAAGTGCATGAGTCACAAATTTGAAAGCGAAAGTTAAGAACAAAACAAAATAAAAGGTCTTTGACTTTTCTGGGGACTATATATGGAGAAGAGTTTTAGCCAGTTTTATACGAGGAAATAAGAAGTGGAATGAAAATTAGAAAAGGAGAAGTATGAGCAAACCTGATGAAGTGAGATTAATGGGGATATGAGGAGTGTCATTTCCATGCCTTCGCAAGGCTTCCGCTACAAGCTCCCTCTCAAACCTGATAGATGAAGCAATTTTTAGCTTTGAAGACAGAAGATGTTTTATAGTTACAAGAATGATGATACATAAGCCTGCATTCTTCTTGAAGGTCTGATAAAATTATGAATGTCGAAATTGCATTTCTCCTTTATTTTGGCAATGGGTTAAAACTCTGACAAAGCAGAACTAATGAATAGCTATAAGCCTTTGCTAGCTTCACTATTCTAAGGCAGCTAAGCACAATTGTTCCACTAATCAGCTAGAATGAACAAAGATATGATTAGTACACTAATTAGCTTGGATGAATAAAGACACCAGATTCGTAAACTAATCGGTGGCATCAATCTAAAATTCGTCCCACAAACACGTGCCCAACTATTGGTATCACTTTATGATATTGTACAGCTTGCTGCAGGTTCATCCGTTCATGCTAAGCAGACTGACACAACCTCCCGGAGGGCAATGAAGACAGTTTTGTGGCCATTACTAACACCCCAAAATCTTAATTTTTCTTTATATAACAATAAAATGCAGGGAAAAACTCAGAGTTCAATTGGTACAGAATTGCTACACCAAATCAAACGCACATATCAAGATTAATCTACATAGTAGCAAGTCACAAGACAAGATACATACACAGGAAGTTTACCAGGGAATGCCTTCCAAACTGATTTGAACTGAATTATGAGAGATATGTGCAATCCTGCAGGAAAGTTTTGAGCATAAAGTCAGAATTGCAGGCAAATAGAGAGAAAAGACCAGATACATATAGAGCTAACAATCTAGGCAATGTAGTTATTAGCCTAAGAATCCATGCAATTCAGCCCCCCCTCCCCAACAAAGAAATTTACTGGAGGCCTGGGTACCTCATTCTTATTGAAAAGCAACAAAGAAGAAGACATTTAAGCTATAGAATTGGATGATTTCGACCTTGGCAATAATTCTTGGTCTTAATCCCAAACGAGCAGCACAAGTCAAAGCATTGCCAATATTACCACCTCCTTGAACCTACAAAAATCATCAATCAAATATTTTGACAGAACCCTATCACTTCTACTACAAATTTGCCTACGCATTTCTACTACAATGATTGATGATCAATCATCAAATATTGATGAAATTTGGGTTGATGATTTAAAAAACATGAGTAGGCAGGTAATGTAGACTATAAATTTGCCAACAATTTGGGTAAATAATCAATCAGATATTATAATTAAAACTTGAGTTTTCCAGTAGCTTGGGGTATTTTGACTGAATCCTTTGCTGATTAATTTCATGATAGAGTTATTCAACATGTCTTAACATCTTCAGCTCTCTGGTTCCCGGCCCTCTCTCCCGCCATCAATTTTTCCTCCTGACTTCCTTTCAGCGTATTAATATAATCAACTCAAAGCATCTACATCAGCATTAAATGTTCATATTTCATCATATTGAACTTATAAAAACAGGTCCTCCTTCATCTTTAAACCAAAATATTGCATAGATGTAGCTGGAAATTATCATGCAAGTCTAAAAATACAAAGTTATAAACCGTTAAATAAAAATTTAAGTAGAGCTTAATCAACAATTCATCCAAGCTCGTAAACGAAAAAAACAAAGTTACCTTGGATGCAAAGCCTCTGATCTTCTCATCAGGCTTAGGGAAGCCATCCACCATCACCAAATAATCCATTGATGCACCCCCACAGCCCACCTGCCATAAATCGCAACGTCGTCCATTAATACTTGTAAATTTGATCATAAATCGCAATTTGTAACCCATAAATCGCAATTTGTAGAAGGACCCTAACCCAGAATTCGCAAAAAATTGTAGCTAAAACTAAAATCTATCAAAACCGTGGTCCATTCCTTCAATTAAAATTAGATCAAAGACTTTAAAAAGTAAAAATGCAAAAATCGGAAAGAAAAATCAAGAACCCTAACTGAAGATATGACAAACGCAAGAACCGAATTAGCATCAGTAAAAAAAAAAGCCAAAGCAAAACGCAATACTACAATTCAGATTGAAGAATAGAGCGAGAATCGGACCTCTGTTGATGTTTCTGGTGATGTTAACTCCATAGCAATGGCAAAAAAAAAGAGAAAGAGGAGAGAGAAACAGCAAAAGAGGCGAGTGAGACAGAGATAAGAGAGGAGAGAGGAGAGAGGAGAGAGGATAGAGGAGCAGTAAAGAGGAGGGAGAAGAAAACATGCGTGCGGTTCAGATGGAGGGCTGAAATTGCCCAAGGCTGTTGAACAGTGAACTTCAAGGAATTGTGACCCATTTCACTAGTGAGATGAACAGTAGCCATAATTCCAACTTTTAAAGGGTTATGGATATGGATATGGATATGGATTATGGATTAGGGATTAGGGATTATGGATATGGATTTTGTACGTATTATTATTATTATTTTTTAAAGATAAGATGAAAGGGAATCACTTAGAGAGGAATAAGGGGAAATCCTGAAATGAGTCCCATGAGGTTTGATCCCTAGACCTCAGGAATATGAGAAGGGAAGCGATGGCACTACTCCACTACCTCAACCTCTTGTACGTATTATTTTATTGTTCATGTTGGTGTTGTCAAATAAAAGTAATCAATACTTCCGTATGAAAGATGGCATATATGTAACTGATATATGGTAATCATTTTCTAAAGAAGAAGAATAATCCACTTTATTTCTTTGTGAAATTTTATCTCTATTTATTTTTTACAATTTGTACACTTGTTTTTGCTTCCTCTCGCACTCACATTTCTTATCCAAATGGCGTTGATAGTGCTGTCCAAAATATCAGGCTTTGGGCCCCAATGGTTTTTATCTTCAAGGGGCGCGCTGTAAGCGGTTCACTGGTTGGTTTATGATAAGATTTGACATTCATTTCGTTTGATTGTGCTATTGAGATACTTACTCTGCTGTTTATAGATAATTGCACCATTTCATATTTTCACGCTTGTCGGTGCTTGGTTTTAAATATTAATATCTTTAATCATCAATTAGTAAAAATTATAGACAGTTGTTAATAAAAAATATACATTGAGACGATTCAACAAGATCCCATATGATTATATTTTTACTAAAATATAAATCACCAAAGAGAATCAAAGCGTAAAATGTGAATGGTAAACACTACGCAAATGGTGCAACTATTTGTAAAGGGAGGAAGTAGTTTGTATTGGACACTTAGGATATTTTTTGATAGTTTTATTTCTCATGCCCCTTTTAAGAGGAGTTAAGGCCACAATCCGTCAAATACATCAGCACTAATCATATTGAAGACATAATCAGCTAGACTAACAAGGAGCTACTTCCAAATTACAACATCTGAAAAACTAGAAATTGTCGTATCTGAGAGGTTCATAACTTGCTTGGAGCATCCAGCCTGATACTCAACATCAAGTGAGAGAGTTTTTCTGCGAGTTGCTCTAATGAAATTCAGGATGAAGGACAAGTTTCCAGGTCCATCTGAGGTGCTAGAACACCATCTAACTGCGGTTTCTGAATCAGATGGACTGATTTTTAAAACTACCATTGTTGAGAAAGATCTGAGTTGCTCGGTGAATGGAAATTACTGTTGCGGAGTTTGGGTCCATTGGGGGAAAAGGACATGAGAAAATGCATATGGTTGCACCACTTTCATTGCATAGAAAGCCTCCATAAATTCCACCTGAGTTCGCACCAGCTCCGGACAATAAAGGTGAGAAACCCACAATCCATTTCATCTTTGAAGGGCGACAACACTTTTGATGAGGAATGTGGCAAAGCCTGGCTCTAGGAGTAGGGAGGCCTCCTGATTTAAGACATCTTGGGTTCCTTAATACTTCTTCAATTGAGAATTGGAAAGGATCTTTCCACGCTTTTAACCACCAACATAATCGAACCAAAAACAGATTTTGAACTTCTTGAACCGAACTAGATTTATTATTGAACACACGATCATTCCTTTCCCTCCATACTGACCATATGATCACCACAAAGGAGGCAAGCCAGATTTTCTTAAAGAATTTATCTTTGCTTGGGAAATTCAATTGCATCAGTGCAAGTTCAAGAGAAGCAATCCATAACCATGAGATGTTCCAAAGACACCACCACCAACTCCAAATCTCCATTGTGAAGGGGCAGAAAAGAAATAGGTGAGATACATCCTCAGGCCACGAGTTGCGAAAAGGACATCTCACTTCAAAGAAGGTAATGATGTTCAATGAGGCTAATTTTCTCTTTGTATTGATTCTCTCCAACACTGCTAACCAGGTAAACGCCTCTATTCTAATTGGGACAAGACCATTCCAAATTTTGCCTGATACTTTTCCCAAGCAAGTACTCGAATTTTTAAAGAGTTCCCCGTAAAAAGATTTGACTGAAAAAGTTCCAGTATTACTGAGATTCCAAATTATCACATCTTTCTCTTCTTTTCGTATAGAAGCGTGGTGAAGAGTATGGAGCAGCGAGTCCCATTCAATTTGGTCGCGAGGTCTAAAAGCTTTAGACCATGGAAAGTCCCATCTCCATTCAGAATTTTCCCAGTAACCCATCGATGCTACCGATGCCATTGGGAGAGAAGAGATAAAGTATATATAATCTTGGAAATATATTTTTCAGAGGTGAGTTACTTATCCAAATGTCGTGCCAGAACAAAGAGTCTTTCCCATCACCAATCTTCTTCCTTGAGCCTGATTTCAGAATTTCTCTCGAACCTTGATGTTTCAAAAGGTGATTGCATAATGCCTTCCATGGGCCACCAGAATGAATCAGAGATAAGTCTGTCATACCTAAGGATGCAGGGTATTTATATTTTGCCTCAATAGCTTGCCTCCATAGAGAGCTTGGTTATGAGAAATAGCGCCACACCCACTTACACAGCATCCCCAAAATTTTGAAAAGCAAGTTGCCCAAATTTAGACCTCCAAGAGTTTTTGGGAGTTGAACAAACTCCCACTTTACCAGCGCTAGAGATCTTTTATCCATCCCACCGCTCCAAAGAAAGTCTCTTTGGATTTTAATTATCTTATCAATCACTCCTTGGGGCATTGGATACAAGGGACATGTAGTATATTGGCAAATTCGAGAGTGAAGCTTTGATTAGTGTGAGTCTGCCTCCAATTGGACACTTAGGATATAATCGTGGTTGGGACCAGAGCAAAGTTTTTTTTAGTGTCTTTTACGTGAATCTTTAGCACTTTTTAATAATGCCTCTCATGAAGGAAATTGGCGATAGAAGATGGAAAAGCAGGATGGTAGTATCAAATTTCGTGCGAAACACCAACTATAAGTCCAACTTTTGTGGGTCGTGCGAAGAATGGCATGCTATAATATGATGTCTTACGCAAGGAACTCATTATGACAATTAACAACAATATGAGCTTAATGAATAGAAGAAATTGTATTGTTTCTTGCGCGTCATTCTTGGTGTTATCTAGGGAAATGAATGTCCACTGCAGAACCCTTCGCTTGCATATCTTTTAGGTTATTTTGCTCTGGAATGACTAGGGATGCAAGTGGGGCGGGTCAAGTAGGAGACCCGCCCCATCCCCGCCCCAATGGGGCGGGGATGGATCCTAGTTTGGTGGGTAGTGGGGCGGGGATGGGGATGAAAGTTATACCCGCCATGGGTGATGAGGCGGGGGTGGATTTTAAGTTGTACCCGCCCCATCCCCGCCCCGCTCCGCCCCATCCCCTCCCCGCCCTGCCCCATCCCCACTCACCCTACATCTTACCCACTTAAAATATTAAATTTTCAACAAATTACAACTCTATAACACTCTTTAATAGTTTTTCTAGCTGTATATATTTTTTGTTACTAGTATTTGAAATTATATATGGTATATGAGTATTATTTAGTGAGTTTCAAATATGGATTAAGTGGATGGTGGGGCGGGGAAGGTGGGGATGGATACCCAAGTGGGTGATGTGGCGGGGATGGTTTTAATTGTGTACATGGCGGGGTGGGGATGGGGATGAGTTCTGGACCCACCGCGGAGATGGGGATGGGGATGGAGATGAAAAAGTGAGGTGGGGATGGGGATGAGAATGCCAAAATCTGCCCCGCCCCGCCCCGCCCCAATTGCATCCCTAAGAATGATCTTGTTTTAGGTGTTATCACTGGTTCTTATGGTTGGTTATTTGATATTTGATTGGTGACTAATAAAATAAACCATAGTTGAAGTCATTTTAGATATTGTTATGCTAACCAATCAATGTTGTTTTTGCTATTGTTAAACTAATGTATATAATTTTTATATAGCATTCTCTACTCTACTTGTGATTGAGTTTAATTTCTCTTATTGTTTGATGATTGCATATAAAGACATAAGACTTCCACTAAAAATTTTCATTGAGGATGATAAATGTAGAATTTTTAATTGCTTGCTCGATTTTATCCCTTAGTTATCCTAGAAAGAAAAGTAGAATTTTCAATTTGACTGGCCACTATCAACCTCCACATAAAAGCCTCATATTTCATCACTCAATCCACTTTATCATGACTTATTCTAGAATTTTGATCATGACATGCTTTTCATTCAAAGGATCAATAGCTAGTGCGGGAACCGACCTAGGCCCTGTTCTTTTGGACTTATTTTCAGCAAAAATAAGTTCAGTTCAGCAAAAATAAGTAAAAATGAATTCAGTTCAGCAAAAATAAATTCTGTTCAGCAAAAATAAGTAAAAATAAAAATAAGTTCAGTTCAGCAAAAATAAGTTTAGTCTTGTCTAATATTGTAATTATTATTTTTATTTTCAATATTACTATTAATATTGTTATTATTATTAATATTATAATTATAATAACGATGAATTTCTATTTTTTATTTTTTTATTTTTTTAATTTTTTAAATTTTTAATTATGTTTTTACTTTTTTTAGTTTTTACTTTTTTTATTTATTATTTATTATTTATTTATTTATTTATTTATTTATTATTTAGTATTTATTATTATTATTTATTATTTATTATTATTATTTATTATTATTTACTCCCTCTGTTTTTTTTATCCTTCTCACTTTCCTATACACGTCTCCCAAAGCACATCTTTGAAGTTAAATATCTTTCATTATGTATTAGTAAAAATTATAACGATTGAATATTAATAAAGTACTAATTGAGACGAATCAAACAAGATCCCATATGACTATATTTTTTCTTATAAATTGAAAAAAAATGAGAAGATTCTCTCTAAGTATGAATAGTGTCAAGATTCCAACTTCCAAGTGAGAAAGATAAAAAAAAACAGAGGGATATTATTTATTATTTATTATTATCTATTATTATTATTATTTATTATTTATTATTTATTATTATTATTATTATTATTGTTATTATTATTATTATTATTATTGTTTATTATTATTATTATTATTATTTATTATTTATTATTTATTATTTATTATTTATTATTTATTATTTATTATTTATTATTTATTATTTATTATTTATTATTTATTATTTATTATTTATTATTTATTATTTATTATTTATTATTTATTATTTATTATTTATTATTTATTATTTATTATTTATTATTTATTATTTATTATTTATTATTTATTATTTATTATTTATTATTTATTATTTATTATTTATTATTTATTATTTATTATTTATTATTTATTATTTATTATTTATTATTTATTATTTATTATTTATTATTTATTATTTATTATTTATTATTTAATATTTAATATTATTATTATTATTTATTATTTATTATTTATTATTATAAAATAATAAAATAACAATAATAAGTATTGATAATATTATGTTAATACAGTTTAGTTCAGCAAAAATAAGTTCAGTTCAGCAAAAATAAGTTCAGTTCAGCTAAAATAAGTTCAGTTCAGCAAAAATAAGTAAAAATAAGTTCAGTTCAGCAAAAATAAAATAAGTTCAGTTCAGTTCAGCCAATATAAGTTCAAAAGAACAGGGCCCTAGAGTTGTAAGTCGTAACAAGATGAACTTTTAATCATAAATTGTCCGAGTTAATTAATCGAATCGGTAATATTGGACGATTACAATTAGCCAAATCACGAAACAGAACAATTAGGGTCCGTTCTGTTCAACTTATTTTAACTTATATAAGATTTTATAAGATCAGATAAGATAAGATAAGATAAGATCAGATCAGATCAGATAAGATCAGATCAGATAAGATAAGAAAAATAAGATGGTCTGTTCAACTTATCTTCACTCATTTCAGAATAAAATAAGATAAGATCAGATAAGATAAGATAAGATAAGACAAAATAAGTTGAACAGTACAGATCCTTAATGGTTATCAATCACGATCAGGTTTTTTAGAAAATGATTAGCAAATGGCTAAACTCCTAATTACGTACATTGATTGGACTTGTACTTTATATTGTTACTTGGACATCTTTTAGTCTTTTACTCTCCATTTTATCATTTTATGAGACTAAAACCATGTGAAGCATTAAGTGATTCATTTGTACATTAGGATATAACTTGTTTTTCACTTCGTATAATGCATGGAGGAGGGTCCGTAGTTCTTTTTGGGGATTGTTAAATATCGCCCCCAAACTACTTAAAATCGCACCAACCATTATATGATTGGACCATTATACCCTTAATTTACTTTTTGGTTTTTACTCCTCCACCTTTTAACTCCACCTACCATCTTTCTCTCTCATATTCACCATTATTCATCAGATTCATCACCATCCCTCTCATCCTTCTTCACACAACCACAACCACAACCACCACCACCACCACCACCACCATCTAAACCCAAAAAAATGTCAGAAAATCCAAGGCCACGGAAAAAGATTGTTCTCAAGCGTCACACGGAGGAGGCAATCGTTAGGGCTATGGAGGCAAGACGCCGGCAAGAAGCTGTAGAGGAGGAGGCGACGGCAGCGGAGATAGCGGCAGCAGAGGAAGAAGAGGCGCAGGTAATTTTTTTTTTTTTAAAAAAAGAGCCAGAACGTCTGTCCTGGCAGTTGCTTCCATGGAAGCAACGTTTAGCCAGGAAGTTGCTTCCATGGAAGCAACGTTCCAGCCAAACGTTGCTTCCATAGAAGCAACTTCCTGGCCAAACGTTGCTTCCATGGAAGCAACTGGCTGGGCAAGCGTTGCTTCTTTGGAAGCAGCGGTTTTTATTATTTTTTTTCTTTTAAATTTCTGTTATTATTAATTTTTTAATTTATGTTATATTTTCATACTTAAAATGTTATTTATTATTTTATTAATTCATGAAATGTAATTGATATTTTTTTTGAATATTTTATAAAAATAATTCATTAAATATTATTTAGTATGTTTTAATTTAATTATAATTATTATTGTAGGTTGTAGAAATAGTAAGTTTTGATTATAAATAATTAATATTGTAGGTTGTAGAAAATTATAAATAGTATATTTTGATTATAAATAATTTTTATTATAGGTAGTAAAAAATTATAAATAGTATGTTTTGATTATTAATAATTATTGTTGTATGGTTAATATATTGATTTTTTTTTTTACGTATTTGTTGATGAATAGCCATCTGGGTTTCGACAATTTGCCGGGAAGACACTTCCCGGGTTTCGCATACACAACGAGGATTCAGGTCTGCGACATCCCCACTCACGTGGTGTTTCAGCTTCAGTTAGGAGGGCGCGGATGAAGTCGACTGGTCTGCGACGTCAGCTTGAGATACACGATGAGGGGGTTGGTGGATCGTACGATGCAAGGGAGCATCAGGAGATGGATGAGGGGGAGGAGGATGACCGGGGTACATATGAGGCGGGTTTCGATGTTCTTTACGATGATGATGTCCAGGATGCAATTATGCGGGAATTTGAGAGAGATCCAGCTCCAGAGCCTACAACCGGTGATCGTTGGAATGTCCGTAAGGGTAGGGGTGAGCGGTTTATACGCGGCGAGGGGAGTTCATCGACTGTTGAGAGTAGAAAGGGGAAGGGGAAGGACGCCGATGACCTTAGCTGGAAGGTCACAGGTCCAGTTGCAGGAGGACCTATTGTTGGGTCTGTTATCCCTAGTTTTGGTGGACATGTAGCTATGGAGATTTGGGGGGGGGGATAGAATTCTCCTGAAGTTTCAGACACGAGAGAGGATTTGTGCACGTTTGAGGACGTGGGCTAGGGCGTTGCCTCCACCGATACAGGATCGTCTTCGTAGAACGTCCCTGTACCATATCCCCTTTACTATGTTCACGCACATTGATGCGCCCTTGATTTCAGCATTTGTCGAGCGGTGGCAGCCTGATACGACTTCTTTTCACCTACCGTTTGGGGAGATGACAATCATGATGCATGATGTGTGGCATATATTGCATATTCCAGTTGAGGGGTGCACGGTCAATGACACCACTTCGAGTGTTGCTCTTAGGGGTTTGGTTGCAGACTCGATCGGTAGGACAGTTGCAAAGCTCGGGAGTCCATTTTGGGAAAATGGTGCTATTGCAGCACAAGGGGTTGCTGATATTCTATCAGATGGGGAGACACCTGCTTCATTGGAGAAACAGCTGACATGTATTATATGGTTGATTCTAGGATGCTGTTTGTTCCCAGATAAGAGTGGATCGAGGTTGAGACCCTTTGACATTGTTGAGGCGAGGTCTCCAGATATCGTTCACACGTTCTCCTGGGGGTCGGCTACACTTGCGTACTTGTATCGTCAGTTGGGTGAGGCTAGTCGTACCTCCACAGTCGGGATTAGCGGTTGTTCGACTTTACTCCAGGCATGGATTTATGAGTATTTTCCATGCTTCAGGCCACGCGCACAACATATTATTGGTGGGGCAGCTCCACGAGCGCAGAGTTGGACTGCGTACCCAGAGCCGAGGTCTCATGACCGTCTTTGTTCTATCAGGAGACAGTTAGACACACTGACAGCAGAGGATGTAAGTGACTATTTATGTACTATTATTAAAAGTTTGTTTTTTACTTGCATTTCATTAAATAAAATCGTTTTTTTTGTAATAATTGCAGGTGGATTGGTTGCCTTATGGTCATCATTTTGATCCGAACACTATTCGGAGAACATTATATAGGGGCACCATTCGTTATCGGGGAGTTATCGAGCCATATATGCCCGATCGATGTTTGCGCGGTTAGGCCGTATGCGGCTCGTACTGTTCTCGTTATTGCTCCAGAGTCCGCATCTAGGCCTAGCAAGGGAAAGTATTCTGTGAAATCTTCTGCTGTCCATTGTGAATCGGGCTGGTTCTCGTTCCCGACAGGTAATTATATTAATATAATATTAATATTATGTTTATTATTATATGTTGTTTATTATTTATTATTGTGAATCAGGCTGGTTATTATATTAATATGTTGTTTATTATTATTGCTATTATATTACAATTGTTATTTTGTTTACAAACAGGTAATTGTGTAAACATTGAGATGTTTGAGAAGGGTTCTGCACCGGCGACTTGCGCCACTGACTACTTGTCTTGGTATCAACGACATTCACATCCATATTTGTTGAATGATGGAGGTAGTAGTGCTCGACCCATACCAGATCGTACCGCAACCGAGCAGGTAAATGTATTTTAATGGATTCATAATTTGTATCAATGTGCCAAAATTATATATATTAACGACCTAATATTTTATTATGCAACAGTGGATGAATAGGTGGATAGATGCAACTCGTCCATTCATGCAACATTGGGATGAATCTGAATGGGATGATGCACGTGCGAATGTTGAGCAACTCATTGAGGATTGGAACAAAGTGTCACACAAGACGAATGAAGAGAACGAGTAGCGGATTTTATTTATGTTAAAAAACTTATAGCTATTCCTAATGGTTTTATTAATTTGAACTCGATGTTTATGTATGCTTTTTAAATCATAACACTTTAATGCTTGTTAATTATGAGTAATTACATATTTAATTAGTTATATTGTGATTTAGTTCGTAAATTAACACAATTAGTTCTTAAATCAACACAATTAGTTCATAAATTAACACAATTAGTTCATTAGTACAACTAGCAAGAGGTAAAACTAAGAAGTAGTTGTTGGGGTTGTTGAGGTAGATGAATCATCCCACTGTTCGATCCTTGCTGAATAATGACTTGCCCAAGGACGAACAGCTTGAGAAGCAACTCGAAACCACTGTTGAGGAATAGTAGGGACCGGATGAAGCCGAATAAAATACTTGTTACTCCCTAGATGAGCTATGGCTAACTCCCTTTGTGGCAAAGCGTTCATACCCCCAACATCAAGTGGGAAAACTGTAGTCGACATATCAATACGACCATTAAGAGCGAAAAAAAAGATCGTGCATCTGTAGTGGTTCGCAATGGGGTACAAGTCTGCAATGGCCTCCATGTAATGTTCCTCTCCGCAACCTTTACCTTCCCATCGAACACGCCTAATTGCCTCTTTGAGGTCCTGACCATATACCCAATGAAATTGACGACCATTTTGATGCAACTCACTCAATACTGATCGGCGTACAATGTCCCAATTTTCTTGGCCGGAACAAAAAGCATCTGCTACGCATCGAAAACCACAATTACCATCGGCAACTACATCATGCCAGCCTTCTACGTGGTGTTGGATGGCTAGTGGAAGTTTATGAAAGTATGGAAAATTTTCCATATCGAATCTCCACCCTGCAAAGTTATTATACATCAATTTAATTAAATGTGTACAATTATACGAAACAAACAATAAAAGTATATAAATAAATACTCCCTCCGTCCCAAAATGCTCTTGACACTTATCAAAGCACGTAGTTTTAGATGATAAGTTGTTGTTTGGTTATCAATTGTTATTTTATTGAAAAGTAAATGTGATAGGAGTTAGTAGTTAGTAAAAGTAGTATTATTTTATTTTAAGGAGAGAGAATGTGGGCCATTGTTAGAGTTGGTATGTAATAGGAGTGGTATTATTTTATTTGGAGGAGAGAGAGTGTGGGCCAATGTTTAAAAGGTAGAAAGACTAAAATAATAGTGGGTCATATCCAAAAATAGAAGTGTAAAGAGTATTATGGGACAGATGAAAAAGGAAAGTGTAAAGAGTATTCTGGGACAGAGGGAGTATATTATTACCAGGAGCCGACCCAGAAGTTTTGCCTTTACCCTTAGGAGACTTGCCCATAACATGCTCCCACCCACTTTTTTCCCGTCGCATGCCCTTGTTCAACTTAGAACGACCCTTACTCGTCACGTTAACATCAGGCTCCTCAAAGGAACATCGTTCGGGGTGGAGTTCTGAATGGAGTACCCGAGAAATAGATCTCATGACCACAGGATCCTTATCATGTACCTCGTTCACTAATGTATCGAAGAACCGACGGTCCTGATCGCACTCCGATAGTATCTCAGCCGAATCTGTCCCATCACCAATGGCTAGTCTCCACCAAAATGCATCAACCTCCTGAGTGTATAAGAGGTGATCTGATTGCAAGGAGAAAAACGTATGGCAAGCACATGGAATACCATGCGTAGTCTCAACAACACATTCGCATCTACTCCAGTCCCAGTCAAGCTCTGCTATTCTTCCAAGCTCTTTCTGAATTAGCTCCAAACAATATTGAGAACAAATATCGTTCAATGCGCTATATGGTGGCGGATCAAATTCAGTCCCATGAGTACGCCGCGATGCTTCCAATGAGTTTCTTATCTCTTTCAACTGCCCTAAAACAAAAGCATCAACTTGCATAAACAATGTGTCGATTGCCTCAGTTGGAGTAGCAATCCACGCTTTCAAAGCCGAATGAGAACTCTTGACTCTGTTGTTGGTTGTGTTACCGAAGTGTCTTACTCGGTTAGTCCAACATTGCACAAACTTCTCTTTGTGCACAAGCCAAGTCCCGTGGATGTAGGTAGGAAAATCAATGGATGTGGTGCTCCCAACTGTACCCCACTCCTCCATCATGTTGGCTACATTTATTTCATATTCAACCTCGGTTTTGGATTTCATCACCCTAGCCCAACTTCCTCGTCCGAAGCTAATTCCGATCTTTCTTTTCCCACCACACTTCCTTGTCACCCATGCCTCCACATCATGATTGATATGCCAGGTGCAAAGTAGATGTGCAGATGTGAGAAAAATCTCCGAGATATATTTGCACAAAGCCAGATCTCGATCAGTGACAATGGCATTCAGAGCCACACTGCCAATGAGGTTCTTCAGTCTGTCCAACATCCAGCGATAACTCTGAGCATCCTCTTGTTGCAACAATGCCCACGCAACAAGAAAATTCTTGTTGGTTGGTGTCACTCCAACAATCTCCACCAAAGGATACAAGTACTTATTTGTCTTGTACGTTGCATCAATGTGAATCACGTGCGGATATGTACGCACTAAATTCACGGACGTCGGGTGTGCAATGAATGTATGTGTCACCCTACCCATCTCGTCCGACTGAATCCAAAAAAGATACTTGCTTTCAACAGCCTGTTGAAGAAACTGTTGGGCTGCATTTCTACCTTCTGATCTCTCCCTTCTCAATATATCTCTGCAATTGTAGATGTGCCTTATGTTAGGCTTCAAAGACGGAAATGCACCTTCAATGGCATTCATAATGTTTTGTGGTTTCACATGGGATGAAGTTAGTTCTCCAACTAACTTCTTGGCGGCGGGACTGAGACCAGAGATTTGTCGTTGACCCTCCGGGTATAACATCATTGGGTGATTATGAAACCCATGTTCAACCTTAGTCTCGACCACCCAATACGCGTAGTCGTTTTTTGGGACTAGGAACAACCGAAATTCACAGCCACATGCTTTTCTCTTTGTTTTTCTTCTAATTGCCGAACTGAAATCACGAGGTTCCTTCTTCTTGCCACGATCACAATCCAAAAGTTGATACTTCTTTTTGTGACTAGTGATCGTCAAGAAAAACCCAAGCTCAACGGCAATGTTTCTACACCACTCGGCAGCAGCATCACGCGTTTCAAATTCTGGACTATTGTCGAAATACGGGTTATAATTAATTAGATCACCAACAGGCTCCTGAAAAAACAAATCATCTTTTATTACACGAAAATATCACAATATTCACACATATTAGTTTAATCTTACTTTAATTTGTTAAAAACAATTTGATTTGTAAAAGTTAAATATCAGAAAAAGGAAAACGTATACAAGGATTCAACGTTTGGCCAGGGCGTTGAATCCAAGGATCCAACGTTTGGCCAGAACGTTGAATCCTTGGATCCAACGTTTGGCCAGAACGTTGGATCCTTGGAACCAACGCCTGGCCAGGACGGTGGTTCCAAGGGTCCAACATTCTGGCCAAACGTTGGATCCAAGGAACCACCGTCCTGGCCGGACGTTGGTTCCAATGATCCAACGTTCTGGCCAAACGTTGGCGATGTATGCATAGTTAAAAAAAAATTTACCTCTTCGTCTGAAGAAGACATTCTTGCCGGCGATGATGGCGTTGAGTAATGACGTTAGGTTGGAGGTTGCGATTGGTGGTTGGTGATTTTAGAGAGAATTGTAAATTGGTAAAATTCAGATTTCAAATGAAGGTAAAATTTCAATGCTCAAGTAAAGTAAAATGTAAAAAGGAGTTAAGGGCATAATGGTACATTCACAAGGTTGTTGGGGCGATTTTAAGTACTTTAGGGGCGACGAATAGAAGTTCAGTTTTTTTTTCCACTTTTTTTTATTTTGATAACAACTTGTTTGGTTTCTATTGTTTGAGTGTCAGTGATGATATATTTTGATAACGACTTGTTTGGTTTCGATTGTTTGAAAATATTAGTGATGACATGTTTTGGTAACAACGAGTAGTTTCGAAAAGGGAAAAAAGTGAGCGATGACTTTATTCTTTGTTGGTAGAGTGTGAAAGTAAGTTTCAATTTCTATAAAAAAAATACTGATTATGATGGGCTCCGACCACCTTATTAAAAAGTCTTTGTGTTGCACCTTAAAAAACTATTTAGAATTGGATTTTTTAACTACAATAATATAAATTTTTGCCCGTTCTCTCGCAATAATACAAACTTTTGATTATTTTTTAATAATACAAACTTTACATCAAAATTCCTCCAAGAGGCCAAGTTGACTTCAGAACGTAAAACAAGTCAAAAAAATTACAAAATGATCTTTCTTCTTTGTCCCTCCTCCCCAATCCCCCACCCACCCGAACCACCTCGCCTGGTTACCTCATACAACAAGTTAAAAACCCGGTATTGTCCTACTTGGAGGAATTTTGATCAAAAGTTTGTATTATTAAAAAATAATCAAAAGTTTGTATTATTGCGAGAGAACGGACAAAAATTTGTATTATTCTTGTTAAAAACCCCTTTAGAATTTTAGATGATAACAAATGTGTGGAAACAGCTGCCAAAAAAAACAGAGTGAGTGGAAACACATGCTTCTGCATAGGATTTTAAATTTGTGGTGCCGACCGCTGAAGTAATAATGTCCTCAACTCCTTAATTCAAGGCAATAAACGTTATTTACAAGCGGACACCTCACTCAATCCGAGATGTGAATAGTGAAAGGTAGGGTGTGCACGGATTGGATATCTAATTTGATATTGATTTCGAATCGGATATTCGATATTCAAAATCGCTAATATCTGATATTTATATTTTCGAACTGAAACTTTTGGATCTTTGATACCATAAAATTTTTGAAAATCCGAAAATTTTCGGATCAAATATAACGGATACCCGATATCCAATTCTTTTTGTCTCTAATATAAAAAATTTTAAAATTCAACTAGATTTTTTCAAAAAGGTCAAAAAATAAAGCATAAGTAAATATGATATACTATTACAGATATTGGATTGCATATCAGATATCCGATATCCATTATACGTTCATATTTTGGATATTCGAAAATCCAAAAATCAATATCTTCTGAAGTTCCGGATCTAAAATCCGATCCAAAATACTTTTGGAATCGGATATCCAAAAAATCAGGATTGGGTCGGAATCGGGTCATCGGATATTTAGATTAAGGGTGACAGCTCGGTGTACGGTTTGGATTTAGGCCTAGTCCAATCCGATCCGAACAAAATTTGGATTTTAATTTTCCAATCTTAACGTCCAATTAGAACTTGAGTCCAAATCAATCCAACCCGAATTTTCAGTTGATAGATTGGATCTGATCCGATCCGAAATATCAAATTTTTTAACTTCATTTTTTCGATGAAATAAATTAGTCACGAGCATCAAAATAAAGTTTTCTAGAGTGATTAGGAAGTTAACCAGTTAGAGTTTTAGGGGAAGGGAAAGGCCGCCCAACCATTTGGTTTTAAAAAAAAAGAATATGCTAGGCCCAATTCTGATTATACTATTCAAAGCCTATCTACTATTGGGTTATTTTGGATTTATGGATCCAATTATCCTCAATCCGATCCGGTCCGAAAATCCAATTTTCCAAAAAAACTTAATCCGAATCCAATCTGAACATAGTTTTTGTCCAATCCGAATTACTAATTTGGTTTTGATTGGATTGGATTTTGGTTTTTATCCGAATAACTTTCACCCCTAATTTAGATATTCATATAGTTTTGCTCAGTCCTAATGATATGTATCTTCTCGTGAGAGACTTTGGAATCTATTATATATATACTTCATCATGGTTTTTTTTCGACTTGCAGCGTTTTGACTTTTTACACTATTCATACACTTACTTTGACCGAAAATTTTTATACAATACAAATTTTAGAATGTAAAGGTGTTGCTGGATCTATCTCACAATATATTTACAAGATTTCAACTTTTTATGATTTTCACAAATTTATAATTAGAAATATAACCGGTTTTTTCACCACATACTCTGACAATTTTTTTTATTCACCAGATACCCTACTTTTTTCAGAATTCACCATATACCCCTGAGTTTCTTGAAAATACATTAGAATGCTGTTGTTGACAACGGCGGTTAACTCAGTTAGTTATTAACCCTAATTAACCCTAAGTAACCCAATTAACCCTAATTCTCTAATTAACCCTACTTCTCTCTCCCTAACCCACCAACATTAAACCACCACCACCTGACCCCCCACCCCCTCCCCACCAGCCCCCTCCCCTCCCCACGCCCACCCTCCTTCTCCCCCGCAGCCCCCTCCCCCTCTCCCGCAGGCCGCAACCCCCTCCCCTGCAACCCCGCTGAATAGACCAAATACTCGGTGAAAAGAGAGAGAGAATGAAAATGAGCAGAAGTGTACTGAATTGGACCATTGGGCTGCAGGGGAGGGGGATGGCTGCGGGGGAGGGGGCTGGTGGGGCTGGGGGTTTGGGGGGTTGGTGGTGGTGGTGGTTGGGTGGTTAAGGTTAGGGTATTAGGGTTAGGGTTAGGTTTAGACGAGTTAATTAGGTTTAGAGGGTTTAGTTAGGTTATCCACTAATGGAGATCTAACGTCCGTTAGCCAATTGGTTATTTTTTGTAATGTTTTAGAAATTCATGGGTATATGGTGAATTCAGAAAAAAGTAGGGTATCTGGTGAATAAAAAAAATTTATCAGGAGTATATGGTCAAAAAAATTTAAATATAAATGGTCAAAGTTGTATATCTGCAAGTGTGAAAGTCAAAGCGTTGCGAGTAAAAAACGAAGAGAGTAAATTGGTACTCAAATATGTTTATAATGTATCGTAAAATTAGAAAGTTGGTATTAACATGAGTACCAGTTAGATAGAATTTTGGTAATAATTAATCTTTTTTCCCAATTCCAATTAGAAGAGCTTTGGGTACGAGTACGAGAGGAGCATGGTGGTAGATAAAAATAATTGCCCAAACTATTACCGAGTCTATTAAATATAATATTAAAAACGAATCAGCAAGGGAGGACCATCTTTCAACTTCTTTGATTGGTCTTGTGTCAACCTCGCTCTTCAACACTTTACAACGACTAAAGAAAGTGACTCATGGACTGATCAAAAGCAAAAATCCCATGTTCCACATTTTCATCAAGTGAATAGTGGTCATGTTATGAGATGACAATGGGTCATGTACCCGACCCAGACTTGTTAGGAATCGACTTATTTATAAGGGTTTGGGTCCAGACTTTTTAGACCCAACAGATTTGGGTCGGGTTTGGATTCCGAATAGCATGGGTCAGGTCTGGGTCCGGGTCCACATATACCAGACCTGGTCCGCAGACCCATATACATATAAAAACAATTATCTAAACTCTAAGGTTTTATGAGTTGTGATTTTGTGATGAATTCGTTAGTGTTGGGACTCCATTAAGACTTCTAACTTTGTAAGTTGTAACATTTTAAGATTTTATGAGTTATTTTTTAAAATTTTATTTAGATAATGATTTACCCATGGATGCAGAACCTATATATTAGGACGAAATATAATTACATAGATTCAAAAATGTGATGAAAACTAAAAACTAAGAAGGACCCAGTTAGGACCTGCTAGATCCAGCGGATCTGGGTTTGGGTCCGAAAATTCTAGACCCAACGGGTCTAGGGCGGGTCTGGGTCTATAAAAAATAAACGAGTCTGGGTCCAGGTGGACCCGACCCATTGCCATCTTTAGTCATGTCTGAGAGAATTTCGTCTCAAAGTTACCTTAAGTTTGATGGTCGGCGTTAAAACCTTGGATTTTTCTTGTCAAATGTAGCCCTTTAAAGTGGCCACTTTGTTAATTGCAGCATTTTAATTTCGACTTTGTCAATTGCAGCATTAAATAAACAGAAAATTTTTAAATTGCAACCTAAAGACATTTTCAGGCCAAATTAGCCTGAAAATGACGTCACATATTTGACTAACTTAGAATTTTCCAGCCAATTAACAAGCTTGACTAAATTAGCCATCTTAAGTTGCAGCTTAAAGCCATTTTCAGACCAAATTAGCCTGAAAATCTCAAAGATATACTTATTTTCTTTCACATGTGACGTCATATTCAGGCTAATATGGCCTCAGAATGGCTTTGGGAGGCAACTAATTTTTTTTCTATTTATTTAAGGCTGCAATTGATAAAGTCGAAATGAAAGGACTGTAATTAATAAAGTGACCATTTCAAAGGGCTGCATTTAGCAAAAAATCCTAAAACCCTCAATCGATGCAAACTAAAGCACATGTATATCATATGTTTACAGTTTGCAACTCTAACATACTACAATATATTTTATCCAACAACCAAAGGTCCTTATTTTCCTCAAAATTAAATACACACATGATTTAGCTTTTAAAACTAGACTTGAGATTTTTTAATTTATAGTGGTGTGTACTTTAAAAAAAAAGGGGTCTTTCTTATTTTAAGTCCGTACGTATGACTCTCTCTAGAAGACCAAAAATTTGTCTATCATGATTGCCAACCCTATAAATGACGAACCATACACAAGCCAGGCTCATTGGAACAGGTTTTGCAAGGGGTTTTAGAGAAAGAGGTGTTTGATAAATAAAGAGGAAAGAGACGGGACACTCATGGCAATGATTGAGGTAAAGCAGGTGCTTCGCATGAAGGAGGGGACTGATGAAACCAGTTACGTAAAAACGTCATACATCCAGGTATATCATTCCTATATAAAGAACTACTCTGATGACGGATCATCTCCTTTATCTATTGTGATGACATTATTATCTTGGATTGTAATGGGCTTTTTAAGCCCAAAATGCTTTAATTAATTGCTTTTAATATATGCCTTAAATAGGAGTTATATTGCAAGTATTTTTCTATTACTAATCACTTTAATTTTAAGCCCTAACTACTTTAAAATATCACAAATTTATTTGATTGAACTATGTATATTCGAAGTATTTTTATAGAAATTTCGACAATTTATCTAGAAAACTGAGCATGCCTTGCACAAAAGAAGTCATGTTGCTAGTTGCGAGAAACAAGTATCCTTTTATATAAATCTAGTCCATTGATTTGAAGTATTGAGACATTTATAATAGAACCACCGTTAGAGTTACTACACTTTTGCAAATCTTATTTTACGTTTAGAAATTAGAAGTAATCAATTACTAAGAAAGGATCGCAATTTCATGCAACAGAAGCAGGTACTGTTGTTGACAAAATCCATAAAAGAAAAGGCCATAAAGGAGTTATATTGCAAGGAACGGCCAGAAATCTTATGCATAGCAGACTTGGGTTGTTCCTCTGCTGAGCTCAACACCTTGAGTGTTGTCTCCGAGCTCATAGAAACCGTCGAAAAGGTTCGTCCAGAGCTCGGAAATAAGAAACAAGAGTATCAAGTTTATTTGAATGATCTTCCAGGGAATGATTTCAACACAATCTTTAGGTCATTGACAAAGTTTACGGATCATCTTAAACTGCGAATGGGGGATGGTTTTGGGCATTGTTTTGTGAATGGTGTCCCTGGTTCTTTCTATGGACGGCTTTTTCCAAGCAACCACTTGCATTTTGTCCATTCTTCGTATAGCCTCATGTGGCTATCTCAGGTGATACTTCAACTTCACAGTTCTAAGCTAGATGTATTGCTGGTCATATTATATATATCTTGATGATTTTGTTTTGATGAATATATATGTTGTCAATTAACTTGTACTGATATCATATATCAATATACGTGTATATTAAATTTTGATTGGGTCAATTCAATTTTGGTACGAGTGCATGAAGTGATCCTAGTTTGAATTCATATCAAATCTGGTTCGAACAATTCACATTAGGTAATTAGAAACATGTTAGGAATAATAAAACTAATGATTGCCTCGGGCTGTGCTCCAAGTTATGAGTCTCATCGGATGCACTCAACAGCGCAAGAAAAAAAATTGACAAGATCAATTCTAACTACGACTATGACCGTTATATGAAATAATGAAATCATTTAGCAACAGTTGGTTCCAGGTTACTGGTTGTGTCCTGAAAATCCGAGATATTGCAATTAGAGATGGCATGGGAGAGGGTCAATTAGGAGTCCCGCCCCATCCCCACCCAAGTGGGGCGGGATAGGGATTAAAATCGTACCCGCAATGGGTGGTGGAGCTGGTGTAGATTTTAAGTTATACCCACCCCATCCCACCCCCGCCCGCCCTGCATATTTATTATTAAAATTCTATGTATATACTTATATTATTAATAATTTTATCTTACAAAATATAAATATGTGGGTATGACGCATGTAAGAAATGGGTGCGAGTACCCATGCGGATGATGGACGCGGGGATGAAGTGGGTACGATGCGGGTGCAGGTACCTATGCGGGTGGTGGGGCGGGGATGGGTTTAAATACATACCTGCTGGGGCGGGGTCCGCGGGGATGGGTTTGGAATTTTCCCTCGCAATGGCTAGGTTTGTTCAGAATCCAGGGTCGGATCGTAATCTGGACAGGACCGGATTCCGGTCCGGACCGGTGGATCGGAATTTTTGATTTTTTAATTAAAAAAAATTTATATGTTAAAAAAGTTTAAAAGGTAGTAAAAAGTTAGAAATTTAAAAACCAACTATTTATTAACTTTAGGAATATTGTTATTAAAATTATTAAATTTTAATATATATAATTTATAAATATTTTTAAACCAAATAAAAACGAATTATTTTCTAAAAAATAAAGATTATGGTCCAACAGGTCCAAAATCGGACCGAGATTCCGGTCTACCGGTCCGGACCAATCCTGGACCGGTGAACACCCCTAGCAATGGCTGGTGGGGAGAGGATGGGAATTTTATACAGGTGCGGGTGTGTACCTCCGCACCCTCCCCATCCCTAATTGCAATTTAAAGTGTATTTTATGTGAACGGTCACTATAGTATGTAGATCACTTATCTGCTGCAGTAGGTAACCTAGGTCATTAGCAACAACAACGAGATGTTAAATTTGGTTGCTAGCGAGATTATTCTATTTCTTCATATTTGCTCTTTTTTTTCATTATCTTAATTATTTGGATTGCAAAATTTGCTTCATCAATATTATTTTATTATTATGAAAGGAAGTTATTTTTAATTTAACTGTACATTATTTTAGAGATCTTTTTAGATGTCGCATGACATTTTAAATGGAAATTTTCCATTTTTCCATCTAACAAAAATTCCTCGTATTTTTCCTTTATATTTGCGCTCATGCACTCTTTTATTTATTTGAAATATTTCACTTTTTCACCCATACTTCTCTTGTTCATTGATCTACAACACCAACAAAACGAAAAAAAAAGGAAGATCATTCATAAATAGAATAACATAGTACTTTACCGCAAGCAACTTAATTTTTCTAATATCTCTTAGTTACAATACAATCATGTTTGAGTAAACTGTCGCTAGGCCGTGTTTATTGGAACTCCTAATTCATCACCATGAAGATTCTCATGAACTATATTCCTTTTCAGGAAAGATTTACCACGTATTTTCTTCATGGAAGGTGTAGATTTCACAAAAATAATGAATTTAGACTTAAGAATCATTTTATTTAATTTGGAGTTATGTGCTAGTAGTTATGCTATCTATAACATTACAAATTTAATTTCAAGAATAACAAAAAAATTATCTTGTTTAGCAGGTCACAAATCATCCAAATGTGTAATGTTACACATTGGATTATGATCAAGTATTGCAACATCTGAGAATTGTTGTTTGATAATGACAAAACAGGTACCAGAGGGGATAGAGGACAACAAGAGAAACATTTACATAGCAAAGACAAGTCCACCAAATGTACTGAGAGCTTACTATGAACAATTTGAAATGGACTTTTTGAATTTCTTAAAGTGTCGGTCAGAAGAAGTAGTGTCAGGAGGGATGATGGTCCTAACTATTTTGGGAAGGAAAAGCACCGAGCAATATAGTAAGGAATCCAGTTACGAGTGGGAGCTTCTTGCTACCGCTCTCAACGATATGGTGCTTGAGGTATTTTATACCTTTGCTAATCATATTCTTTATGGTTTGATTTATATTAATCAGATCCTAAATCTGAATTCCCTCCCAGCCATGGTAGATATTCAAGTATTAACGCGGACGCAAATTTATTATATATGCAAATATATTAAAAGGCGTTGATGTTAATGGAACGGCGCCAACTGCCACGTGACATTCTTCTCAACCTTCTAATACACATGTTTATAATCTCATTTAAAAATATTAACAATATGTAGTTACTAAAATTTAAACACATGACCTTTGATATGAAATGTGAGAGTTTAACCACTAATCCACTACGATTTCAATGCTTAATGTTTCAAAGTAAAACATAATAAAGTCTTATAATTATATGTAATTATAAAAACATAGCTTATTAATCTCTAACAATTCTCTTATCCTAATTCCACTGAAATTGTTATTTTTATCCCCAATTCCTAGAAGTTTTTTTTAAAACAACTTATCATCCCATAACGTCCATTTTTCAATTTCGCACTAGACATTACGAAAAGCTAATAATAAAATCAATTATGAAAGTTATGAATAATACTCCCTATATTTGATAATTGTAACTGATCCGAGGCATCTCCCGGGCCAAACTACTAGTTTATTTTTAAAAAGTGAGATTCATATATATTGAAATTTCAACAAGAATTAATAAAAGATACCAGAGCTAATCTATATCGTGGATATCTCATATATTATTTAATAAATTATTAATAGATGACACCAGAATAAAATTATAAGATGATACGAAAATTCAAATAAATCTTAATCTTAATCTTAATAAATATATAAAGGAGGAACTTATAAGGAGTTGTGAATAAGGGAAAATTAGATTTTGGTTTTGAATAAACAACATAAATTATTATTTCATGTAAATTGTATATAACTTATGCTACGTAACTCAATTTATTATATTTTTTGTGCCATTGAAGAGCTCTCAAAATATGCTTCAAAATAAGATCCATTTACTGTATAGTTTTATAGCTTATGAAAACATATTCATCTTTCATAATCTAAGTCTTTCGCAACTAAACCAAAATTAAGTATTGAACCAAAATAAGAAACTTTACTTTTACAAGAAAAATAAAGTTCTATAGCGATAAAATTATATATACTAGTATTTTTTGCACGCGATGTGTGCATGAACATGGCGGTGATCTTGTACATTTTTTTTTTATTTTCAAAAATATGGAAGTTACTTTCACTAAAAAAAAAAAAGGTGGTAGTTTTTTTTTTGGGGGAAATCTGGCAGTTACAATAGAGCTTTTTTAAAAAAAAAGTTCTATGATTTTTTTGCCCTCATTAGTTATCCTGGAAGAATAAAAACATAAAGGGTATTTTAGGAAACTTAAGTGGACACCAAAGTCCTCAAGAGTTCCCATATATAATAGAGATATATTAGAGTTTTGGATGATGAAAAAATTAGAGTTTAATTTTAACAAACAATCTTATAATATTATAGAAAGCGCCACCTAAGCATGCCGTATCATCATTTATATTTTTTTTTTAACATAGAGTTCTGAATAGATATAAATACATGGACCTTTAGATAAGTGAAGACTAGAGTTTGTTTTTGTATAAACAACCTAATATGTAAATTGAGTATAACTTTTGCTACATAATTCGTAATATTATAATTTTCATTAGATCGAGAGAGCTCAAAATATAAATTACGTATATTTTTTACTATATTATTCGAAAAAATATACTCACTTTTACACGATTGGAACTTGCTTACAAGTATTTAAAAATTAAATATTAGATAAATGTTTTATTTTTAACACATACGTTGGATGATATGATAATAAAGATGCTATAAGAAGAGTATGAATATAATAATAAGGATTACTCCATGAATTATGGTAAGAATATAGGAATTTTAGAATTAGTCAGAGAAATTAGAGTTTGATTTTCAATAAATTATCTAAAACTCAATAATACAATTGAGTATTGTAACTTTTGCTACATACTACAAACAAATACACAATCTCATTATAATTGAATAGAGCTTGAGATTTGCATTAAAATAATAATCATTAATTAAGAATATAATTCTATTACTATGAAATATGTCTCTGAATAAAAATATAATTTATCTGTAATATCACATAGCTATGAAATGAATATAATTCTAGCTAGCACAATAAAAAAAAATCTTGCATCGCACGGGCTTCAAAATCTAGTGATCAATACGAAAAGATAGATATTTGAATAGCCAATTAATCTAAATGGTTGAAAAATTATAGAATACCTTTAATTATATGTTGAATGTACAATGAATATAACCAAAACATTCACCAATTGGTCCAAAAACAATCAACATATGACATGAGAACAAAACTTCGAGTGAAAACAAAAACCTACGTCTAACATTGTAAATAGAAAAATGAAAGAAAAAAGCCAAAATATATAGAATCAATATACTCAATAAAGATCATGCATTCGGATGAACAATATTTGTTCTTTAGATTGTTGTTCTTTTTTGTTAAACTATTGGAAGTTTAGATGAAAATAAAAGGAATTTTAGTGAAGACTATCTTTAAAAATAAAAATAAAAAACTTAACAAGTAAAGCTGTTTGGTTTTTAATTTTTTTATAAGACAACAGAATGTTAATTAATAGGTCATGAATAATCTTTGATAAGTTATGGCTGAAATTTATTTGATCATGTATAATTTTTTGTAGGGTTACATACAAGAAGAGAAGCTAAACACATTCAACATACCACAATACACTCCATCAGCAGAAGAGATAAAATTTATGGTGGAGAAAGAAGGATCTTTTACTCTTAATCAAGCTCATATTTCTGAAGTAAGCTGGGAATCAAAAGAACATCAGTATTGTAAAATCAATTCATACAAGGCCATTGATCCTTATGACTTTGTCAAATGCATGAGATCCGTGGCAGAGCCCTTACTTATAAGTCACTTCAGCGAAGCTATCATTGAAGAGTTGTTCAAGAGATATAGGGAAATCGTGCAAGCTTCAATGGCCAACGATAAGAATGTGTTCATCAATGTTCTTGTGTCCTTGACACGACGATAAGGTTGATCAAATAATCGTCCATGGCTTCGCGCTTGTAGTTCATGGCGGTGTCATTGGAGTACTCGATACTTCTACATCAAATATATATATATATATACACACACACACATATATATATATATATACACACACACACACATATATATATATACATATATATATATATACATACATATATATATATATATATACATACATATATATATATATATATACATACATATATATATATATATATACATACATATATATATATATATATACATACATATATATATATATATATATGGCATGGAAATAATATTTGATGATTTCAAATGTATATTGTGACAAATAAAATTTACTATGTTAAATATTGTATACACAAATTTCGAGTCAAAATAAATAAGACAAGAAACAAAGTAACAAAGAAATTATACTTCAATAAATGTATTGAGTACAATCTCTGTAAACAGTTTATAATGAAAATAAACTAAGGCTATGTTCAGTTCACCTTATTTTTGCTTATTTCAGATCATATCAGATCAGATCAAACCAGATCAGATCAGAAAAAATAAGTTCAGATCAGATCAGACTAGTTCAAATTATGCTTATATTTAAAACTTATTATTATTGTTATTATTATCATGATTATAATGATTATTAGTATTACTAATTCTATTATTGTTATTGTTGTTGTTGTTGTTGTTGTTGTTGTTGTTATTATTATTATTATTATTATTATTATTATTACTATTATTATTAATATTACTTTATACTATTACTATTACTATTAATATTACTATTTACTAGTACATTTGTTCAAAAATATTATTATTATTATAGTTGTTGTGCTTATTAATTATTAATATTGGTAATTATTATTTATGTCGTTGCTATTATTATAAATGTCATTGAAATCACTATTTGAAGCTATTTGTGTTCAAGGAGAAGAATGTTTTTTTGGCATTTGTACGTGTTCTTTTTTTTATATTTGTTCTAATTAATAATTTTGATATGTGATGTTCTTTTTGATGTTGTACATGTAACGAACATGAAAATAGTATATGATGTTTATTTTTTAAAACAATTTTGGTAGAATAATATAAATTATATGTTACTAGTTGATATAAAACATGAGTAGCATGGGATAACCTAATGGTGTTGTCATCACGTTCAAAATTTCTCATACAAAGGATTTCAACTTATCTTTAAAAACAAAGTTTATATAGAACAAGACAACGATATAAGAAGAATATATAACCATTTTGTTAAAGATCATATGATTATATATATTTATAGGTTTATTTATAATAAAAAAGAACAATTTATTGATATAACAAAGAACATGTTGTTAGTAGTGGTGTCAATCGGGTCACTGGGTGGGTTTGGGTTGACCCAACCTGGGTCGAATGATTTGGGTTGGAATAATTTGGGTGAGAGTGTGCCATGGGTCGGAACCGGGTGGGTCGGGTGGACTTGGGTCGGGTTCAAGCGGGTGAAAGGGCTCTCGGACCCGGGGTGTTGGGGCCCGGGTCGGTCGGTATCCGGGATGGGTGAATTTGGGTCGGAATGAAATAAGGTGAAGTCGGCCCAAATCGGCTTTCGGAATAACTTGGGTCGTAATAAATCGGCTTTCGGAATAACTTGGGTTGGAAGAAATCGGCTTTCGGAAAGAATTGGGTCGGAAGAAATCGGCTTTCGGAATGACTTGGGTCGGAATAAATCGGCTTTGGAATAAATTGGGTCGGAAGAAATCGATATCGGAATGAATTGGGTCGGAATAAATCGGCTTTCGGAATGACTTGGGTCGGAAGAAATCGGTATCGGAATGACTTGGGTCGGAATAAATCGGGCCGCTTTCGAATGACTTGGGTCGGAATAAATCGGCTCTCGATAGAACTTGGGTCGGAATAAATCGGTTCTCGATAGGACTTGGGTCAGTTTGAAGCCTCAAACCGGCGGCGTATTGACTTGGGTCGGAAGAAATCGGTTCTCGAATGACTTGGGTCGGAATTATATACTACCTCCGTCCCGTAATGAGTCCGAACACTTTCCTTTTTATGTTTGTCCCAAATTAGTTTGAACACTTCCATTTTTGACATGGTCCCGCAATTATTATATTATTTCTTTTACACATCTTTGGCCCACACTCTACCCTTTATCAATTAAAAGTTACCCAACTTTCTCTCTCCTCTAATAAAAAATACCCCACCAACTCCTATCACATCCACTTTTTAAATTAAATAACATTTGATAACCACACCACAACTTATCACCTAAAACTACGTGTCCCAACAAGTGTTCAGATCTTTCTGGGACGGAGGGAGTAGTATATATTAAGTCACGAAGACGAAAGTTATAACAATTAACATGTGATCATATATCGATATTGTAAATTGTGATTGAGTCATTGTGAATTTTGTGATAATATACAATGAGACTTATATTACTAATTTAATTAAAAAGTTACTAAACTAAGACTTATAATTTATATAGTTATATTATTGGCTATTGGCCATCAGGTTATTCTTATTCATGATTGCATAAGTATTCAAGTAACAACCATAAGGGCTAAGGCATAAGTCCATACCGATTATTGATTCAAATCAATGAACTATTAAACTTAAACATTTAGTTAGTTAGTGACTTAGTCACTCTCAAGTCTCACCGAGTCACTACATAGCAACAAAAAGAGTTAAAATTAAAGAATTAGGTTGACATTAATGAAATCATCGTAATTATAACCGTGATCAAGATTGTTCGACTTTTCATCGTTCATGGAACAACAGAACAAATAATAATGATCAACGTTAATCGAATATGAAGATGATAACTGTGATCAAGATGATACATAATCATATGATGAAACATTGAAACTATGAAAGTAGATCATAGTTAATACCAATCATATCAGTGGAGGATCAAGATCGTTGATGTTTCGGTTGTTGATCTTAAAAGATAACATAGGAGGCGATTTTATTAAACGGTCCATGTTAAACGGTTGTTGATCGACTTTCGTTAAGTTAAGGTTCACATAGATCAAATAATGATCATAAGATTGATTGTCTTTGACATTAATCAAAACCATCAAAAAGATTAATGTCTTTCATCTTTCGTGTTACGGGGTTCTTTATAAAAGATAGGGCCTCGGTCATCGATGTTATTACACGGTTAACAATAATCGAAGCATCATTAGATTGATCGACTTTCATCGTTGATGTTTCAGTTGTGGATCTTAAAATATACTAATTAAGATAGTAACATAGGACTTAGGAGTCTCGAGTCTATTTGATTATCCATATCTTTGAGTTGCTATACGTATCGACATCGTCGTATCAGTATTACAGTAATTCATAACAATTTGACGTCATTCATAATCATCTTTACATTCAGATTATATTATCTTTTTAGAAATTAATTACTTCATTGCAAACTTTCATTTAACTAATCATCTTGATAGAATTATACTAAACCCATTATAGAAAATCATTCTAGTTGTAACACGAGAACTATCATACAATTACCTATTTAATTCACATAGAATATGGACCTTGACAACTACCAACCCAAAACTATGATTCTTACTCTACTATAAATATGTTTCTTTTCTAAAATCTAAATCACCATTGACAAAAATCGTCATTCCATTAATTATTGTCTGTCTTGAAAGCAAGAAGTATATTATGATTACATATAGCTAACTTATTTGTAATCTACATATATCACCCACTAATGTAAGTAAGACCTTTTAAAGTAATTTACAAACTTATATCCAACTCGATTAATTAATAACATAACAACGTAGTCTTCTTAACGGAACTCATTACTCTTAAGAGAATCGTTAGCAAGGTCACTTTTCCACTTTATTAATTGAATAATTACAGCAAACAATACCAAGTATTATATACTATATAGTTCATGTTTGTGTAAGCAACATATAGTGACTTTTTAAACATGAATCAACTTGTTTTAAAATTAAAATGAAAAAATACTAATTAACTTCTCGAACTCTAAAGTTTATAATATTAATAATAAGTTTAGATTACTAAATTACTAATAACTAAACAAATTAATACTAGTTCGTAGAAGTCTAGATTAGTAAAATTAGTTGTCTAGAATTATTAATTTAGAAATTAGAAAATACAATACTTAACTTAATCGTAAGTCTTAACCATTGATTTGAGAAAGATAAAATCCACAACCATCGTATTTTGAACTCCATGTGCCGGTAAGCCTTGATGTTCATTGCCAAAATAAA